>JAYKAV010000522.1:1211960-1262667 GCA_035582835.1 Phoebastria nigripes | reverse complement strand
AAAGAAAAAAATTAGTCCGGGTAAACTGAAAACAGTAATTGCCTGCTAACACTAGGAGCTTCCAGAGGAGGGACTTCAGCAAGGCTGCCAGGAGGATTTAGTAGCCGGATCCACGACAAACAACGCTGACATAAGCTCTACCCGGGGAGGTAAACATAGGGGAGCTCAGGTTTCTGTAGGAGAAGAGCACGGGAGGCTTGTGCCCCAGGGAAAAAAAAATATCGTAAGGCAGCAGGAAGTATTTCCAGAGTGAGCAGAAATTACAAATCCAGCGGCACCGACGCGTGACATTAAAGATTTCTGTGCAAAACCCCGAGACAGCTCGGAAACGCACCGATATCCCCGGGTGATTAAAATATTTTAGCGGGGATTCAAAAACCCACGCTCGAGCCTGTTGCCCCGTTTCGGAAGAGTTTTCAGGGGCATCTAGAGCAGCTGCAGCCCAGGCAAGGGAACATGGACTTCACTTCAGACCTACCAAATCTCGCCCCCCTCTGAAAGGCGATTTCTGCGGCGGGGCATCGTTTCCCGGCCCGCCCCGGCCCGAGTGTCCCAGGCGGCGGCGGGAGCGGGCCCGGCCCTCGCAGGTCCCCCCGTGTCCTTACAGCACAGACAACGAAGGGAAGTTTTTGTAATTTTTTTTTTTTTTTTTAATCTAGAAAACCTCACTCCGAGCAGTAACACTGCTGAGTCTGCTCCCAGATTTCTAAAGCGCTTGTGCTTCAAATTGAAGTCGGGCGCCGCAGGCTGCGGCTGCTATTCCACTTCTCCCAAAAGGTCCCGATACTTTTTTTTTTTTTTTCCTGTCAGATCCCATCAAAGGGGCCATTGTGGGGAATGCGTCCCAAGTCCCCGGGAACTGCCTTTGCCTTTCCCGCGGGCGCTCGCTTCTGTTGTGTCTAAGCAGCCGCGGAGCTTTTAGTAACTCTGCAAACACGGGCTTGAAAAGGATGTCCCGGTAGGGCAATGAGGCATGAAATCCCGCTGTTCCTTTACATAGTAGCAACATCCACATGAAAGAGCAAACACCCGACGTGCCACCAAATATAATCGCATAGATGGAGGGTATTAGCGGAAAAAAGAGCTGGCGCCGGTTTCTCTTTCACCACGGCCCTTTCTCGCACGCACACCCGCAAACCAACCAAACCACCTGTACCTTCTGCAGGGTTTAACCGAGTGGAAAACTGAGTCATTGGTACCATCGGCTGCTAAATATAAGGCAGCCTGGGCAAACTCCGCCCGCGGGCAGAAGCGGCCCCGGCGCTGCCGAGCGGAGCCGTGCCGGGAAGGTGCCCGCTCCCCGCCGCCCTCCCGGCCCGCCGAGCCCGCAGCCTGCCCCGAAAGGAAAGCCGGAGCCATCGCCCCCTCCGGCTCCTCTTTCCTCCCTCCCCGTCCCGCCGGTGCCCCCTCCCTCGGGCCGGCGCAGCATCGTGCTGTCGCCTCCCGGAAACCCGGAGAGGAGAGGGCACGGCGGCCCCGGCGCCACGGTGAGGGTCGCGGGGCCACGCCGCGCTGAAGGGGAGACTCCTCGCCACTTCATCGTTTTGCGGCGGTCCCGGTGATCGCTTCCCGCGTCTTTCTCCGGCAGGTGCTGCTCCCCGGAGCCCGGGCCGGGCAGCCGCAACCTCGGGCGGCCAGGCGGGGCGGCGATGGGGCTGCCCCTGCCGAGCGGTACCGCTCGGCAGGGGCAGCCCCATCGCCGCCCCGCCTGGCCGCCCGGCTGCAAGCGACCGGCTGCTGAGCGACCCTCGGCTCCGTGTATCCCCCGAGAGTCACGGTAACACGGCGGTGCCCAGGCTGGTGCCGGCACCGCAGCGGGCCGACCGCCCCCGGCCCCTCTCGGCAAGCGTCCCGGCAGCAGGGGCGAGAGAAAAAAGTCCCCAGGAAGGTGGCAAAGGGGACGGAGAGGGGACAGGCAGAGGGGGATAGTCACCTAAGGTAAAAGATTAAATTTCTGCGGAGAATATACCGAAGAACATAGCATCCCGAATGTATTTTGTCAGGAATCCGGAATTAGAAAACACAAAACAAACAAACGGGGGGGAAAAATCCCAAACAAAAGCAAAATAAAACCCGCCTGTTACAGATCCGCCAGTAACCGAGCCGTTAAGCTTCTTCCAAGTCCTTTCCAGCCGGGATTATCGCCGTGCTTGGCTCCCGCCCCTGCAAGTGCCCGCTACCCCTCGGCGCGCCCGTGGGAGCCCCGTGGGACGGGGCGGTCGGGCCGCTCGCCTGGCCGGGCTGGGATTTATACCTTTCCCGGGATTTACACAACCCCCAAACCCGCGCTCCTGTGCCCTACAAGACACCCCGCGGCATCCCAGGAGCGGCGGCCAGGGCTGCCCGGCACTGCCGGGGGCTTTGCAGGACGGGGCGGGGGGCTGATCCGGCTCGGGGCTTACAGGCCAGGGGCAGCAAGGCCCTCCCAAATGCCGGGTGGGATAGCGGGGCCGCCCCCCGCCCCCGCTCCTCCGGCGGCATGGGAGGGCTGGGGGCCAGATCCCGCTTCTCCCCCCGCGGAGGGCGAGCCCCGGGGCTGCCCCGGAGCGCCGCGCCCCCCCCCACCCCCAGCCCCGTGCCGGGGACATCTGCCCCGCTCCGCTCCCCGCCTGCCGGGGGCCGAGGGCGGCCGGGCGCCCCGCAGGGCGGCCGCCGGCTACTCCGCGCCGCTCCGCGCCTCCGCGGTGGGCGGCCCCCCCTGCCCGTCACCCCCGGCGGGGCGGGCCTTGCCGGGGGCGGGCCGGCGGGCTTGAGGCTGTGCCGCGGCGTGGGAAAGCGCCTCAGAGAGGGTTTGCTCTGCTGGCGGTGCGGTGCGGTGCGGAGCCGAGCCGAGCCGTGCCGCGCCGTGCCGTGCCGGAGCCCCCCCGGATTTATTTATCTCTGCCCCCACCCCGGCTATAAGCTGCACCGCGTCCTGCGCCCACGATGAAGCGACCTTGCGAGGAAACTACCTCAGACAGCGACATGGACGAGACTATAGATGTGGGGAGTGAGAACAACTACTCGGGGTAAGTGGGGCACCCCCGGCCCCCCCGGGGCCGCCGTCTCCGCGGGCGGCAGCGGGAGCCGGGATGCGCCCCGGGATGGGGCAGAGCGAGGGGGAAACCCGGCCGCCCCATSGGGGCGGGGTGGCCCTCCGAGTGCAAAGCGGGGTGCGGTTTTGTCCCCCTCCAGGTCAACTAGCAGCTTGTTGATAGCCCCCCAAGAATTTGCCCCGTGGTCTAGCTGCCCGAGCCTCGAAATTACGCGGAGCACTCAAGCGGCTTGTGAGCCACCAGGCTGCAGTTCATTAGCTCCGCTTAATTTGCCATTTTCAATCAGATCTTTTCCAAAATAGCTCCTGAGCAGGCCGAACAACCTAAGGGAATCGGCGCCAGTGGGAAATGAGCTGTGGAAAGTAAGCAGGGATCCACAGTAGCTGAGTGGTAACCCTGAGTAAACCCTGTGTGCAAGCCGAGGGTGAGCTGTGGTGTTTGCCAAAGGAGGGCCGGCCTGGGAGCTCCAGCCGGACGGCGCTGGTCTTCAAAGCTGGTCCTGCCAATTTAGAGGCACATGCACCAGAGCCCCGTCTCGTCCACACCAGTGGCTAAATGAGTATCAAAAGCTACTGGATTTTTTGCTCACTCATGATGAAATAAAAACCTTTTTGTACTTGTGGGTAGTGTAGTTTTAAAAGTGGATTTTGAATTCTGGTCCTGATGCGGGACAACACAACAGACCCGGGCTGGGCAACTGGCTTTGTACTTGAGCATCTATTGACTCATGTAGCAATGGGCAGGAATGTCAAAACCTAGCAGGCCAGGCAGAGGTTGTGGCATCGGATATGTGTAGTTACCACTGCTGTTAGCATACAGAGATGGTTCATGTGGTTTTGGACTCGGTTCTTCAGGCTGTATTTGGTAGGCAGGGCTTTATATGCAATGAAAATGAAATCAGCTGAGCTGGACTGGTCTTCAGAAAGGGTCTTTATTTCCAACAGTGTTCTGTCAATTCCAAATATATGCTGGGGCAATCAAAAATGAAATATCTCTCTCTCTAAAAATACTGTGCAGTACAAAGCACATTTTCTAAGCACTGAAAATGGCATGAAAGGGACTATGCATACTTAATATGGTGACCTAAGGTGTCTTCAAAGAGCAATGTCAAGTTGTGCAACACCTGACATGCTTTTATTGTTTCACAGGCAAAGTAATAGTTCTGTCATTCGATCAAATTCCCCAACAACAACATCTCAGATTATGGCCAGAAAGAAAAGAAGAGGGGTACGTTGCATTTAATTCTTTTCCCGTGTGACAATTTGCATGTGTGCTGTGATTTTGCCCTTCAACATTTTTTATGAACATCATGTGTTTTGTTTTTTTGGGAATAGATTATAGAGAAAAGGCGCCGTGATCGTATAAATAACAGTTTATCAGAGCTGAGGCGGCTTGTGCCAACTGCTTTTGAAAAACAAGTAAGCCCTTTTTTTTTTTTTAATTCTGTATCTCATCTGGCAATGTTGGTTCTCTTGTAAAACTCATTAAAATAATATTGTATGTGTCCTGATCTGGCACAAAGCAGGCATTTCAATAAAATGCTTTCTTGTGGCGAAACTATTAGAAACATAATTCATTATAAGGCTGAAAAACATTTCCATTCTTTGGCTTGTTTTTCCCTTAAGGGTAACTGTGTTCATGTTGCCTCTGTTCTTTCGATGAATTCCAGTAGTGGTTTTGTTAAAAATGCGCTTTACTCCATATTTAAAAAAAAACCCAAACCCAACACAACTCCCCCAAACCTGTATGTCAATTAGCCTTCTGTCTAAACCTTTAGATATGACCTCCTTCACCCCTACTTTAAGAAACCTTTATTTTTTAATCTATAATTTCAGTTGCAAACTAATCAATCCGGTTTCCTGAAAAGGGAACAGACAGTCTGGATTATTCACGTTTTAAAATGACTCTTTAGAACCAGGGCATTAGGAGAGGGAATAGGCCCATGCCATGTGAGCTAGTGAAGTCAGTGGTATGTTCAAAGACTTTCAGTGAGAAAGTATTCAGTGGGAAGGCTGGAAGGATCCAGCTAACTTTGGTTCAGCTCCTCTGTCATGAAATTGCAGACCAAAAGCTTAGAATACAATCTGTCCTGTAAAAAAGGGCACTTTGTTTATGCCATTCAAATTAAATTATTTATGTACTTTTCCATATCTTGATTTTTATTTTTTGGGCTTTGATTCAATATTTAGCCTTGTTCCTGTTTTACTGGAGGTGTCTGAAGATCTATGGATATGTGCAATTGACACTACGTTTCAATAAAAAGGAACCAACTGAAAATACAGAACCTGACTTCCTTGCAATAGTAAAATAAAAAACAGAAAGCAGAATTTGAGAGCAGGATTGCGAGGTGCTGAATGTCAGTGGTAACTGCATGGCAAGCACCGCACACTGTATTAGGCCTGTTACATCTCTGGTCTGAACAAAAGCTAAAAAGAAATTTTAAATATTGTAATCACGGTGAGAGCATCGCTTGTGTCACCTGCAATATGCTTTTAATAACTAGTAGTTGTAACTGTGCCCTTCCGTAGGTTCTGGCAAAATGGAGTGACAGAGGTATTTTCAGCTAGATAAACAGGGGCAAGAGACAACAGTTGTTTGTCCCATTTTATTGTTTACTTCTTGAAAACCACAAACATTATAAAACAAGTCCTACAGAGCCTTTGGAAATTACCCAGCGCCATGCAGTTTTTAGCTATTAGTCACTCTCACTGAGACGGCTTGTACTGTGGCTATGGAAAAGATGAAGTCTGAGAAAAGTACAGGATGTAGTCGCATGTAAAATGGGGAATTCTGACCAAAAATTCACACGCGCACCAACCTTTGTACAAGGAAAGCGCTGAAAGCAGTAAGCGGATTGAAAAAAATGTATTGGTGTAAAAATGAGCGCGCGCTGTATTTTGTTCAGAAAGCCCCACCATTTTTCTGCAATATGCCAAGGACAAAGCCATCAGTCCTTTTCCAGCTCCTTGACATTCAGCTCACTGAGGTTTCCAAGTTGGAGGTTTAGTTTCGCTTCTGCCTCCCTCCCGTCCCAAATCACAGCTCTGCTCTCCAGAGTCCCTCGCGGAGATTAGCGCTGGCGAAGCAGGGCTGCGGAGGAGGGTGTAAGCCTTACCTCACTTGCACACGCGCAACCTGGGCGAAGCCAGCTGAGGCTGCAGGACGGCCGATGGCAGTGAGGCGGCCTGGATGATAAGTAAGAGAAAAATTTGGCTTGCAGGATGCGATCCGCCGGTGGCTGAAGCTTGTGCAGCCCTGGTTTTAACTGATGCCAAGGGATGATCTCTTGCACTGGCATAACATTTGCGTGGTAAACTCAGTCATCTGGGCGTGCTCCAGATGTTCAAGGGAATGCTACCATGCAAAATAGTTTTATTTATAGATTAATATTTTAATACTACCTTTYGAGTTGTATTTTATACTTTTTCAGCACCTATTGTAGCTCTGTGAGCCACCCTCAGTAACAGAAAAGTTTTTTACTGACAGAAGAGCTAAACTCTTTCTTTTTCACAGTGTTTAGCTTCATGTCCCTGCAAACTAGGCCTCTCGCTAACTTAAAATACAGTGGACTGTGTGCTTGTTTTTTCAGTCGAGAATGAGAATAGAATATTTAGCAGCCAAATGACATGTYGAAAATTAATAGGCGATTAAGAAAGAGGGATACTTCTCGGTGTGTGTCCACAGGGACACCTACTGGTGTAAAAGCAGAAAAAAATGTTGCAGCAGGGTCTTCATCAATCACTGTGCAGACCTGTCCTGCCAGCTCTCCATTTGTGTTTGTTGTTAAAAAGAAAGTCCAGAAAGTTATGTATTTCTCTCATTTCACGAAGATGTCATCTCTACACTATCTTCAAGGCCAGAGCTAAGCTGAGCTATAGCCTTAATAAAGCAAAATTGAGCTGCTGCTGCTTGTGTCGCTAGACAGGAGATGGCATTAGTCCTTAGACAAAGTCTGGGAGGCAGATGCTCACGAAAGAATTAAGCCGAGAATGTCCTAATGATAGGGGAAATTGAAACCATAAGGCTGAGCTCAGTGGAAAGTATATCAAATTAAAGTTTCTAGTACTTGTAAGCCTTTATTTATATGAGTCTCTTATCTCAAAGGGATCTGCCAAATTAGAAAAAGCGGAAATACTGCAAATGACAGTGGATCATCTGAAGATGCTGCAGGCGACGGGAGGTAAAGGTAAGGAGCTGACAGTTTCTTTTCTAATATTTGGGGAAATCTCAGCAAAAAAAGTGCTTTGAGGAGCTGTGATAGGCGTTTCCAGATTAAAGGAGTGGAAATCAATGCTAATGGCAGGATTGAACTCGTGGGAAAGAACTACTGGGACAAAAGAAGCACTTGACCCTGGGCTTGTGTTTGCTTTCATAACACTGTGGGAGTAAAGGCTTCATTCACAAGCAGCCCAGTCAGAGATTTGTTTGGGGTTTCCAAAGAGCACTGAAATCTGCACAGGGAGACAAAACAAATACACAAACACCAAACATAAACAGGAGGTTTGTGGCAACAATTGTGTAGCACAAAACCAATGCTAAACCTCATTATCCAGCAGCTATACCGAAGGAAGTGGATGGAGAGGAACTTTCATTATTGTTTATATATTTTCTTTGTTCTGGAAGGACTTCTAAATGCCAGGTTAGACCGTCTCATTCACCAGAACAAAACTCAGTCTTGCTCTGCAGCTCCAGGTATCTGATAAAGCAGACAGGCAGRCGGCTAGCAGGGCTCTCTGCACTCATATTTATATGCTGTAGTTGTGTGTCAGAGGYCTGGGTAGCTCCCTGTTAGTGGGTGCTGGCGTGACGCAGGGGCTGCACTGGCTGACCCACTAGATCAGCCGGCTGCCGGGAGTCGAGCGTACCTCGCTTGTGCAAGCTGACAGTCCCGAGGCCAGAGGCCAAATGATTTCAGCCACCCACGAGGTATTCTGTTTAGTCATGATTTTGGAACTTATTTGGAGTGAAAAACTTGCTGGCCTCCTGTAAGCACGGTCCCATGTCCCGTGCCATTGACTGTGATTATGGTTCGAATTGTTGCAATGGAAACCAGCCGATTTTTCATTGACCTATTCTGCCATACAGGTAAAAGCTAGAAAAGAGGCGGCTGCTGCTCCCTCTCTTCCTTTTTGATTAAACTCAAAAGTTTTTAGCCCATGACTGAATTACTGCTCCTCTCTGTACCTTGCAGCGATTACAGAATTCAACTTGTAATCAGTGCATACTTAACAACAGATGGTTATAGGAAAGCATGTTGAAGGCTGGTGTTCTGTTATTTGTGAAAATTAACACCGAGCTGACATATGTATTTTCTAGGTGTTAAGAGGCTTTTGCTAGGGGTCCATTTAAGCTTAAAATTTATCGGTAGCTTGTTCTATAAGAGGTGAAAGGGGTTTTATTGCCCTTCATATAACAGATACACCTCTTGATTCCTTGGAAAATATGCAAAATTAAATCTAAAAAAAAAAATGTTAATTTTTGTATCTAAAAACGTCCTTTAAAAGCACTATTTAGTTGGTAAAGCTACGCTCTTGAAAGTTACGAAACGCCAGAATTGATCATGCTTGTGCAATTTGAATTCAGATCCTCTGTGTGTGTGCAYGATGGTGCCATCTCTAATTGCATGGTTGCATGCTGGCTTCCCACAAGCTCTGTCTCACTTGGTGCACGGGGCGATCGACGCTCAGCTGCTGAGGGAAGCGGTGGTTGTTTTGCTTCATCCTCCCTGCGCGACGTGCAGCTCGGCTATCCCAACCTGCTTCACGCTGCACATCGTTCCTCTTAAAAGCTGCAGCAGCTCCCACCCCTCTGATGTCTGCACCGACAGTGGGAGGGCCAAGAGGTCAACCCTCCTTCCTCTGCCTCCCTGCCCAAAAAAAARTATGTGGGGGATTATTTTATAACTGGGTCAGGTCAGGTGGCCCAGCTAGTGGGGCAGGGGATGAAGTGCCTGGGATGGGACTGCCGGGCAGAGAGAGGTGTCGGCAGAGCCCCGGCCTCCGGCTGTGGCCGGACAAGGTGGATTTTGTTAGCAGTCCCAGGTCCTGTGGTCTCTTCCTTGGTCCACCGCCACTGCCGTGCCTCTCCCTGCCCCGGCTGACAGCGGCGTGCCTGTGGCTGCCGGAGGGCGTTGCAGGGAAGGACAAAGCATCGGGGTGCGGGGAGAGGCGATGCCGGCTTACACCCGCGTGAGCCCACTGCCGCCGGCAGGCAACCGCAGCTGCCTTCACGCCGTACACAGCCCCGTTTGTTACTCGTGGTCCGTAGCGGGTGGCATATCAATGTAATACCCAACGGCTTCACAAATACTATGACTTCACCTTCTCCTTCTGACCCAGAGATAAGAGTAATCTCACTGCACGGGTTAAGAAACTTTAAGAAAAAGAGGTTTGCGAGTTAGTACTGGGCAAAATTTAAGCCTGTGTTTCCTGCTTGCTTAATGTTTTACTTTGCAACCTAAGTAACAGCTTTAAATATAATTTCTTAGGGTGTTTTTAAGGCAGACGTTTGTTTTATTTGCAAGTAACTTTGTAACTCRCCTTCCGAGCCAGAAACCTCTTTGGATCAGCAAAAAAATGAGTTCCATCATTTTTCCTATGGACAAAAGCTATTATTGCAGCAGGAAGAAATGGATCCTGATACCCTTATGCTCCCCTGCGTTGAGAGCTGGGAGAGCTCGTCCTCTTCCTCCTCACACAGAAATGGAGGACACCCACGATGGGGAATGCCCAGGGCTAGGAAAGCCAGGGTGGAGTTGGCTGCTGCTCAGCGTGCTGAGCCCGAGGTGGGCATGGCGGAAGAAAACCCGATGTGGCTCCCGTCCCTTCTCTGCTTTTCAGAGCTGCCCAGGCAGGCAGGCTGCCACCTCTGAGGTCCTGCGCGGACTCCGTGTTTCTGCCACCCTGACACAGGTGCGGGCAATGGTCTCCTGTTCACGTTGAGTTATTATTTTGGCCTGGGGACAGGGCTTTTTGCTGACTGTGCAAGGAAGCACAGGGGAGGAGTAATTTGTCAACAGCGAGTAGCTTGCTGGGACCTCAGTGTTGTTTTATTGCAGCTTCACTGCAAATTTAGCTTGGGTGACTGACACCTGGGTCAGCAACATGGGTTAATACAGCTCAAATGACTTAGCCGGTGTCCTGTATGCAGAGCAGGTGGGTTAGCAGGATAGCTGAAGGAAAACCGAGACTTCCCATTTGCTACAAAATGCCAGCGTGTATGCATGGGTGGTGGTGGAGGATGTTCTTGGGTTTTGGAAAGAAACAAGAAACAACACTTTCAAGTCTCTCTCAGAAGGGGGAAGCCAGCAAAGGGGAAACCTGGAAAAGATAACCATCAAAATCAAAACATAATGGAGCCTGGGAGTCCCAGCTCTCATCCCCCCTGTTTTCATGTCTCGGCCACCATAGGAGACTGAGAGGGAGCCAGGATCACCAGGGCTTTGGGACGGCTCGTCAGAGAGCCAGCAGCTCAGACTCAGGGGAAGCTGGTGACAACCACATCCCCCACGTCTCCTCCCGTCCGGAGGGAGGGAGGCTGGGAAGCCCTGGATTGAGCCGCACGCTCTCAGGACTCCCAGGCTGGCTGACTTGTGGCCAGAGCCGGGAGGTGGCTTTGGCTGCGCGTCAGCCCCTCTGAAGCCGCTGGAGGTCCTGGAGCCTCCGGCGYGGAGGCAGTCCCCATGCCAGGCTGGCTGGCACCCCAGCAGGTACCCTGCTAGCTCGCCACCGCTGGCCTGCCTGGCCTTTGTTTCTCAGGAGTTCACTCAAACTGTGGCGTTTCCACAGATCGCAGTGGACCTGGCAGGAAAAAAGCTGCGAGGAGTCAGTGCTTGCTGAGATGAGTCCTCGACCCCTCGTGCTCACCGATCTGCTGGCTGAGCCAGTGTTTCTCTCGGGTTTCATACAGCCTCGGATGAGCATGCAGCCTGCATCAAAATCGCTGTCATAATTTGGCAGAAGGGGTATATAGCAGGCAGGGAATTTGGGGCGACGTCTATAAATGTGCCCAAGTTAATTCTATAATGTGGGTGTGCAGTGACAGAAAGGCTCTTTTCTTGCTTGAAAGTTGATAAAAGTGAAAACAACTACCTAAGGTGCTAGCATTTTTCAGAAAGACTGGGATTATTTCATGCCAAAGAGTGCAAGGCCTAGTGCAGGTATTGCTGCCACGTTCCTCCATAATACAGGCGCTTGATCTTTATATACTAACACACATCATAGTCACACATACCTAAAAATTTTCACTGAAAGCAAGAGGAAAAAACACCATGCCGGCTTGGGAGTGGATAGGACATTATTCCCCCAAGGAGACTACTTTTAAACTAAAATAGGAAAATTCCAAAAACTGGAATAGGTTTTTGTAGTTGACGAGCTGCAACTTAAGCACTAGATTTGATGCTAGACCCTTTTAGAAAGGGAATATCTTTCATGTGCATTTAATAAGACTTTTTTTTTTTTTTTTTCAAATGCTTTTTTGTCCCAAGCCTGTGGAGCTCCAATTGCTGTTTGTTGAAATACCTCACGGGCCATATGACTGTCAGTCTTCCATCTCCAAATTAGCAATGGCATTACATAAAACGTTTTCTCAGTAAAGCTTTTTATTGTGTGTGTGCAGAGTCATGACAAGATGTTTTTAGTTTGTAGTTAAATAACACCGTATGTCATATTGTCTTAATGACTCTGTGAAGTAGATGGGACCCCGGCAGCAGTTACAACAACTATCTCACAATGTCGAGAAATAGTTTGAGGGCGTTACTAGGAATGCCAGCGTAGGGAAGAAAAGGCAGGGTAGTACATGCAAGCTCTCTGATCTCCAGCCTGTTTCTTTGTGTGGATAAACGTCTGGTTCACACACACGCGCAGGGTCAATACTGCACTGCAGCAGCTTGCTGAGGAATTTCAGGAGAGGCATCGTATATCTTTTTAAGTATCACGAGTACTTATGGACTTAATTCTTTTCATTTGTATGTTGTCTGCAAAAACAACTGCAGCCTATTACATTACAGGGATGGTCACACAAACCATTTACAGATCAGAGAACAAACTTTTCGCGTTGCAGATCTTAACCCGTAAATGGGAGATCTGGCGGCTGAGCGAGGACCGGGTTAGCCGTGTCACCTAACGTCGGCTGGGAAGCTGGCTCGACACTCAACGCACCTTTTGCCCTCCCCTTGCAGGTTATTTTGACGCTCATTCCCTGGCCATGGATTTCATGAGCATTGGCTTCCGGGAGTGCTTGACAGAAGTCGCGAGGTACCTGACTTCGGTGGAAGGTCTCGACACATCTGACCCCCTGCGCGTTAGACTCGTGTCTCACCTGAGCACCTGTGCCTCTCAGAGGGAAGCCGCCGCCATGACCTCCTCCATGGCCCACCACCACCACCCCTTGCACCCTCACCACTGGGCAGCCGCCTTTCACCACCTCCCGGCCGCTTTGCTGCAGCCGAACGGACTCCACGGCTCCGACGCCGCCCCGTGCAGACTCTCCTCAGACGTGCCCCCCCACGGCTCCGCCCTGCTCACGGCCACCTTCGCCCACGCCGACGCCGCCCTGAGAGTCCCCTCCGCTGGCAGCGTCGCTCCCTGCGTCCCCCCTCTCTCCACCTCCCTCTTGTCCCTCTCGGCTACCGTTCACGCCGCGGCAGCGGCAGCCACGGCCGCTGCCCAGAGCTTCCCCCTCTCCTTCACCGGCGCCTTCCCCATGCTTCCCCCCAGCGCGGCCGCCGCCGCCGTGGCTGCGGCGACAGCCATCACCCCTCCGTTGGCCGTATCAGCCACCGCCAGCCCTCAGCAGGCTGGCAGCGGGGGCGGCACTAAACCGTACCGACCCTGGGGGACTGAAGTTGGAGCCTTTTAGGTCCCCCCTCTCCCTTCCCGGTCCGGCTCCCTCCTCTCCCTCAGCACACGCGCGCGTGCACACCCCACCCCACCCCCCCCACGTGCACACCCACACCCGCGGCTCCGGGACTCGGCGTGTCCCTCCCGCTCAGCCCGGCCCCGGGGCTGCCTTCGCCCCAAGGGCCCCAGAGGTGCCGGCAAGCCCGCCGAGGGGCGGCACAGCTGTCCTCGTTTCAGGCGTCGGAGAGGGCACGGGATGATGTCGTCGTCGTCGTCTTCTCGGTTGGTTTCGCTGGAGGCACCTTGGGGGAGCAGCGATGGCTTTCAGAAACAGCGTGACCATGTCGGCATATAGAGGTTTCCTGGGAAATACGTAGACACTAGAACTAATAATTCTCCAGCTATGCATCCTTGTTTGGCAGAGAGGTGAGGGATCGCACCTACCGGGTCTCCCCAGGCTAGAAAAAGAGTTTGAGTTTCATAAGTGCCTGACATTGAAAAAAAAGTAATAAAAAAATTATATATGTGTGTGTTCTGCTAAAACAAATAACATTGTACAGGTATGGAAATGGTATGGGAGAGAGGGGAAATCCTGCATTCAACTTCAGGACTTGGATATCTTTCCAGGGAAGAGCGTGCTCTTGAAGGGGAGGGTTTTTTTAGCCAAAAGATTGCCGAGGAAGAATGTTCAATTTGACAGGCCTAGTTCTCGCTTCCTTAGTTCACTTTCTTTGTACAGACTTGCCAAATTGTGACATCTAGCATTGCATTGGTAAAAGCAATTATCTTATCAGTGCTGGGATTAATGAACGTTTCAGCTCTGCCTGTGAGCCTTGAGGCACCCTTTTTATGGCTTAAATATGGTGCTAGCTCGTATCTGCACAAACAGTGAATTTGTCATGCACCCAGAAGTAACCAGCTATTTAAAGTGTGCACACTTGGATACGGTTGATTCATGCCAATACAAGAGATTCATGCCAATACAAGAGACTCAGTGTTGCAAGAGTTCAAATTAACTTATTTAGCTGTATTTGGACATTTACTTTTAGCCGATTCTGTGCAAGATCCCTCTTCTTTTCGCTATCAACTACAGGGAGAACGATCACTCTGGGTATGAATGAAGTTACGGTAGGGACAATTTTTAAATTGGCTATTAACACGCCAACATTGTAATGTGGGTTTGATTCCAAACCAAAATGAATGTATTAAAGGGTATGTCAGTAAATTATTTTGTCAAGACCCAGACAACTAGTGCTGCATAAAATGGTTTGCTTTCATTTTTTATTACAGTGACTTAAAATAACCTAAGTATTTTAATACATCCAGTCAAGAACTAGAGATTTTATGTAAAAAAAAATAAAAAATAAAAATAAAACACAGCATGTATTATTATGCACTTGATTTCTCTGCTGTGTGGAGAAAGCAATAAGCATTGAGAATGTTAAACATTATGCAAAATATACTTTAAAATATTTGTTTTAAAAATACTGTACCTAGTCGGTCTTTTATGCATTACTTTGTTAACCTTTTTTCTATGCAAAAGTCTTTACATATCACTAATTAAACGAAGTCCTTTTTGACTGCATGTTATGGATGATTTGTTGCAGTTTTTGTTTGCTCTTGAGGAATACTCGTGGACTCAAAGTTAGTTTCTGCCACTGGTAACAAGCCTGTCAGCTGCTCCGTCCTCTTCCGCTCCCCTTGCTCAGCCAGGGAGCCCATCTCATACAGTGTGCTCTGAAATAGCCAGGAAAAAAGCAGTCAGTAAAGCAGCATTGGTTTTCAGGCTTGTAAACTGGTTCTGCATGGACGGTACGCTTAATGATACAAACCCACCTGTCCATCCCAGCGAGCCCTCAGAATCGTTGGGGTTTCTAGGTTCAGCTTTCCTTCAGATCCTTGCTGAGGACCTGTGTTTAGAAGGGGAAAATTTCAACCCAGTGACATCATTAAGTATCTGAATTGAGAGAGGGTGATTTTTCCCTCCAGTTCTGGTCTTCTAATTTACCACTTCCCACTGAGGCAAGGGTTTGTTATTGTTTCACCTTAGATTTGCAAAGTCCGTCTGTAGAAGGCGTGTAAAGCTCTGTCCGTAAGGATAAGCATGAAGTATTACATGTCCAAAAGACACTAAAAGATTATTATGCCCAAATAACAGCTGACAAGACTGAGGCACAGAAACGGGGTGACMACCCTTCAGCCAGACAGAGACTTCATCCATTGCCAAAAGGCAGCCTCATCTCAGTGACTCACTCCCTGTCACCCCTTTCTCCCAAATGTGAAAGATGTGACCCATCCCCGCCTGCATCAGCTGGTCTCCAGCACCCAGGCGAGGAAGGATTGTGATTTGCCTGAACAGCATGCTGTCCCATGGAGAAAATGGACAGAAGAAGGGGAAGAAGGCTTGCTACCTCTGCACTGTAAATCATCCTTGATATTCTTTGAAGTAGTGTTGTTTGGGGGAGAATTTGACATTTTTTGATTCGGGACACAAATGCTGTACTGCTGTACTGGCATGTTTAGCAGCATCCAGTTCAGGTACCATTCACTTTCCATATGAGTAGTTTCAAGAATAAAGATGACATTAGTGAACTGGCAAGTAGATAAAAAGTGGGCTTTATTTACATGAAAAAGGGCAGGTTGCAACCCTACTTGACTTTAAGCTGTTAACTATTAACCTGCCCTCTAAGAGGCTGGTAGGACGTCTCCCGTGCATCCTATCATGTTAAAAATGGGCAGCCACTGACTTGGTTCCACCTAAGGGCTTCAATCTAATTGACGTGCTGCAAATCATTATAATTTGTTGCCTCATTCTAAAGAAAGACATTTTGAAAAAATATTTCTAAGACTGATTAGATGAAAGCGTAGTTATTTTAGCATCCTGAAACAACGCATCACAGATGGATTTGTGCAGCCTGTGTGTTTGGGCTTATCCCATTTTCACTCTCGCAAAACAGGCCAAATTCATGTACGCTGAGTTGCTGATGTCTCCTCTATTTCTTGTTTTGTTGTCTTTTGGTTTGGTTTGGTTTGGTTTGTGTTTTAATCTGAATCACCTGAAGGGACCAGCACATGAGGCAGGAGCTCAGCCTTCATACCTGTTTAGTCCTGAGCTTCTGTTGGGAATGTTACCTCTGTGACAGCGGATGAAGATTTCCCAAGTGAGAAATTAATGGAGAAGAAGCATATTTTACATGTGCTGTTGGAAAGACATCAGAGGGTAGGAGCTTCTGATGGCTTTGGTTGTAGCTGTGCTAACAGGCCAGAGCTGAAGGAGTCTATGCAATTTTTAAAACTGAGCAAGGGAACGCTGTTTCCTTGGCATAACCAAGATCCAAAAGGCAGGACTCGTGGCTGGGCATGCACAACCTTACTTCGGCCCTTTTCTATCTTTATCTGCATTCAGTGATGAATGGACCTGGAGGAAGAAGAACATTGGTAATTTATATCATTTAGGACTAGATCAGAGCACATAGCACAAGAAAGCAAATCGGGCTGCTTGCTCAACAGTAAGCAGTTGGCTTTGACTTAACTTTTCAAGAGGTGGGTTTGCAACCTCAAATTCCAGTTATCAAGAGGATCAAAAAGGGTTATGCAATTTCCTAGAATGTTTTTCTTAAGAGGAAAAAGCTAAAAACCGATTCTGTCACTCAGCATTAGCAGGCTCGAAACCTTAGCCCTCAGCAGTGCAAATAAAAAGCACTTAGGCTGCTGTAGCTGCAGGACTGTGTCACACAGCACCGAGAGAAGATTATTACCCTAGAGAGGAGACGGGCAATGGAGAGGTGGTGCTGCCTGTCCTCCCTTTGCTCTGATTGCAAGTGGAGGAAATCCGGCATTAGGTATTGCCCCAGAAGAAAAACCGGCTACTGTGGCCGAGGGCTGAATGCATACATTCAAAGCAGATAATTGTATCCTGGCTGTGACTACATCTGCCTGAACAACTGCCAGGAGGTGCCAGTTCATGCTGCTCCCTCCTTAGTGTGAGCCTTCAAAATGTTTGTTTGCAGCTATTCGGAAAGATGATACTTCAATCGGGATGTCATGAGATAAGTAAAGGGCATTTACCGAAGCCTGGAGCATGGATATTGGCAAATTCTTAGGGCTATTGTAAATGAGAAGTTTCTTCTTCATAATAGAAAAAGGTCACAAGCGTCTTTTCATCAGAAGATACTACATCAGAAAATACTACTGAAATGTGAAGTGGACTGTTACCAGCTCTGTAATCACCAGTCTCATTAGTCATCTGCTTCTATAGGCACAGATAGCCTGAGATCACACAAATGAGGACCTGAGTGATTTAATAGTCACAGGTAGTTTTGTCCAACTTCAAGAAAAGATGTAGAAATTGGTATAGCTTTGTTTGCAAGCTTCATGTGCCCAGTCTCATTTATGCGGGGCTACTGCCTGAACCTGAGTGCAATTTTACTCAACGCTGAAATTTTTACTTGTGCTCTGTTCCTCTGCTTCGCCATTTTACACAGTAAAGTCTTGTGTTTTGGAAGCTAATGTGTCAAGGTCTCAAACGGGATGACTGCAGCAACACATCTGACCATGATGAGAAATGATAAGCAGAGGAGCACCAGGCAGGTGCTAGAAATGCTGGGATCTCAACTTGAGCGTAAACCCAAGCTTTCCTGATTTACAAATGAAACAAAATTTTGACAGATAATTATCTGAAAAGAGTTGTTTTGGTTTTGGGGTTTTTTTGGTGTTGGGTTTTTTTTTGCCTCTGGTAATTGCTACTGCTGGAAGTTGTAATGTGCTATTAACGTGTAAGCACAATCACTTAGTCGGCATTCAGTTGCCTAAATATTTGCCATGTCCTAAGCTGGGCTCCAACTATCACTCTGGAAGGTGCAGGTCTCCCTGGTGTCCTGTGTCACCTCTTCCAGCCCTGTGCAAATGCCTGGGAAACCCAAGGTTGCTTAAGTGGCACTAAATGCATATGGCCAGGCAACTGAATTTTTCCTTCTCTATCTTGTATCATCTGTGGAGAGATAGGATTTGAAGCTTAATAATGTTTTCACATGTGATCTAATTTTTTCAAAGAATCAGCCTCCTTCTCACCTGAAGAAACAACAGAACAGTATCAAAATCATTTGATGATAATGTGTTATCATCTATCCATCTTGTAAAACTAAGACCAGTCAACACCTGCAATGGGCTCATACAACACTAACTTCAGAATTTCTCTTAATGCTCTGGCTGCAGCAGTGGCGGTGATTATAAGATGATGTCAATATAATTTCTTTTTAAAGGGATATTTTTCTGCATTTGTGGTGGCCGTGCAAAGCTGTGACACATGAATTAGTGTTGTACCCTAGAAATTTAAAAATCAGAAGCAAAAGGAAATGAATATGGGAAATAAAAGGCAATGTGTCTAGCTGAATTACTTTCATGGTCTGGAGAGGCAGACTCCTTTTTTACAGCTACAGCTGCTGATATTGAATTAAAAAAAGTTAACTGTTTCAGATGATGTTTATCTGAACAGTGATATTACTTATTCTACAGGAAAGTCCTTCTGAGATGTTGACTTAATTTTGCTTTCCACACAGTCCATATTCAGCATTTTTCTCTTCTACAAAAGAAAGTCGTCAGGATGAAAAAAATACCTTGATGCAACACCGAAATTGTGATTGCAATCGCCTAACAGCTGGGAAATTTCTAACTCTGCCCACGTCTTCATATATGTTACACTGCAAGACCTCCTTCTATGGAATCAATACAGTGCTCCAGGAAACAGTGTATTACTGGAAGATGTAGAGAAAGGGGTTTACCTGTAAAGAATACCCATAGATAGTATTCTGTATTACTGTGTGGTAGGTGAAAATCTAATAAATGACTACAAAGCAATCCATAAACCTAAGGAGACAAAATTATGGTTATTTAAAGGCCTACACTTTTTTTCTCCTTAGTTTTGATTTAACTCTGAATGCCGTATTTTCTTTTCATATATGAGAGAGCCAAGTGACTTTATTTTTCCTTAGGAGAAGGACTCCGCCTCGGGGAGTTTAAAACAAAATGTTATGCATTTAAGGTACACTTTGCAACTAGATTAACAAGATGAGGTCTGTTGTGTGTGGATAGCTCAAATAGTTTTTAATGACACTTCCCAGCACAACACTTGGGTTTAATATACAAGCCTTAAAATAAAGTAACATTGTTTCTCTCCCCACCCCCTCTCCCTTGCTTTCTAAATGTATTTTGGTGGAGGAGAAGGGAGTTTATTTTGTTTGGGTTTTCTTGGGTTTGTTTTTCTGAAGAGGCACCGGGGTGGCAAGGGGGAGCGGCGGCGGGGTGCGCTGGCTCCTCCGGCACGAAGAGCATCTCCTTTCCTCTGGGTAGGCAAAGCCGCTTCCTCGCCTTTTCCCGCCCCTGCCCTCTTTTTGGGCAGCCGTCCCACCAGGCAGCCCCCTCCCCGCTTTCCCGGCAGAAAGGAAAGGCAAACGGGTTGCAACCACAGCAAAAGACTGCGGTTTCACCAGGCTGTCCCAGTCTCTCTCGCCGTGAGCTTTTCATTTCATAGAATCATAGAATCATTTAGGTTGGAAAAGACCATCAAGTCCAACCATTAACCTAACACTGCCAAGTGCACCACTAAACCATGTCCCTAAGCACCCGTCTTTTAAATACCACCAGGGATGGTGACTCCACCACTTCCCTGGGCAGCCTGTTCCAATGCTTGACAACCCTTCAACTTCATCAATCACAGAGGCCAAAGTGTGTGTTTTTTGATAATTACCTCAGGTCTTCAGTTGTGATCTGCCATCTGCCATCGTGTCTGCTTCCGTCCTTCCCCGTTATCACAGGTCTGATACCTGCCCAGCTACAATGACTTTGTCCCTTCAATTTATTATTGCAGTTAGCGGATAAAAACAGGATACAAACAGGAATCTCAAAGCAAAGCAAAACAAAATAAAAAAACCCGTTTCTCGATACTGCTGAAAACTGACCTTCATGTGCTGCCCTGTCCTCCTTCAAGGCCTGCTAAACCCACAAGAAAGATTCCCATTAGTAAATCACTATTGGATCATTAAACCTTTTTAAGGCAGTATGTGCCTTACCAAGAGAATGAGGATTACGACACAGCAGTGGCTGCTGCCCACTGACAATCATGGGAACCAACCTCAGTAATAAATCCATGAATTATCTGGCTCACTTTGACCGGTTCTCACGCCAGAGCAGCTCCTTTGATGTGACCGTCAAAACCCAAGGATGCCCAATAGCAGTAGCCACCAACAAAACAATAAAGAAGAAATAATTCAATATAAAATGTAAAACCTGCTTGCCTGTATGCCCCGCTTTTGCAGTGGGGTATTTCTGTGCCTGTGGTTGAAATTGGAGACAAGAAAGAGAAATAAAGCCCTTTTTTTAATGCGTATAACCTTTTAAGGGAAGAAAAGCTGGGCATGTTAGAGAGATATTTTGTAGCTACCGTGGATGTGCATGACTTTTTCAGCTAAAGGTGGGGGGGGTCCCTGTTGCTTTTCAAAATCAGTCTGATAGGTCAGCACCAATATGCACTTAAGGACTGATCCTGCAGAGGGACTAAGGGTGTCCCTCTGAGGGACACAGAGGAACTATTCCCCTTCAGTGGGGCTATTTGTATAAATAAAGTTAGTCATGCTTTTAAGCCCCTGCAGGACCAAAACATTCTCATTTGTCTGATTTGCAAAAATATTTAGGTGTCAAGCTCCTTTTGATTGTTTAAATACGTCAAAAATGCAACTGTTTGTTTGTTAGTCCGCTTCTTGGCTGCCCACCTGTAAAGTGGGAATAGCGTTATTGAGTTTCTTGTCCTTGATCTTCCCTAATTAGACCTCAGACTCCAGGGGAAAGATTGTCTGCACACTCATGTTCATCTTGTGAGCACCCTTAACTAGAGTTTCTGGCCCTTACCGTGAGCCTCCAGTTAATAGAAGGTAGTCGCTGTCCTGGAGCCCAGATGCTAGTGAGGGAGGCAAATTTCTGATGGCATAAGGGATGATGTGGAAGAAAAATCCCCTTCAAATTGTATGACCAGAGGAGAAGCAGGATTTATTACATTGCTGTTAAGCATTCATTTTTTAACTCTTAAAGCAGGATGAGCAAACTGTAATAGAGAGTAGCTACGAAAGATTTTAAGATACCTGGTTTTCAAAGGCACTGAAGTACCTGTAAGTACACCAACACGATGGGAATGAATAAGCAGAGGACACTACTTCTGGGTATTGCTGTGACGAGCTGTCACGGGGGAATCGCTGCCGTGCTTGGGGTGAGGTGACTCTTGCCTGCCTGTAGGCAGACGGTGCCCGCTCCCACTGCCTGTGGCGTGTTTATCTCACGCTGCCGAGAGTTACCCACTCCGAGCAGCCCAGCAACGGAGTGCAGTCACCAAGAAAGCAGACAGGAGCCTCTTCTAAACTTCTGTGTTTCTGAAGAAGTGTGGCAGTACGGCATGTCTCAGCAAGCTGTTGCACGTTGCCTGCGTTCACAGCCAGAGCCGCCAGCAGCTCCCGTCACTCCTTTCTCACCAAACACAGACTTGGATGGGTCGTGGTGGGAAGCCCAAGGGTGGGCACTTTAGAACCAGGTTTGGCATGCACACAAGGGCTGCCTGTGAGCCTCGCAGCAGACAGGGGAGTCACGGTGATAGGAGCTTGTGCTCGTCATCACACGTGCTTCACACTCAGCTTCAGCCTGCTTGCTTAAGGGGAGATGAGTGCAGTATGGTTGGAGGGATGAAAACCTCCCAGCAGGCTACAGCAAGACGCTCCATTTCGATTGACCCGAGGCCATTGTCCAAACAAATCTGAAGCTAAGAATTTCTACCCAGCTTCAGGTAGAGAGGAACAAACTGAAGACTATATACTGCAAAACCTCATCCTGTTAGAATTAGACAGGCAGTTTCTTATCTGAACAGAGGGGAAGATCATTCCTGTTTCTTTCATTTATTTTGCTGGATCTCTTGTGCAGAACTGCAGCTTACACAATACCGATTATGCCATTTATGGAATACAGAGTTGTCATTTATGTCAAAAAAATCCCTTGCAAAGGATGCGGGGCCAGTTTGAGTGCATAGCCACTTGGCAGCAGAGCTGCAGAAGGCACCCTGCCGTGGCCACGCTCCATCAGCTGCCTTGGCCTCGCCTGGGTCACTGCTATTCCCTGTTACACACAGCGGGCAGCACCACCAGCCTGAGCATGTGTTGTAATATCAATTTATAGCCTGTTATTATTTTCCTGCTTTTGGGGGAAGCTGGCACCTCCCAGTTCCGTTCTCCTGCCAGCAAGACAAAGATTAGGCACAGCGTAATAACGTTGTCAATATAGTTTACTAAAATGTGATTAATCAAAAGAGCACATGGGAAACAAAGCATGGAAAAGCAGAAGGTAATGATTGACTGTAGCCACAAGGCAGTAATAAAAGGAGTCTAGAAAGCAGATTTTCAGCATGTATGTGAAAAAGTTCATGCGTTTAAAAGGATCAGAGCTTTCATAATTTCATGATCAGAGCACTTCTTAATAGGACATGGCAATTGCTCCTGTAAAAGGACTTTTTGGAAAATGGTCCTTGGATAGTATTATCTAGATCTGTGTATGGTAATTAAATCTGCATTAGACTTTCGTTACCATCACCTTAAATAAAATGCCTCAGTTTGGATAAAATAATTTCTCTTAAACCATGATTCAGAGTAAATTTTCCAGCTGTAGTTCTGAAGGGACAGTCCTAGCAAGATTTGAAATGAGGTTGTTAAATTCTTTTAGTTTATCTTACTGTCCAGGAGGTGTTCCATATCGAATCTGTGCCTAGGAAAGAGATTTACAGTTATGTTTTAAGACAGTATTTTACAGAAAGGATCTTGGGGAGAGATAACAGGAGGAGGGAAAAAAAAAGTCTGGAGAAGGGATTGTGTGCCTGAAAGCATCTTTTTTTTTTGCCTTCCATTTGCAGCAGTTTAATAAACACTTTGCCTTGTTTGCGTCCTTTGACTGCCATGGTGACAACAGCACTAATGTCATAGCACAGACTGCTCCCATGGTACACCAGCCTTGTGAATCAGTGCAGAAGGGAACGAAAGCAGACCCTTCTTGTCTCCCTGGCCAGCTGATCATGATGCCCTGGGATCCTGACCTGGGATGCAGAAATTCTGGTCCCCTCCTTTGCCTTGGCACAGACTTTCTGCATGACCTTCAGTTCAAAATCTACAGGTGAAAAGCAGAGATGCTGCTGGTGCCTGGCTGTGAGGATGAACACGTCCGGGGCCACGTGTTTCTTCGTCACTCTGGTAATGGCATATATCATCAATGTATAAATGCCACAGATAGACTGAGGTGTTAAAGAATCCGAGTCATACTCCTGATAATCCTTTGTAACTTCTCTTTTTTAAATGCTACATTAAGGCTGTTTAAAAGACAGCTTGTAAAGCTTCCATGTACAGCCTTAGACTCAAGGAAACACATTGCATATGACTTGGCTTAATGATAGCTTCACCTGTACATGAAGTTGGCTTTATCAGCAAATACAAAGCCTTCATTACTCTATAGCTCATTGGAATTAAACGGGCACAATGTTAACCTGTGGAATTAAATCTGAAACCTTCAGAGCAGGGACCATGCTGGGAGGCACGGGTGGGTGGGTGGTGACAGACATGGGACCGGGGTGCCACCTCGTGGCATGTTCAAACGATGTTTTTATCAATAAGTAGAGGCTCGTTGCCCTGTAGAGGATAGCATCTTGTTTATGTCCACAATAAAACAAAAAATAAGGGGATAAGTGGCCACCAGAATGTCCTGGGAATGGAATAAATCCAATGACTGCATGACTGTATGTCCTTCAGACAGAAGTGAAATATGAGGGCAAGTAGAAAATATGCCTTTAGAAAAAAACTGGGAGCTTTCATTTTCTAAAGAGTCTATTGGTTGTAAAAGTCATGCAGAATTTTATGTTCACTCACAGGCAAGATATTTCATATAAGATTGGAAAAAACTTAAGAAGCGGAATTAATGTAGGGCTATAACTTAGAGGTAGCCGGAAAGCAAAGTTAATGCCAGAGATAAAAGATCAAGTTTGGATGTGAAAGCTCCTGTTCCCAAATTTTCCAATAAAGTATAAAAAGTAAGAGTTAACAGTCTTATCCAGAAACTCAGCTGCTGGTTTAAATTGATCTATAGTTAAAGTATTGTCTTCCTTACCTTCTTTATTTCTACTGCAGTGCATTCCCATCAACCTTCACGGCAAGATGGAAGGCAATCAGTCAAGCTTTTGAGGAAGAACAGAAATGAAAGTAAAATGACTTGTGATCCAGTATCTGAGAATATATCACAGTTAGAAGCTGTGACAGATTCAGCTTCACTTTGAGAATGTGATGCTTATAATAATAATAATAATAACACCACCACCACCACATATTGATCTTATATTTGTTTGAAATACCTCTGTTCTAGCCTGTGCAGCCATGTGCCAGATCGCTTTTGTAGTGTATCTTTGATGGTACTGCCAGTCCTCTGCAAAATAGCCCACCTTTTCTGGGGCTTCAGCATGCCAGTGTCATGAATTACTTATTATTTAAAAGAAAAATATCAACAAAGACTCTAGGAAAGATGCTTCTTCCGCCTGTTAAAAACAAGTACCCTGTTCCTTCCCTCCATCATGTTAATCTAAGGCCCAGGAAACCGGGAGTCAGAAACTGCCATAACTGTTCACCCCATGCTGAAGATGAACACTTACCCTGGAGTCTTTTCAACTCAAACCAGGACACCTTTAATTACAGTGGGACCTGAAGGGGTAGGACACCAGCAAGAGGACTGGTTCCCGCTCCTTGCCGGGCGGATATTTGTCCTCTGCGTGAGGGCAAGTTTCAGGTCTGGCATCAGACTGAAAAGGGGTTGGGAAGGCCATTAGGTAGCCTCCTCAGAGACTATGCTTCCGTTCCTAGCAAAATACTGGAAACTGTACTCTTTCTTTGTGTGCAAGAGCTATTCTGGTGACTTTTTCCAGGTTTCTAAAATCTTACATATGATTATCCTTTCTCAGATGACTCTAAAGCTGGACTCGTGGTGCTAAGAGCATGCAAACATACTACTACAAAAAATGAGTTAAAACCGAAGGAAACGCTTCTTTTGCTACTACTCTGCAAAACCATACCTATACCTTTTTTGGGAGACTAGTCAACACCTGAAATTCACTTTAGCTCCTTCTAAAATGACCCATCATTTTCTGAGGTAGAAAACAGCAACTTCTTCCACCAACTTGGTAAGGCATTTCACTGAGTCCAAAGAGAGAGGGGGGAATCTAAGAGCCCTACACAGCTATCTCAGTGCAGCTCATGTAAACTGGTAATTATAGGGGAAAGTCCAAGACGAAATAATAAAATCAGGACTTCCCAGGCCCTTAGGAGACCCACTGAGCTATTCCACTGGCCCAGTCTGAAACCCTTGATGAGATGCTTGCCCAGCCTGCTCTTAACAACCTCCAGCCACAGGAATGCAATAATTCCTTAGGTTACATCCTTTGGTCCCAGTGCTTAGCTATTATTGGGGAGCTTTTCTTAGTATCTAAAGGGCAATGACGGCCCTTTTGACTGTTTGCTTTCTGCCTTAAAGCAAAGGTGATCCCATCCCTTTGCACCCCCTTGAAGCTTCCTTGTCATAAAAAATACAGTGGAGGACCTTGGGATTTCTCATGAGACGCTCCTGTCTGCATTGGAGGGCAGGCCAGACTGCAGTATGCCTCCAGCACACCCTGGGAAAGGCAGCCAAAGCCATTATTTCCAGTGGTGCTTTCACATCAGGGCAAAGTACTCCAGTGTAAAGCGTGGCCTGCCAATATTAAGGAGTTATATGGGTGATGCAAGGGCCATGGCTTGCTCCTGGCAGCAGGGAGGATCCCTGCTAAAGCATAACGTGCCAGGTATGCTAGCCTTTGTTTTGCAGTCTGTCTAAGATAACTTTATTATACTCATTTGTTACCAATATTTCTTGGTTTAACTGCAGCAGTGTATTGGGTCTGGCTGGGATGGCGTTAATTTTCCCCATAACAGCCCTCATAGTGCTTTGTATCTGTAGCTAGAAGGGTGTTGATAACACACCAGTGTTTTGGCTACTGCTGAGCAGTGCTCCCGCAGCATCAAGGCTCTCTCCCCAACACTCCCCTCTCCCAAGGCCAGTAGGCTAGGGGGTGGAGGGGAGAGTTTGGGAAGGGACACAGCCAGGACAGCTGACCCAAACTGACCGAAGGGGATATTCCCTACCATATAACAGTCGTGCTCAGCAATAAAAGCTAAGAGAAGGGTGGGGGGAGGGATTAATTTTTAAGGCATTTGTCTTCCAAAGCAACCGCTACGTGTACTGGGGCCCCGTTTCCCAGAAAGCCAATGGGCATCACCTGCTGATGCAAAGTAGAGAATAAACCTTCTTTTTGCTTTGCTTCCACACATGGCCTTTGCTTTCTTTCATTAAACTGCCTTTATCTCAACCCACGAGTTTTTCATCTTATTTTCTCCCCCTGTCCTACTGAGGAGTCGGGGTGAAAGGGTGGCTGGGTGGGCAACTGGTGGCCAGCCAAGGTCAGCCCACCACAGGCAGGCACTGCTCCAACATAAAAGAAGAGGTCGTCCCACTGCCCTCTCTCTCACCCCACAAATCATGAGCAGGGGTGGAAGGTGGGGGGCTACAGGCAAAGAAGAGCAGCTCTTGCTGGAGCCCTGGATGCGGGTTTGGATGCGCAGCTGATGTGCTCTGCTACAGGACAGAGCTGGGAGCTCCAGGAGGAGGAGGGGAGGCACCCCGCTGCCGCAGGACTGGAAGAGGCTTCACCCCGTTCTCATCACCTCTCTCCTCCCCACCTGCCAGGGCACCCGCACCGTTTTTAGGAACTGAGAAGGTGTGGTGAGGGGTTCATTGCTGGAGGGAGTGAGACAGACGCTAATGACAGGGAGGTATTAAAACTCCCTTTGMCCTCTCCGTTTATTTCTTTCCACCTCCCGAAGAATATCTGGGATCTCTCTTGCCCCCCTAACCCCCCTAACAGCCCTGCGTGGTGGGGGCTGTGCAAATACACTGCAAAGAGACAGTCTGTTCCTCAGGTGAGCAAACACCATGGAGAATCGCAGCCCCCTTCCTGCCAAGACAGAGATGCAGGGGACAAACCCTTCCCTCTTGTTTCTGAGGGAAACAACACTCGGTCAGAGAGGCATGCGCACACCAGTGACTGCTAAGGGGGTCCCCGCTGCCATGGCTCAAAGATTCATGACGGCACCAAGTAACCATTCACCTGTGGGTGGAAAGGTGTGGGAACACCCTTAGCTGTCAGAGCAGACAAAAAAAAAGGACAATACGGTATTTCTAAGTCGTGGCCAACAGCCCTGCCTGTGCCCCTCTAGGCAGACGTTGCTCAGCAGCCCTCTGCTGACTCCTAGAAATCCTATCCGTGGGCATGGGGTGTCCGCAGGCAGTTTTGTGAAGGGAAGACTTCCAGACAGATGGCTACACCTGGGCAGGCTTCCCCTGCCTGCCCGCACCTGCACAGAGCACTGACACTTTGCACACTCCCTTCATGCACGACTCCTCCAAACTGCCAACTGCGTCTTAAAACTCGCTGCTGGGCAGCAACGCCGACGCCTCGGGCTGGCACAGCAGCCGGCCGGATGCYCCCTGAATTGTAAAAGGAAGAGAGGGCCGGAGAGAATCCTRAAGAGCARAAGAGCTTGCAGACGGAAAATARSTTTCCCTGACCGGGAATCGAACCCGGGCCGCGGCGGTGAGAGCGCCGAATCCTAACCACTAGACCACCAGGGATCTGTAYAAGAAGACTGCAAYTCCTTCCTCAAGAGCGAATTCACATAACCACACCTCCCCCCCGCGCCTTACCACCCTGCTCGTTTCTCTTCCTTGTGCTCCCCTCTTCCGGGCAGTACCAAGTCCCGGAGACAGCTGTGCGTAGGGAGGGACGTTCCATTCCATCCCAGGGAAGGGGGGGCGCCTCAGGCGAGGCTGGTGAGGGGCCCTTGCCGTAGGCGGGATGGCGGTGGGAGGCCGGGCGGGACAGAGCCTCGGGCCCTGCCGTCAGTCCGGCGGTGCAGGAGTGGGAGCAGGTGTGCCCCCCACAGCGCGACAGGCRAGAGCAGCGCGGCCGGTGCAGAGGGCGGGTCGTTAGGAGGAAGGGGCCGGAGCGCGGGGCGCGCCGGGTCTCCCTCTTCCTGCCGCCGCAGGCCGCTGGGCGGGTGGCAGCCTCGGCGGGAGCGGGGCTGTTTTTCCTATTTCGTGTTGCCTGTTCGCRCTGTTCCTTACAAGATAGTCTCTCTACGGGATGTTGCTGTAACGGCTCCAGGCAGAGCCTCGTCAGCCAAGCGCTCTGCGCTGCGCGTCGCCGCCGGCGGCTCCCGGGAGGGGAGGAACGTGCTGCTGGCGCTTTCCTCCGCTCCGTCTTCTTAGCTCTTCAGGCAGGCCGTGGAAACAAAAAGACCACAGCTCCTCCGGTTTTCGGTATTTGGTCTGCAGGGTAGAGCCGATCAAATAGCCTACCTCAAGTGGAAGTCCGTGGCTCCACATAGGGGAACCAGATTGGCAGTTCATTTGCCTTGCGCTGCCAGGGCCTTCTTACATGATAGATATGAATCTGTGACTTTGCTTTTTTTGGCAAGGTTTCTGTGAGGGGAGTGAAAACTCTGCCATTGATGCAGATGACATCTGCATAAGTGCTTTTTCCTCTGGCATGTAGATTTTATGAGCAAAATAGATCTGCGAGCTGTACTAGCAAAAGTAATTTTTCCTATTTAAGCAGTGACCATAATAGAAGAGGGTTTGCTCTACACAAGCAAATTTCTCTAGTTCTCAAACCCTCTGCCTCTRAAATGCATTATATAAGAAACCTTTTCCATGTTAAGATAGATAAGCTTCAGACTATATGCTTGTGGACTCTGCAAATATGCATTAGCTTATCTTTAAAAGCTTTAGAGTCTGAAAACAAACTTACGGAGACCACTTTTCCTCAGGGATGTACTTGGGAGGTTTGGGTGTTTGGTTTCTGTCTCACCAGAGTTCCGTTTCAGCCAATGGTTCATTTCATCCCAAACCCTTCACAGTAGCAGGCTTGAACAAAATGTGTATCTTGATTGTGATGCAGCTTTCTTTTGTCCAAATTGAGCAATTTTAATGTGCAGTGAGGTAGATAACTTATAAAATGTGAGGTTACAATCAGGCCCTATTAGATACAGTCTGATGTCTTAYGTACTGCAAGAACTGCATTTCAGGTGTATATCGATAGCAGCTTCTTTGGTAAGACCAAGGCATTTCAGGCCTTGAAGAGACAAAGCTGTGGYGCGCTGGAGGCAGAGCACAGCTCAAACTGAGGCACCACCGTGGCCTGCAGCCACTGTGAAGAGGGAGATGTGGTTAGATGAGAGGTCACCTGGTTCCAGCAGGTAATCTATGCCCCTTGTTGAAAAGAAAGGCAAAGTGGGACCTGGTTTCCTGCAACTCAGAACCTGCAAGGAACACCAACCAAATATTAAGGTGGTTCTATACTGCAGAGGTAGCTTTAAAGGAGTTTGTATGCTTCACTATGTCCACAGTGTCATGGTTAAAAGCATGGGCTTCCCCACCCTGGGTGCTTCTCAGGTGGGTTTTGGAGGGGTACTGATTTCTGTGCTTCTGTGACTGTGATGCTAGCAGCACTTGAGACAGCTAGGTTAGAACTAGGGTAGGTCCACATCAGCTGCATTTGTGGTGTTGAAGACCTGTGTTACAGAAGGGTCATTGCTACTGTTTGTTCTTAGAGTGCCTCTGTTGTGCGACACCTCAGAGGAAGGCAAAGGTGAGCCCCCTGATTCTTAAGCTGCCTGAATGATAGAGACAAAATATTCCCCCCGACAATTTCAGAAAAGTAGCTGAGACTATGAAAGATGGGATCTCATGGCTGATGGCAGGGCAGGTGAACGTGTTTTGTCCATGCCTTAGGAAACTGTTAGATACAGAAACAAATAATTCTTGCTCTGTTATGCTTGGCAATTAGCAAGTTATTTTCAAGGTGTGTAATATATCACGCTAAATTTCTGTTGAGCAGTGAAAGAGTTGTTGATTATAGCCTAAGAGTAGTGAAAACGCTAATGTATGTACTAGAGAAATTCTACTGAAATAAGAAATCTTTTCCTGGATGTGCACCCAGGTTGTGGGGGGGCGGGAGGCTGACCACTAGACCACCAGGAAAGTAGCATAGCATTGAGAGTCATATGCTGTCTAGTTATTTTTGGAAATAGCTTTCTTTTCTGTACAAGTCATGTGCACTGACAAAAGATTATGCCTCTTCTCTGGCTTCCTATATCCGATAGAGAAACGCATCAGTGAAACTGTCAGCGATTCAGCCTCCTGGCAGTGCAGAAGCAGCCAGTGCCTGTGCCTGCATCCCTGCGATGCTAGCTGGAGACGAATGATCTTCCCAAAAGYGCCGGGGAAGGAATGTCAGAGGCCGATGTTTCTTTTCACTTAATAACAGAACGGCGGTGTGTCAGTAAAACCAAGTGAGTAACATTCAGTGTTAGAGGTACTGCTTTCAGAGTTTGGTATGCAAAGCTGAATTTTGGAACCTGAAAAATCAGAGCAATTACTTTAAATGCAAGCTGTAAAGCAGCTCGCAATTAACTTGTCTGTTCCATATGAATATATTACATATTATTATTACTTTAWTTTGCCATGTTAATTGATGTGTGACAGTAGGCTTACTATGTAAAAATGAGTAAGGATAACATCAAAGTAATGTGCTAATTTACTKAAAGTATGTTATTTGGGTATGTTTCCGCTATGTAATGGTAAGTACAAATTGTCCTTAGTACCAGGGGTACACGCTTCAGCAGTAGTGAAAATCCTTGATTTGCACAGAAGCTGTAAATGCTATTTATAACTGTGTAATGTATGGATTTATCACTCCTCTCTTTCTTCAACTGTGTATTTGATCTGGAAAGTCTTGATATCAGCTTATCTTCTTTAAGTTAGCCTGATTTAAAATGTGCATCATCCCAGTTTCAGGGAGGTGGAGAGGAGAGGGAAGGAAGAGATGATGCACAGTCTTTTGCTATTTTATGTTTAATTTCCATGTATGGTCAGAATGGTTACTTAACTGTTAGATTATAATGATTTTCTGGGGGGAAAAATAGTATTGTAGTTTATATTTCTTATATCTATTTTCACGGAAATAATTTAAGGAAAGTCTCAAAAGGCATTGTCCAAATGTTACAGCAGTTCTGATACTCCTAGCTCCAAGATCATCTTCCAAGCTGTACAGTGACTTGCTATATCTTCTTGTAGTTTAATTTAAATAGAGCTAGGGGGCAGTCTGTGAGAATTTGCAGTGTCATGTCTTAATACTGTGCAGACTAGTCATTTACTATTTACAGAAAATATTTTAAAGATCCTGAAGAAAAATGGGGGAGTAACTCACAAGCAATATTTTTATAAATACTTTTACAAGTTCTTGTATTGTTTTCCTTGATCTTCCGTTCTTCCCATGACACCGTATTTGGTTCAGGAAAACCTGTGTCAGCTTTTTTTCTCTTAGCCTGTGTTAAAATGCATGTGATTCTGGGGTTTGGGATAAGGTATGGCGGTGGGGTGCTTCATCCAGTGTCCACTGAGCTCAGCAAAATACCTTAGTTGAAACAAATACGACTTTTTTATCATCTCCTCATGTATTTCAGCAAATTCCTTTTCTTTTACAGTCTTCTGCAGAGCATTTTGGAAGCAACTTCTGGTTTGCTCTACTACACAGTAGAAACAGGTGCACAGAATCAGTTATTAGGGGAGAACTTCTTATAAAAGTTGCAAGCTCTGGTCTCTTTTCTCTTTCATTTCTGTGAAACTTGTAGAAAATTTCAGTACCTCTGTCAAATTGAGTTATATCTAGACAATCAATTCAAAGTTACAGGGTTAGTTGGGGACACTCAGAAAATTCATCATTACATAAATCGAAGAAACCAGGCTAAAAATAAGTTACAGAAGTCAACCCCCAGTGCATGGTAGGATCAAGCAGAGCCTCAATTATGCATAAAAGTCTGCCTGTATGAAACCTATTTTGTGACTACTTCATGGTGAATAATTGTAAGAGTAATTGGGAAAAACAGGATGACTGCTAATGGAGAAAGAAAAGATTGGTGTCACCTTTATTTTTATACCTTTTCAAAACTGGACTGTTATGGTATTCAAGCTCATCAGTGTAATTCTTTATGGCAGGTTGTCTTTCTTAAATAAACGAGCTGTAAGCTAACAGTTGCAGATGTTAAAAAAAAAAATTACATGAACCACACGTGAGTAATACAATATTTTTTTCTGATATTAGTGTAAGCTGATCTGAGTGCAGGCCATAAACATACTGTACCTGTGACAATTTTTTTTCTCTAATGTATGCAGCTCTGTTAATATACACTGAAGTGTGTATTGTGGAAGATCAAAACCCATTCAAACGTTGTACTTAAGTATCCCAAGTCTGTTCTGTCTTCCATGTGTTATTATGCATGTGAGTTTATGTGAGAAATCTTTTTCTAGGGTAAAAATTCAGAATTTGGAAGTGATTAAAACAGCAAACTTGCATTTTATCTCCATCAAAATAGTGCAAATCAGTGATAAAACAAATTTGCCCAATCCTGAAATGAATGAGCGACATGAATTTAAGATTTTCTCAGGTAAAGATATTCTAAGCATTGATATCACAAAGACAATGAATTAAACGATGTTAGATCATTTGTATTAAAATGAATTGCCATGGAACATACTGCCACGGGAAGGAGCAAACCATTCAGACTGTCTTCTATCCTCTATGCTGTAGAGAGACCAAAACAAAATTTAATTTCAAAGGTGATGTCTGTCTGTCTGTCCCTCTCTCTCGTTCATCGTTGTAACAGATAGTCAGGCATTACCTCTTACTTCCAGACTCAGTAAAATAAAATGGTATGTTACATCCCACTCACGCAGTTTCTTCCAAGAACATGAGCTCTGTGGGTTGAGCTCCAGGCAATAACCCACAATGCCGTAACCAGAACTTGTATGATGCTTCTGTTCCAGTCCTAGCCTGCTTATTCTGCTGCTCTGACAAGAGTTTGAGTGATTTCTTCCCCATGCCAGTAGGCTAGAATATGTATTTGAAATGCTTGGGGAAATGCAAATACTGTAGAAACGTGTAGTTCCTTTGTCTGCTATACAGAATCTATGCATTGTCCTCATAGAGCTTTCTACACAAGACAATAGAGGTGACCATGCTTGGAATGATGATGGGCAGTGAACTGGTACATYGGGACAGAGACGACTTTTCCTGGAGCTAAAATAAGGTATTAGTCACTGTCATTGCTGTGCAAGTTCAGCTAAGGATTTCTACCACTTTGATGGATAGGGCTGCATATCTTCTGCAATTTGGCAGAAGAAGTCAGGTAAATGGTACTATTTTAGGTCTGCAGTTTTCTTCCTCTTTTTTCCCAATTTTGTTATCTAAGCAGTGCCGAAGGAGTAACTGAGAGCAGGGCCCCATTCTTCTGTGCTGTGCTAGAGAACCCTTGTGCCAGTGAGGTCTTTGAGATTTTAACCAACGCAACTTTGGGTTTGCCCATCTTTTGCCTGGGTAATAATATAGATATAAGATGTAGCAACTGCAGTATGCTATCAAAACGTATCCTCTAAGCAGGAGACTATGTTTTAAAGAAAATCTGTGTCTTGTAAAATAAACTGTTTTGGAAAAAAAAAATCAGATGCAAACTTCAATTTTACCTGGAAGTACAGCAGCAAATTTAGTGGAGGAGTCGAGACAGTTATTATCCCAGTACCGACACTGAGTGATAGAAAGCATATGCTATGAGTGGGGTAATGGTGGTGGGGGGAGGTGGCTGCAGGTCTGTATTGGAGTTGCATTCAGTCCTGAAATCAACACTTGATTTTGAAATGGATCTTTAAGCAGCTGCTAGGTTAAAAAATAGGCCTCTGACAAATACCTCTCTTACTTAAAATTAAAACTTGTTGGATTTGTAACATTATAACTACTAAAAAAAAATTCTTCTTATCTTGAGACACCGGCGTACCACTTGCTGTTATTTTGGCACACTGTCTTAGCATATGTTTTGTTTATGTATACACTTTGTGTTACTTTATTTATGCGGGTATCTGCCTATCTTCAGGCTTTTGTCTTGCAGAATTTGGGATTTAATGATGTTACAATACCATAGGCCTTTCCCTAAGCTTTCCAGTCCCTTTCAGAGCTGGTTACTGACCAAAGGAGGGAATAGGAAGCTAGATCTCATTTAGGCTAGCCACAAATGTCTAGAAGGGTTACCTGGAGTTATCTCAGGTAAGGGAATGGAGTTTCTGGTAAATACAGCGGGTTTTGGTTTTTGGGGGTTGGGTGAAGAAGCCTGCATGCTGGCAGTGTGGAAACAGCAGATAAAGTTTGCAGGCTTTTCAGTTTCCCATGGATCTAAAGGCTTTGGTTAACCTCAGTTTCCAAAACTGGTTGTTTTTAGTACTGCCCTTGAGAAAACTCCTCTCCAGAGGCAGAGCCTGGCGCTGGGCCTTATGAAGAAATACGCCATACCGGGCTCTTTTTTTGGCCCCAGAGACAGGCCCCTTTCCCCAGGACAGGGCTTGCCGGCACCACGGCGGGTGGGCGGGTGGGTGCTGGGGCCCGTGAAGCGGCTCAGGAAAAGCGCGCCCTTCTCTCCCCGCGCAGTGCTCCGGTACGGGCCCGCTCCCGGAGCGATCAGCCCGTCCAGACCCCCCCAACCTCCGGCCCCGGGGCGACCGCGATCTGCTGGGGCCGGCGCGGCCGGGCGGGGCCGAGCGGGAGGTGGGATGGCCGGGGCGGGGCGGAGCCGCGGGCCGGGCCGGGCTGGAGGGGAGCGGCGGGGCTGGTGCTGCTCTGGCCGAGCGGGGAGCGCTGCAGCCGGTGCTCCCGCAGCGACCTCCTGCCGCCGCCCGGCAGCGGGGCCTGGGCGCAGCGCCACGGGGCCGCCATGCCGCCCGCCCGCCCTGCAGGTGCGCGCCGCGGGGGAGGGCGCGTTATTTTCCTGTTTACGCCGTGCTGAGGGATGGGCGAGGGGCGGGCAGGCGCGTCTGCTCGGCTACGGCCTTGTTCCCCGGCGGGGGTCGGCGGGGCCGGGCCGGGCCGGGAGCTGAGCTCCGGTGGGGCGGCGGGCAGGAGCCAACGCCGCCGGTGTTGCGGTGCCGGAGGAGCTGTTTTCCTGCTCGCTTGTTTATAGAGCCCGCCCGGCATCGCAGCGCGGGAGGTGAGGGGCGACCCCGCGGTCGTGACGCGTTTCTCCTGGTGCGTGTGTGTCCGGGAGGCGCGGGGCGGCCGCGGTGACTTGCCCGCCAGCGGCGGCTCAGCGCGGGCTCGGCCGCCGGCCCAAGCGGCGCTGCCTGCGGTGCTATTCCTGCGAGCCCCGGCTTTCGCCTCTGCTGTCGCGTTTACCCAGCCGATACAGCTGAGTGGATTGCTTTGTGGGCTTTCACGGCTTCAAACCTCATTTATTTCCTCCCTCCCCAGATCTTGGATGATTTACTGGAATGTTCCAGGCTCTCTCTCTATAAATTTATAGTCTCAGGTTGTCACGATTAAGAAGTGCTGCCGGGTGCCAAAGGTGTGTTAGTAAATGATTTTTGTCTCTTAATCTGTGCAACGGACTTTCCTCTCTGTACCTCATCATACACTACTTCAGAGGGTTTTTTTTTGGCTGGAGGCGGTAACCTGTGAGTTGGTGATGTGTTYGCAGTATTATGGTGCTAAAGGATGCCGTAACTGTCCTCTAGGTGATGAAATAAGATGATGAACGCTTAGACTCGGTAACAGGCTTTTACCATGTGTTTACTTTACATGCCACAATTACTGTTCTCCCATTAAGTAGTCATAAGTTTCTTGTATTAATGCATAATGAGGGACTTTTAAGATGGGTAGGTGCCCATTAATCGATTATGGTTTGCCTCAAATGTTGTGACCCAGGCTAAGGGCCTGTGTTTGGGTGATATTTAAAATGCATATTGATGAATCTTCCCAGCATATTGTATCAGCAAGTGTTTACATAGTGTGAAAATCATATTTTGCTAATGTTGTTCTTTTGGATGTGTATGTATACACACGCAGACTTCAGAAAATTAGTGGAGAAGGCAGTAGAAAATGCCAAGAAAGGTATGAGGGTGTATATACTTTCTGAATGAAAATTACTTTATCAGGAATATATGTCTTTAAATGTAAGTCATGGTTAAAAATATAGAAGTCCTAGTGCATTTTAGGCTGCTTTCTCTTTCATCCTTTTACCTGGAAAATGTTCATAAATATACACAAAATATTTTAAGGATCTAAACGGGCAAGTAATACGGGTCCTGTGAAGAGTTGTATTGAAGCTAATGGGACTGCTTGTAGACAAAATGCTGTGTGATGGCTTCCCCACCCCTTTTTTTTTTTTTTTTTTTTTTTTAACTAAATAATGGATCAAAATCTTGGGCTTGGAAGGAAATTCTGTACTTCAGTTAAATTCAGTACCTTTTTTTCTTGTTGTGTATTACGTTATGAAAAAGAAACGCTTCTAGAAAACCTGATTTGTCCAGGTCAGTTGTGAGGCACAGTTTCTGAGTCTCGCTCCTTGCCCTTGCCCAGTGTCCTGTTCTTACTGCCCCAGCGGCCACATTTCCGTTTGGATTCGTCAGGTCTACTGCCGAAATGATAATGATTCCCTTTGGAGTTGAAGTGACTTAGAATTGATTGGAACAGTCCTTGTCTTTCTGTATAGGAATACGGCTTTGTTGCTTTGTGTATCCAGGATTTTGAAAGAGAAGAGTAAAATTGGCTGGCAACTGGCTCTAGTAAGTAAATATTTGGCTAGCTCATGGTCCTGACTTCAGTGGACAGCTTGCAAATCCCTTACAGTGTTAGGGAATAAGTTCCTCTATTCAAATAGAGGTGAATTCATTGGAGAGTGATTTGGGTTGGAGAATAACATTTCTTCAGAAAGGTTGTTAACAAAATTCTGAGGATCCTATAGATGGGAGCTGCAGCCAGAGTGGCTCCCTGCAGTCACCTACCTGGGTGAGTGTTTCAAAGATGGGAAATTAGTGTGAGCCCCTGCAGCATGATCTGACACAAGAAATTGCTGCTCTAGGCAGCTGGAGATGTTCACAAATGATAATTATGACGGAAATGAGGGAAGAAAGGACTCAATTTCCCTTTGCTTTTCCAGTAGGCATTGAAGGAAACCTGGAACATAATAACCAACGTCGGGGAAAAGTGGTAGGAGGGGGGGGCATCTGGCTTGTGCCCTCTGTGTCTCAGCAGGTGCCCGATGCAGCAGCAGGCAGTCATGGTCCTCAGCTCTACTGGCAGGATCTAGTGTCATCACCCAAGAAGCAGCAGACCGACAAATCTCTTCCTCCTCGTGATCGATAAGCCAAAGAAGTCTAAGGCTTTACGGGTGCAGGTCTTGTTTTAGTGAGGTATCCACTTGCTGGTGTAGTTATTGACGGTGGGGATGGCCGCCTGCCACGGAGTTGGTGGTTTCTTGCGCCCTGCTGCAAGGGAGCTGGGCCTTGGGATCTGTGCCCTCATGGAGGAAAATGCACAAGTCACGCAGCTGCTGCTGCAGGTTTGTCCTGGGGGTTAGGATCRCTTTCCCAAAAAGAAGAAACATAATGCTACGGTTGAGGAGTGAAGTCAGCATTAAAAGCACTCATTTAGGCAACCTCCTTTGACCAGGAAGAAAAGCAGGGTAGGAGAAACAAGTTTTCAGATCCTTTTTTTTTTTTTTTTTTTTTTTTTTGTTTATTTTTTTTTTTTTTTTTTTTTTTTTTTTTTTCCCTAGCTGGATTCATGAAACAGTGAGGCAGTGACAAAATTCACAGCAAGCTAGAGGGATTATATTCCCCCCACAAACATAATGTTTCAGATTGATACATTAAACGCATACATGGGAGTATTCTTTTTTTTTCCCCTTTTCTTTGCAAACCCTTCTGATTGTAGGCGGAAAGCTATACTTTGTTCTTGATCAAAATGTCAGGCGAGCGTGAGTGGCTGTGCTGCTGCTGGAAGGTGTCTGTAATGAACTGTTTGTTCAGTTTTGGGGTGGGCAACGTGCTGCAGCGGGGCAGGGGGCTGTGGTTGCGTATCTGCTGTCTCTCCTCTGCTTGCCTGCAAGGGCAGGGTGCAGGCAGGCTTCGTGGGGTCTGTCAGTACTTCCCAATGGGTTGCAATGCAGAAGGTAGTAGTAAGTGCCAAGAAGGGTGAGTTACTCCAGGTGCAATGCTTTGCTCTGGCGCCTGTGCTGCTCCCAGTCTCTGACCAAGCTTTGAGAAATAGTACCAGTATTTCAGCTTGGTACCGTATAACATCCTCGTGACGTGACTTGAGACTTAATGACCTGTCATGGAACCACAGTTTATCCTTTAGGAAGACTTCTGGTGTAGACTTGGAGCTCTCAATGGATAGAGTACTCATCATAATCTTAATAAGCCTTTCTGACTGTTACTTATCTTGTTTTTAAGATGCGAGTTGTGCTTTCAGTTGCATGCCTCAAATTCTATGTGTTGTGTGGTCCTATGGCCTTGTCAGCTAGATGAAGCTGTTCGCTGCTCTCAGTTATTCTGTCCCCTGTAGTACTCATGCATTGTAATTAAGCATTAGGCCTCCTCTTTGATATGCTACATGTAGATCCCACTGACGTGCCACTTTTTTTCTTTCGTTGCCTTTGTTATGGCTACTATGTATGTTTTACAGCGTTTTTTCCAACATCCTTTTTGAAATGCAGGCTTTGTGACTACCCGTCATATTTAAGTAATGGTAATATCAGCCTGGTTTACAGGAACAGAAAACATCCAAGCTGAGCAGGGAAGTTACACCTGTTTATACAGGCAAGATTTGCGTTTACCTTTTGGTTACAGTGTCAAATTAGGATTGTTTATGTTTCATTCTGTGTTCACTTAGCAGGATTTAAAAGCCTTTTATTAATAGCTACCAATTTCTAGAAAGGAAATTTTCTTACAGTGGTCTCACCCATTAGTGACTGATTTTGGGATCTTCCCATAGTGTTTCTGTAGATATCTGAGAGCCATTTCCCCAAAATCTAAGACTCCCTGGGCAGACAAAGAGCTGTCCCAGTGCACCAGTTAGAGGAGACCACAGCTTTGTTTTACAGAAGTTCACAGTGAGAGCTACAGCTTCCTTGAACTCAGCCTTATCTTCAGAAAAGGTAATTTATTCCCTGACTCATTTTTCAAGTAAATYTAATCTTTTCTAACAGTGCTCCCTCTATCTGCCGCTACTCCTGTCTGTTTTTTTCTGCTTTCTGTCCCACATGCCATCTGTCTTATTTTCTGGTTTGCTTTCTTTTTAAATACTCTAAGCTAGTGCAGCAGATAGAAAAGAAGTATGAATATTTGTGAACCATCACTGCCACCTTTGTTCTGAGGGGAAGAGGTGTGGATGGCTTCCTGCCAGGTCAGGTGATGCTGTGATTGCAGAAAGTAATTGGGATCTGCCTAGGTTGTTACGTGGAGGGGATGGTACAAGGAACAACTTGGTATCGTCAGTAGCTCAGCAGTGCTTGTATGCTGTGTCAGTAGTCATTGTGCACAGATAACATAGTACGTAGCACTAGTCTGTTGTTGTAGTTGACTGTCTCGTGGTCAAGTAATGCCCCAGTGTGGTGGCAAGGGCTTTATTTTACTGTCAACTTAAGAGGTAGCATTTCTATAATGCTTTTTAAGTAGCTATACGGATGTCAAAGACCTGGGCACTTCTGATAAAGCTGGGTGTAATACTGTATGGACATTTTGGTAGCTGTAACAAGCTTGGCAAAGCTTTGTAGGCCAGAGAGTGGCTTTGAGTTTTTCCTTCATACATTCTCACAAAGGTTCAGATAATTCAGAGAAGCATTGAAGAGTATAAAAAAGTAATTTTACACATTAAGATTATTTGTATGATATTTAGAATATATTATAAAAAGAAATTCTTGACTTGTAATATATAAGTAATGTTTGACTTTTTGTACTCCCTTTTTTTCCATCCTGGTTGCTGATTAAACCTTTTGCAGTGAAGCTGCTGAAGACTGATGGCTAAAGGTAGCAGCAGTGATAACCCGTGACATAAAATCCAGGCAGTTCCATCTGTCCCAGCTCCAAAAGCTTCTGAAATGCAGGTGCTGTCCAGTAGGTGCGTGGTGCGAGTGGTGACGTCCTGGTGACAATGGGTGGAGAACCAAGGAGATAAAACTTTGGCTCTACTTTGTTATGGAACAGTGTGCTAAAACATGTCCAGGTATGTGGTGAAAGATTGACTTTGCCTGCTGTAAGCCAGTCACTTGTGTAGATATGGGCCAAATGATTGACAGCTATGCAACAGCTGATGAACATTAAAGCCCCCTTGCCACCCTGATGTGCCGGGTCAAGTAGCAAGCAGTCTGAGTAGTCATCAGAGCAGTTAGGAGATGAATTGAGAACCACAAAGGAATGACAAGGGTGGCTTTCTGCCAGCGCGGTGAGTTGTTCTTCAGCCCTTGTGCTTAGGTACCAGCTGAAGAAATTTCATTTGATTTATAAGTAATTTGGTTTTTTTGGTTTGTTTGTTGGTTTTTTTTTTTTAAATTAGTGTATGATGTTAAGCTGTGTTGGTTAGGTATGTCTTCTTGTTAGGGGTGAGTAGATGGTGGGAGGTGGCTGGCATCATCACATCACTGTACAGAGGCTAGGCAGGAACTTGCGGTGACATCTACGTTTGTGTCCTGCTACAATCATGCTTACAGGATGGAAAGTAAAATCTCCTGTGTTGGGCTAGTGCCAACGTGGTTGCTCATTGGGGCACATTTGTTTCCTTATATACAGGAATTCTGGATTCCTTAAAATTGAGCCCTGCTGCTAACTGATCACTCAGTGGTTAAATTTTGAAGTGGGTTATTTGTTTTGAAAATTGGATTTCTCTTTGTAATGCATAATTTCTGTTAGTACAAGTAACACATTGCTTGTCATGAAAAGAGATGAAGGAGCTGGAGACTATTTTTCTTCTCCTGCTCTGTTGACACTGTGCACTTGATGCTGTTGTGTGAGTAGTAAGTTTCAGTGTTTTGTCAACTAGTTGTGTCGTTTCCTGAGCCCTGCTCTGGTAGTTCCCAGTCCCAGGCTGAGCCTGGCAGGTAACAGGCAGGTTTTACGGGAAGGGGACTAGAGACTGATCTTGAGACCAAAATGGTACAGCAAGTACAAGAAATCCAGAATCTTCTACAGGCAGGGTGGGAAGAGCAAGTAACATGAACCTCAGGAAACAACCAGACCTTATGCAGTGGCGCGTGTTGGCAAGTTCTCCTGGGCTCCATGGATGGCAAGCTGTGGAAAGAACACTGCACCCGGGAGAGTGGTTCCTACCCCTTCTGCTTAATCTGAGCGTGCTTCGGATTAAGCTTGTGAGAAGAGCAAGGAAGGTGTGTTCCCTTCCTTGTTTTCCTCCTGGGAAGGAAATGCAGACCCAGGCCTGGCAGAGCAGGGGCGTGCTGCTCCTCGCAGGATGGGGCCTGGCTCCACTGGGAGTGAGCCACGATTGAAGAGTGCCGTGGGCAGTCTCTGCAAATGCCAGCAGAAAGCCGAGGAGGTTTGCAAAAGGAAAGCTGCCGGAGCTGAAGGGGCCACCTGTAGCACCAAACCTGATTTTAAGGTGCTTCTGAGGAAACGTTTTGGTTTTTTTGTACTTGGTAACTGTAATGTGTTCATTTTGTCCTGTGGACCCATGTAGGATTTGGGATGTAAGAGCTTCAAGTTAGAAAATGTATTTCTTGGGCAAATTATTGTCATCCCTCAGTAAATGGTAACAGGCCTTTAAAAGCCTCTCTTCTGGTTGTGTTTTTCTGTTTTTTTCTTTTTTTGGGTTGKTTTTTTTTTTTTTCAGTATCTAGAAACTTTGTAAACAATCAAACTTCCATGGATGTCACTGAAATCAGGACTTCACCTTCAGTACCGGGTACAGTTTTCAACTCTTAACTTTGCAGTCATCATTATATTGCATTTAAAATAAAAGTTTTACGTGGTACTGTGTTTTGTAACTGTTGTTTAAGTTTTGATTTCTTCTTCATCCCATGTACTGTTTGTTGTGAATTCTGTGATGAAAGAGCTGTAGATGATTATTTTCTCACTGAAAGGCTCTAGGATGACAGCATACTGTGTTATAAATTGGAATTTACTTTATCTGGTCCTTGAAGCATATCTTTCTTCCTGCTTCTCTTCATTCTTTTTTTTTGTTCACCGAGTCCAGCAGGCAGATAGCTCAGAAAAGCAATTTTGACTTGTGGAAGCTAGTGCCCGGTATTACCTGTTCATTAGGTTAGCCCAGCCAGGTGTTTGAGATTGGAAGTGTGCATTTTAATCCTAARTCTTGTAATAGTTATTGATAAGAACATGAATCTAGCTCTGGGGTAATACACTTCCCACAGGTAATGCGTCAGTCCTTTTTAACTACAAATCACTAATGCACCCAGATGGGGTAGGTGTAAGCTGCTTTTCCTATTTTTTTAAAGCTGTAGGTCTCTACCCAGTTTGGACAGATTTTCAGAGCAACTGTGAAAAGGTCTGAATTGCTCTCTGCCAAATTTTAAGTTTTAACACCAAAACTGGAACCACTAGAGCCCCTCAAAAAAAGAGGTTTTAACATGGACCAAAAAAACCCCAAAACTCGTTAATACATTAACTGTTTTGGCTGGCTTCAACTTGAGAAAGGGCAGGCAATTACTTTGATGTAGCTGTAAACAAGTGAAGACAAGGTTTTGTTTGAAATACGTTGGGCAATCTGAAACACTCACCATTACCAGCTATGCCAGGCATAACTTGTGGTGAATGGAAAGTTAGCAGCTTTCATCTTTGGGCCCCGATTCTGCAAATGCGTGCTTAGGTATTACAAGCATAACTCGTGTAAGTGAGTAGTCCCTCTGAATGTACTTGGTACATGAGTAGAGAGCTCAGCGATGTTGTGGTACCTGGTGATGTGGCTGAGATGGCTTCCATGAAAATGCAGCACTGGAGGAATTGAAGCTATTTGTAAAATTAGATCAAATTTTGTGAAGGTGTTTTTTTTTTCCCCCAGCAAAAAGAAATACCTAGCTTCAGAAATGCCGAGTTAGTTTGTCAGTACTGTCAGTGTAAGATGTTTGAATTGTAGTTTCAAAATCAGCCTGTTTTGTTCAACAAGAGCACCTTGCTTCAATAATAATGTTTAAAACACTTGAGTAATCTGAAAGTAAAATATATACTGCTATTGTTTTACCAGAAAATTTCTACACTTCTGTTTTTTATGCAACAGCACTCAAGCTTAATTCAAGTGTATTTTTAACTTTTTGTTGTTTTTTTTTTTTAACTAAGCCCTGAACCATCTCACTGACTGAACACATCCAGAGTTCAGCACATAAAGTCCAGATTAGATATGCTGAAAAAAGGATAGCATATAGCTGTTTTGTATGAACCATTCCGTTGTTCTGTCTTTTCTGCATACATAGAAATAGGTTGCTGACTTTATTTACCTGAATAATTTCGAACAGACACTTAGCTGTGCACAAATGGTTAGAACACAGAAAAGTAGAGAAAACTTACTTTTCTGTTTCTGGAAAGATGCAAGCAGCTATTCAGAGAGCCTTTAATTAGGTAGGTAAATGTAACTGTGCTATGGTATATAGCAAGGGGAATTCAGTTTGAGAGGGGAGTTTTTGCTTTGTATATAGTGCAAGGTGACTCTTGGTACAAGGCCAGAAACTGTGTGTAGTGTTGTACAGGAATCCGGAGATGGAGGAAGGAAAAATGGTAAGAAGATAAACGTTTTAAGGATGTTTCAGAAGAGCAAGAGAACTAAATCATTCTCAGTTACACAATACCTAAAGGAATTTTGCAAGGAGGAAGGAAATAACTGGAAACATTGCTGCTTTTAAAACAGGCTTCAGACTGTGCAGTGGGTAGAGGGTACGTTTTACTGTTGATCGTTGTAATTTTAATGCACCTAACGGTGCCAACATCTGAGCACCTGTGAAGCTGCATGTGCTGGTGTAATACAAGGTCACACTCAACAGACTGTAATGCAATAAATGTTGCAGGTTAAGAAATTGAAAAATAAAAAATTAAGGTTTCCAGTGTTAATTTTGTACATTACAAATGTACAGGATTTTCTGTTACAATTAAACTGTTCAATATGTTACTTAATGTACAGTGTATGCAATGTGACACAGTTAAGGTTGCTATGGAAACCTGGCATTTTGGTTCTGTTAACGGTGTTTCAGATAGGAAAACATTTGCATTGCATTACTGTGAGACTCCTTTCTACCCCCACTCCTCAGCTCCTTTGCTTCTCAGTTGGGAGGTAGGTGACAGAGAAAAAGCCATGGCCTGGAATTTGCATGAGTTAGGGTCGATTGAAAAAAGGGATGTTGAGCTGAAACTTAAAAATTATAATTTTCCCTTCAAGTAGCTCTTGTGTCTTGAGTTGCTTTTTGAAGTGAGGAAGTATTTAGGTGTTAATCTTTTACAGTGTAGTGTCAGTGGGCTGTTAATTTGAGGGTCTTTTCCTAAAAACTTGAAAATGATGGATACTTTCTAAAGAAAAGTTTCCAGTAATTTTCACAGCATGATTATGAATATTGTTGGAAATGTACTTGACCTAAAAAATAGTGACCAGTTCTAATACTTCCTGTTAGATTGATGGGTTTATTCATATTTTGACACTTTCTTGTTGCCTGGCCTTATTCTGTAAAGCATTGAGAAGATGTTAACCAAGTCTCATTGAGTACAATGGGAATATTTACAAATATAAACCTAACTTTATGCTTAAGCATAATTGTAACTTATGTGCTTAAACTAATTGTAAGTAGAAGGTGATTTATGGTACCTGTGATTTACGGTACAGGTATTTGTGCCTAGCATCAAGCCACATCTGTGTGGTTTAAGTGACTCTTCAAACACCTGTCTCTTTCTGCTCTACCTCTACTTTATTTACGGTTGGTATAAATGCCTTTCTTGGGTTGGTGAGAAAAGAGCTGAGAAGCGAGAGAGCAAGTTTGCTGTGAAGCTGAGAACATGCATTTGTCTTTCGTAGTCTGTTTCTCATCTCATGAATGCTGGCCGTAGATCTCAGCAGCACTCATCTTTCAAACTGTGTGGTTGCTGAGGCCCACCAGATGAAGTGGCTGCTCAAGGAATTACATTGACAGTTATCTGCCCAAGCTTTCTGTTGCAGGTCTGCCTTCTGTGGCAGAAGTAAGGGTGTGCTTGCAGTTCAGCTGTGTGCAGCAAAGCCTGCTGGAAGTGGGTGTGAGCTGGCATGGCAGGATATAAACTGAACTGCAGATATAGAACCGCTTCTGCTGACTCTGCTGCAGGTCATTTGTGTGGTAATTTTGGGTGGAGGAGTGGTAGCAAACAGCTAAAGTAGGTGAAAGGGAGGAAGGCGAAGGGCAGTAATACTTCAAACTGGCAGCTGCTTGCTGCATGGACGTATTTTAACAGCCTGAGAGAGGTGAGTGAAAGCCCAGTTTCTTTGGCTTGGCATTTCAGCTGGCCAAGATGCCCTTGATCACCAAAGGACGTTTGCTGCACATCTGTCTGCAGTGGTGCTGCTGTTTTGCCAGTGCAAATCCTGCTCGAGCCCTGTATAAGCTAATTCAAAGAAGCAACTCTGATGCATGGCTGGGCCTGGGACATGCGACACTGTGGATCCAATGGCCCTTAACAGCATTCTGTGTACGGGACGTAGAACAGTTCTTCTGGTTGCTCACCTGGCATGGAGGTGGCACCAGGCAGTCGGCTGATTTTGTTTGCTACCTGACTTGCTCTCGTAACACACTGGTGTGTAGGAGTGGTGAGGATGGAGTGACTTTCTGTTTGCTGCTTCTGTCCCTTTGCTTGGTTCAGAGAGGGGAATCTAAGGAGGACTTGGTCATGTCCCTTAAAAACCTGGTAGAGAACCTGTAACTCATTGGCTCTGGGAGTGATATGGTTATGTGTATACATATGTTTTGACCTTATCAAAACAGATGTGCAGGCTTTCTTTGAAATGTTTCTAAACAGATCATAAAACTAGCAGTTGTTAAGAGCAAGGAACATGTTGGTGTCAACTGTGAAATCAGCAAGGTAGTCCCTAAGGGGATTGTCTAAATGCTAGTTGCTGTGTCTAAGAATGTTCATCAATTTTTATTTTTTAGAAAACTGCAAGTACTTAGTTGAACGCTGCTAAGCACGTACATAAAAGTCCTGTGTGTGTGTGCCTGCATGCTCCAGGGAGAGGTAAGAGAACAGTGACGTCTGTCTTATCCTCTCTGAATATGGTAAACTGCATCCTCCTCTTGCTCTGTGGTGGTGGAACTATGATGCTGTACATCAGTTTAGGATCTGACTCAGAAATGCAACGTAAACTGTKATAGAAATGCCTTAGTATGTGGCATAAGCACAGACTTGATTTTGTTCAGCAGGTGTCCCAGGAAAGAAAGGCACAAAGGGTAAGCCATTTGCCTTGCAGTTACAAGATCTGTGGTTTTGTAATAACTCTGCAGAATGACCACAAGGTCCTTCTGGATCTCAGTTTCTTACCTGTAAAATGAAAGCAGTGTTCTTGATGAGGAATGTTTGAAAGGCTTAGCTTTTTAAATAAAAGTAGCTAAAATCTACTGGAATCTCAATTAACTGGAACATGCACCCTGCAAATTCTTGGGTGTTTCTGTTGTTTACATGTATGAGGTTTTCTGTATTTCAGTGGCTACAGAATTCATTCTGTTTATCCAAATGCTAATGTTTTTCTGCTGCCTTGTACCTGTTGTTACAGTATTTGGTAGGAAGAGACCAGTGTTTTCTGTCAACAGTCCACAAAGATGCAGGATTTGGCATTTAGACTCTGCATACATGCCTATACTTGTACAAAGTGAGCCTGAAAGGCTGCAGGGTTCAGAAGGCTTGGGCTTGATGCTTGCGTGAACCAGGGTGGGTTAAAACAGAGGATACAAGAAAATGAAGGTGTTAATTCTTTTAAAACTTCTGCAGCAATGTTCTTGTTGACTTAAAAGTGAAAATCTTCTGAAGAGGCCTGACTTCAAACAGCACTGCACTTTTACATTTAGTATGGCGTAGCACTCTACCTGTTAATAGTTTGCACTGTGTTTTGTAACCAGTTTCTGTCTAGCAACYGCAGCTGAATTACACAGTAAAATACATTGTTCCTTATGGAAAATGCATCTGGTGATGTTCAGCTGCCAACGAGGGAAGACTGAATCTGGATGTTTTTCTCTCTCTTGACAACCGTTACTGGTCATGTGGAATTTCTGGTAGCTCTTTTGCTTCCCCTTATTCTGTGTGAAACATGACAGCCTGAGTCAGTGGGTAAAAGTCTTCTCCCAAGCAAGGTAGAAATAATTTCGTCTGGGGAGCCCATTGGAGCCGAATCAAATCTTGTTATTGTTGTTCCGTTTCTGAATCAGAACTGTTTCTGTTACATTGATTCTCATTTATTTTATTTGAACTTTGTTCATGTGGACAGGCTGTTGCAGATCCAGTTGATGAGTTGAAGGTGATCTAAGCTTAGCCTGTTCTTACTGCATTAGTAGGGAATGAAAATGCTTGGACTGTTAGCTTACTGCACCTGTTTAGTGGGGATAATAACCTCTTAAACATTGCAGCCAGTTCCTCAAGAGCAAGGATGTTTGTTTCCTTTGCCTATCTTACATCCAGCTCTTATCTTCACTGTTCTTGAGAGTCCACAGGGTGCAATAGCCACATGGAATCTCTCTCTTTCTCTCCATTTGGAGATAGAGAAATTGTGATACTGGTCTGTGTTTAATCTGAACAAGAAGTCCAGAAATTGCTTCCACATACAAATTTATTTTCAGTCTCTTAATTTTTGCATTTTAATTATTTGGGGATTTTAGAAGTGCACCCTTATTACAGGAAACATGACAGGTTTAATACTTTAAAGGTCAGTGGAGTGGTGTGCATAAATAAGGGTTATTCACCTAAGCAATGGTTGAGTCATCAGCCTCAACTTCACCAAGGTGGAGAAGCTCTCCTAGGTTAGTTTAGCACCCTTCGGTTATGTATAATGGACTGAAACTTCTTCATAGAGCTTATTAATGTTTTAGAAACAACATTACACTTTACATGGTAATTATAATGTAACTATGTAATTGTATTAAAATAATTCCATATTTATCTTAAGATAGCTTTAGAATAAACTATTTCTTGTCCATTCTGCTGAATCTAACTTAATGTAATTAGTCTGTGCTGTGTTTTATTGGCTTGTGCTAATGCTTTCCTGAAAGCTTCCAATCTCACTTTTAGCTAAGTCATTCTGCCTGAAGAAAAGGCTAAAAAAAGTTGTAGCTTACTCTCCTCTTTGCTGGCTGTGCATTTCTGTTACCCTTTCATCTTGAGATGCTGTGGTGTTTATTCTGAAACTTTTATCTTTACTATTACACCGAATGAAATACGCTAGCAGAATATAAAAGCAGTAAAACTCAACCTGGTTAGTCCAGTCATTATGGACCCTCCATTACGGACCATCATGAGGCATTAATGAAATACTGCAAAGTTTAGCATTTCTCATAAGGTGCTAGTGTACTTTCACCTTCCTGTTTTTAAATATGGGATGTCTGTTGAAAAGAATGCTAGAGTTGGTATTAGTGCTTTGGTTTGTGAAGATTAATCATATGCATTTATATGACCCAGTAGCAAATTATAACGTGTCTCCTCTTCCGTGTTAACCTGTTTCTCCTTGCCTTATCCTTAAAGGTGTGACCCTATGCTGCAACCTTGTTGGTGTGTGTTTGTATCTATCTGCATCTGCACAGTGCCCTGGAAACTGCTTTGGGCTCACCAGAGGTGCAGATAGCAACCCCAAGGGTTCAGTTTCGGATCTAATACACTGAAAATGTTTCCCCTCTATCTGTAATTTGTTCTACAATTTCTTATTCTGCCAGCTTGATAGACATTTTTAATATTGCTCTTGAAGTATTATATACATATCTTTCCTTTTTTTGGTCTTAATGTTGACTTGTTGGTGTAATCCTTGTCATCTCTCATGGTGCGTTTTTTGAGGGGTCAGAATTGGCACATGTACCCAGAAGACTTGTTATTCGTAAGAAGACACTCTGCTGCAGAGTTGCAGATCTAAGCAGAATTGTTAGTAATGCTTCATGTCTGAAAATGACCAGTGGCAACATTTGAATGTTTGTATTGCAGCAGATGATAGTAAGGAAGCCTGCAGTGGTATGAGCAGATGTGTGTGGTGTTTGTAGTCTCAGGGGTAGAAGTAAAATAGAGAAGCAAAAATAAAAAAACTGATGTTGTGGGGCATGCTGCACTAGAGGACAGGTGCAGGCTATGTGGTGTGTCTGGCCAGCATCCTGTTCCCTTGGCACAGTGGGGTCTCCCTGTTACATCTTTGGTGTGACCATGTCTGCTTGGCTGTCTCACTGAGAGTCTTTTGCCTTAATCTGCTCCGTCTTCCTAAATGTGGAAAATTTGTGCGTAGGCCTCTCACCTCCCCTGCTTGTTTTTCACAGTATGATTGCTGCCACCACTGCTTGTCTTGTGGTGTCCCTGCTAAGGTACAGGATACTACCCTTGACTTGGTTTCCCTAAATGCAATTCATTGCTTTTTTACATATTTCCTGAAGGAGCTGAGAGCGCCATTTAAACCTTGATCTTCAGAGGAGTTAGGCTTTTTATTTTCTTTTGTGGATCTGAGCTTTAATTTCTATGCATATGCCCGCAGAGCCAAATAAAGGTGAGACTGTGCTCTGGGTCTCCAAAGTTTGTCAGTTTAAATTTTATACAGAAAATAATAACTAGCTCCTTGTCAAATTAGTCTCCTTCCTTGTTCTCATTGCTGCTGKTTATTGGGGCTGATTGGATTAAAGCTGGTGGGAGGCTACTTTTACATATTGGTCTTCTGCTCTCATTTGAGTGTGTGGAGGTACCTCCTGTAGTTCAGTTCCCCATTTGCAAAGTAAGGATTTACAGCATTTTCCTACCTCATTGGTTGAGAGGTATTGACTCCACAGGATTGTGAAAATATAGAGAGAGAATTGCATGATCTTGAATGTTTTTTTCAATCTGTATGTCTTTCCAGGACTTGCAGTGGGCACAGATGGCCAGGGACAAGCTATCAAGTCCGTTGAGTGTTCTAAAAATAATCAGATAGTTCATTGGCTTCTGCTTTGCTAGTGCTTTGGATGTGCTGTTGTTCATGTACACGGTTTTGGAAAGTAATGCTCACAGTTGGAGGTTTGATTGTTGATGCTTTAGAGCCAGCAAACAGGATTTCTGGGTGCTTACCCCTGAGTGCAGCAGGCAGATCCTTTTGTTATCTCATGAAAATGCAAACTACTTAAGCTGCAAGTAGCAAGGTATATTATTCTTCATGCCTGAGAAGGGAGGGAAAAGAGAGGAAAAAGAATTAAAGAAATTGGAAAAATTCATCAAAGTCTTTAGAGGACTTAGGATACTCTATTTACATATTTACTTATTTTTAATGTTCCCCTCAAAAATACAGTTCCCTTCCCCTTTGTTTATCCTCACACTTAGAGCATCTTCCTCTTCTGCTGCTTTGAATGTACCATGACAGGAGGCTGCTGTCCTGCACTGCCAGGTGGCAGAGCAGACAGCAGGAGCTGAAAGCAGCATTTCTGGAGGTCTTGGGAGGGTGGTGGCAGTTGCAGCGGTGTGGGTACGCACAGTCAGGAGTTCAGTCTGTTCCTGTGATTATTTTTTTTTTTTTAAAAGCTTTTCTTTTTTTTTGTTGTTTCTTTGCTTGTTTCTTTGCTTGTTTCTTTGCTTGTTTCTTTGCTTGTTTCTTTGCTTGTTTCTTTGCTTGTTTCTTTGCTTGTTTCTTTG
>JAYKAV010000522.1:1133631-1211720 GCA_035582835.1 Phoebastria nigripes | reverse complement strand
TTTTTTTTTTTTTCCTGTTTTGTGGCCTTGGTGGAGCATTCCCACCCTCATTACAAATTCCCAGTAGCATCCCCAAAACTCCCTGGCAGCAAGCCTAAACAGACAAAGCAAGTATCCAAGAATATGCTAATATAAATGAAAAAATCCAGAGCAATAGGACTAACAAAAAAATATACCGTACTTTTTGCTGTGTTTTGTTCTTTTCTTCATATAATTATCAGGTGCTGACATTGGCTAAGTTTGGAGAGTGACAAATTTTTAACAGGATCCTTACTTAAATGCATTGCTTGTCCATCAGGAATATCTTTCCTCTTGAAATTACCTAATAAAATAATTAGCATTGCTGTAGAAATGTAATATAAGCTTTTCACTGTCTATTTCAGTTTCAGTGTGGAAAGGGTTAAACTGAGCCTGAAATTTCTATAAAACCAGCTTCGTCATCACTTGAGTTTGGACCATACTCATGATATATGAGTAAGATGTCTGTCTCCCAGCATATAAATATCCCCCAAATATGTACATTTGTAATAGTCTGCCTGATTCAATCTCCGTCTCTACCAGAAAGGAGCTACCAGGAAACCAAGATTCATTTTAATCATATATCCTTATAACATTTTAAGCAGTTAATATTAATAAAGAATACCTGGGATTTCTTTCTTGGGAGATATCAAAGGACAGGTAGGGGGGAAGTGTGGAGTAGGTTTACTTTTTTTGATGTAACTTTAAAACATCAGTGACAACCTATAAAGTAAATGTGGCTTTTGTACTGTTACTGCTTAAAGAACTAAAAATTGAAAAGGACCTTTCAGAAATACTAGTTTTCAGTAGCAATTACTGCAGGTTATGCTGTGGTCCTCCTAGCTTTCAGGCTTTTTTTTTTTTTTTTCCTTAAAGCCAACTAGTACATGAAAAATTCCCAACAACAAAAGTAAACTCAGAGGCTATGAAGTCTGCACTCCTAATCAATTTGCTTTTCCTAGTACTACATTTTTAAAGTATAATTTTCAGCCTTAAATATGCCTTCCTAGAACACCACCTTTGTTTCTTCTAAGAAGGTGAGCTAAATAAGTTTTAAGTCAACAGAGTGGAATCTGATGTTAAATTATTTTACTGTGAAAATTTTCATTAATTGGTGACTGGATATGAGATCCCTGTGTATTTTTATCAGCAAAAGAAAAAAAAAATTACCTGAATGCCTTTGTTACTTCTGGTCTATGGATAACATTCCAATACTGTGAGTGCCCATCTGTTCTGAATAGAATTTTTTTTTTTTAAAGTTCTTGATTTATTCCCCTTCACCGTGTGAAAGGACTTGGAGTTGCATTTAGTTGATGTGGGAAGAACAGGCTCCATACCCACGTCGTCATTGCTAGCTTTGTTTAGCATTGATGAAAGCAAACAGCAAACCTTACACTTGGCGAGCTGAGCAATGCCACGCTGGTTTGGTGCTGGCACCTCCTGCAGCATCTATGGTTAGGTCTAGGCTTAAGCCCTACCTCCTCTATCTTCATGCCCCTCTTTGCTGAAGCAGGTGGCTGCTCTGGGACTGGGCAAGACAGGGCTGTGGGCAGGCAGGGTTTTCTCCTCCTGGCTCCCTGGGCAGTGGCACTCCCTTCATCTGCCGGCAGCGTGCCAGAGCAGGGCTGGCATTCCCCTGCGTGGGGTCGGTAGATCATGGCAGAGGAAAAGAATGAATGGAGGGAGTGTGCTGCTGACTCTTGCACGGGGTGAGGCCCTGAGGACAGCTCTCACTTACCTCCGTTCATCCCAGCTGATCACGTTTCAGTGAGGTGAGAGGGGCTCTCCCCGCTTCCCTCTTCTTGTTCCCATGGGTCCCGCTGTCCTCGCGGTCATGGGTTTAATATTATCTCAGTGCTCTGTGGTTATTTGATAGTTCTTGGTGTCAACGTGAGACTCAACTCTGGCCTGTCAGTGCCCTTGCATACACACCACGGAGTGTAGTGAAGGCAAAGCAGGCAAAGGGGAAAGAGTGGTTCCTCTTTCTTTGAACTCTTTGTAGTTTGCTATAGAGGTTGTAGTTGTATGCTTTGAAAGATTTATTGTAACTCTAAATGCAGTGCTAACAAAGCCACCGTTTTTGATCCTCTGAAGATCTAAGGACCTGCCCCAACAGGGAAGATAAGGATGCGTCGAAATTCTCAGTAAGTATGTGATATCTTCATACAGACTGGACATCCGAGCAAGACAATTTGTTTTGATGCTGTTCTTATGCTATCATCATGTAGGTTTCTGTGTCTGGCTGAAGACTGCGACATGCATTAACTTGCAGAGATAGAATAGTATTCTCTTTATAAAGCCAAAGATATCATAGGCAAATTTGCCATTTAAAGAGTAACCATTACTGTAAGACTCTACCTGATGCATAAAGATCAGAGAAACTAGATTCTTTTTGATGCACTGGATGTATTAAAAATTAATGAGTAAGAAAAAGTGCATTTTGAAGCAATGGACTTTAATTGCTATGGACTGATGCTCCATAAATATGGAGGGAAAATTATGGCAAGTATTTCTGATAGAATCTAGCATGGTATGTTCTTGGGTTTCTCAAGTAGATTAGTCTATTTTTGCTACATTATCTCTTTTGTTGACATCTGGCAGTTTGTAGCTTATGATCTTTTAATGCAGGGGAAAATAATGGGAACTGATTAGGTCCTGGGGGAATTTTTCTTCTCTTGCTACGAATCATAATTTATGTGGCTTCCATTTCTTTGTTATACAGTCCATTTCACTAAAATGTTTAGTAGTAACTTCTGGTTCGAACTTTAATCTGGAATACTGATAAAGAACTCTAAGAAGTTAACTTGTTTTGTGCATGTGCACAAGCCATTGGGATAGGCTGAATGTGTTTTAGAGAGGGGAAGAGGATAAAACACCTTGGCAGGAATCTGGGACAGCAATTGATGTGGCATATTGTTAATTGCAGTAATTACCAAGCAGTTCTGAAATTCCCAGCTCCTGTTTTCTGAGTGCCTCAGTATGGCATTCTGCAAAGAGGTGGTGATTTCCATGTCAAAAGCCAGTGTTACTGGTTTCCCTTTTTTTTTTTTTTTTTTTTTTTTAAAAAACTTCTCGGAAAACCTTCCCTAGTCCTGTCTATCTCAAGGGGACTGCAGTTCATCTGGAGAGCAGGAGGTCCATCGTGTTTCTCCCTGTATACTTGTTTGAACTTGTGTATTGTTCACAACAGTCAAACCTGTGTAAAGAATCTAGATTTCTCTTTTTCTTTACATTATTTAAAAACTTTCTTATTTCTCACTATTGTACAGAATTTTTATAAAGTGAACATTATGTATCTTTCTAGTTATACTGTTTGTACTGGATATTTCCAAAGCTTCTGTTGATCTTTCTGTCTATAAAACACATGAAACCAGGAAGATATTTTGGTATAAACTATTTAACAGCTTGCAAAATATTTTAATCCCTTCAGGGTTTTAAAACTTGCTACTGCTCTTTGGGTTACCTCCTTTGCAGTATCTCTCTTCCTCTGCTGGAGAAACTGGCCTGAGTGCATTTACTGTTTCTTGTCTCATTGTATACTAAATAGGTATCACATGGCAAGCATTGACTGGTTAAAGTTTTACTTTGCTTTGTCACTGAGTCAATTGCATTTCCACAACCCTGTTGGTTTTTGTAGGTGTTGTTGACATGTTGATTTATGAACTTCCTGTTTTTAAATGTTATATACAGGGGACTCTGCCTGGATATGAGGTACTGAGGGGAAAAAGAGCATCACGCTTGGCTGCTCACCTTGCCCATTTGGCTGTACGTAATGGAGACCAAGGAAGAGAAGAAGGAACGAAGACAAGGCTATTTTGCTCGGTAAGGTTACAGGGTTTATTTCAATGGTGATTAAAATATGGAACTCCTCATTCTTCCTTTTTCGCAAGGCTTTATGATTTTTCAAGTATGTATAAAAATTAAACCCATGCTGCATTATGTATCCAGAAAGTGCTTTCCTTGCTGTGTCCCTAATGTTGGAGTGGTAATTTTTTTCCTTTTGGGTAGTGGAGATAAATGTGAATTATAATTGTGACTTGTGACACAAAACTGTTCTTGGGTGCTCAATTGCAAATTGCACTGCATTTGAGCTTCCAGCATCCAGTTCCTGAAGAGTGTTTATAAAAACAAGCACATCTAAAACATAAACGTGTCTAAACCTAAAGTTTATCTGATTTCAAATAAAGCACAGACTAAGTAGTATTATCTTATAGGATAAGATCAGCTAAGAAAGGGTAGTTACATGCTGATAGGTTAAGCTGCCTAGACTGTATCATCTTTATAAATACAAGCAATGTTTTTTCAGTCAATCATTTTTATCATTTGGAATTCATGATTGGTGATTTTTAAGAAATAAGTGATGTTGATTTCCTAATGACTTGTCTTTGTTAATTTAGCAAGTCTGTAATAATCTCTGAGCTCTGATGTACAAGAAGAACCAAAGCTCACTTACTCTTGGGGGGGTAGGAGGGGGAGGAAATCAGTATAAAAAACCATCTTTGACTCAAAGATACTTTCTGCACCACTGAAGAGGAAGAGCGTATGCTCTCTCCGCTCTGTACTAAATAACCATTGTTGAAACTGCACTAAAACACTAGCCTTAGTGCATTACAGACATCTAGAGACATGCCTGTCGCACCACTTAGAAGTAGTAGCATGGGGAAAAGTTGCAGCACTTCTTTATGGCTGTTCAGGTGGTATGTAGTGGTGGCTAAAGACTGGATGAGGTTTTGTAGTGAAGGACATCTGTTAATGCCAGGTAACTTGCTTCCCATTTGGAGAAATGCAATTATGCTGATGTTGGCAGAAAGGAATGTTGCAGTTTTGGATTTTGAGAAGGGGAAATAAACAACGGCACCTATAGCAGAGGAGGTATCAAGTAGGATAAAGCAGAAGTAGCTAAAGAGATTGTACTAAGGAACAAGTAATTTCTTGTTAAGGAAGACTCAGGCTTTGAGAGACATGTCTGAGTAAGATGCTTTAGTATTGAAGAGAATGTTTTGAGTCCTTTCTAAATCCTGTCTGCTAAACAAAATGGAAAGCCACAAGAGGCTTTCAGCAAAGTCCTTGACGTTTTATTTAATATGTTTTGCAGCTTTTCTGTGTTGTCTGTGGCTATTTTCTTTTAAAAATTCACAGGGGCAATGTGTCTTGTTTGGGCACAGGACATTAGGCAAGGGTCAAAAAGACCTGAAATCAATTCTTAGTTTTAGCACTTACCTGCTATGTAACTTTGGGAAGGTCATCTGTGTCTTTCCCTCCTGGTTTGCATCTTTTTTCTTTAAGTAGGTTGCAGGCCCTTAAATGAAGTTCCCACTCGAAGCAAACCCGTGTATGATTTCTACAAGAATGTTCTTGCAGACCCTCAAGTCATGTTTTAATATAAGCTAAAGTAGGTCAGAAGGTGATATGCCCAGCTTACCTTCACATACATTGCGTGTGCAGTCAGAAACAGAAGCAGAACTGAATTTACATGTCCTTGATTTTAGTCTAGCTGCTTAAGTCTAGCGTGCTTCCTCTAGTAAACATGTGTCCTAGCATCTTGCAGATGAATTGTTTGAATGCTTTACATGATGACCCATGTAAATCTCATATGAGTACCTGAAAATAATAGGCAGCTTATATTGCCTTTAGGACAAAGGCAGTTCTAACAATGTCCCTACCTGTTTTTTTAAACTTTTTAAAATTTAGCTTTTGACTTGACGTAGACAGAAGTTCCCAGCTTAGGTGCCCGATATTGAGACACCGAGATAATTTAATCAGATGCGTGCTTGGATGTTACTGTCAATTTTGGTTGTTTCGTGGACACCTGTTCTGTCCTTAAATTTAAGCACCCAAGTTTAATAAGTTTTGGCCCTCATCTTTTGTGTGCTACTTCAAACACCCTGCTTTTCCTGCCAGCTTGGGCTCATATTTATTAAGCCAAGAGCAACCTCAGCTGATTCCCCGACACATGCACCCCGCTACTTCCATTACTGGTTTTYTCCCCCTCCTTACCTCTTACTACTGTTACGTTTTGTGAGCCTAAGGTAATAATAGTATTTACAAAATCTAAATTTATGTATAGTAAACATTCTTTTGAGACAAGGASTCTCCCCCCCCCTCCCCTTATCTGAATCTTCTTATTTTTGCCTATGATCAGATGTTCATGGGAGAAGATTCTACTGCTTACCAAGGAAGAGAATGGGAAATGGGTTAGACTTTTTGCCAGCAGGAGGGAAAACTGTGCTCCATGTCAGGAGGGTGGGGAAAAGGGCTCTGCTACACCCAGGGCTGAGAAGAAGGATCCTGCTTATATCCTGGTTAGAAAGGAGAAAACATATATATTCAATGCTGATGAAATAAAATGTTTTATAGCTACCTTGTGGACTATATTAATGAAAATACACAAATGTTAATAGAAAACATCACTCTCTAATGTGAGGGGAAAGGTTATTGTGGTATTAACAAGGACAAAGGCATTAACTGAAAAATGGGAGATGATAGCTCTTTCTCTTAAGCTCCTGCTAACAGAAACCCAGGTTCTCTGTTGGCAAAGGGACCATGTGGGCATGAACAGCGGTCTGAGCGGCGGACTCGCTGCCCTACCAGCATCCCAAAGTGTCTGACTTCCCATCAGAAGGTGGCTTTTGGCCTTGAGGCTACTGTAATCTTGGCCCCTCCTGGACAGCTTTTGGTAGGGGTGGCGCTTAGTGTCTGACTGGTTATGCTAGCAATCATTGAAAGGGTTAGCTTGAGAACCCCAAAATATTTGAAGTGGTGACAAACCAGCTCCTGAACTGCTAGAGAGGAAGCAAGATTAACATGAAATAACTGTCTGTATCTCTGTCCCCCAAATCTAGTGTTGTAAATAAGCTGGTTTAGACATTTATTGTTTAAAATATTTAAAACTTCTCTATAGAAGAGAGCCACTCAGCCTTCATATCTTTCCACTACAGATCTTCATGATCTGAGTGCCTCAGCTTTCCCGTGTCTCTTCCCCTCCCTATGGCAAGTGAAGCTGAAATAAAACCCTCACCATCCATTTTTGCATCTTACCAAATGCTCCTTTACTCACGGTGTTTTGTGGTAAAGGGGTTATTTTTTGCCTTGGTTGGCAAGAAATGAAACAAGTAACTTTTCAAACAAAATAGAAATCTCTACAAAACTTTTTAAAGACCAATTTAGATTCCTTATGCAGATAAGATGTTGCAGCTTGTGGGAGTTTAACAGGCAAGAAGTAAAAGTGTAAGAGTAACATGCAAGCATAAATTTCTATTATGCAATAGGTCCTTATTTAAGACTGCTACTCCTACTTAAAGACTATTCTGTGTAGTTAAGTTTTCTTGCCTAATTCTTAAAACCTTGTTTTTAGGCTCTTCTGTTGACTTCTGTGTCATTAGCTCCCAAATGTACCAATATTACTCCAGCTCTTGCAAAGAACTCTTTCTCCTCTTGCTGTGAAATCTGTCCTGGCATCCAGCAAGTCCAAAAATAAATGGTACAGTGTAATATAGTTGTACAATGGCACATCTATGTGTATTGGGTCCCTGACTCTACTGTGACATTTGGTGCTTTTTATTGTGATTACGTGCCCTTGAACACTGGTACAACTTGCCATTTCCCTCTGCCTGTGCTTCCTTTATCTTCCCTCTCTCCTTACAGAATGGAGAACCTCTCGGTGTTCCCCTGCCCATTGCGCAGGGTCAAATTCAGAGGTATTTCACCTCATGAAATGAATAGCTATTAAAATTTTAACCTAATTTAAAAAGAAATTACCAAAATGAGTGAMGTGTCACATGGAAAGGTTTGCCTTGGATATAAATAGGTAGTCTGGAACGTTGAATGTACAGCTTGAAACTGGAATTGCTTCGCATGTGCTATTGTGTGATACTGGTTATATTTGGACAAGAAGTTCTAGGAGATGAGAAATTGTAAGGGAAGAGTAGTTTTCTGAAAGAATGACAAAAAGGGCTCTTTTAGTTTCAGAGTTTCTGTGTCTCTTAACCTTCCTCACTGTGAGTTATTCAGCATTTTCCATGCTTTATATGATCTATCTATGATCTATGTCAAGTAGCTCTCTACTACTTTCTTAGCAGAGAACAACAAATAAGTAGTGCTTTATTTGAAAAAATGTTACTTTTCAACAAGTAAAAGCATGTAATGCATCTTGACCGAGATGCTTACATTAATTTTATTAATAGTTATGTCTCCAACTTGTGGTGACTTTAATCTGAAGAATACTGTATAGAGATGAACCATAAAACTGATACTTAACATTGAATGATTTTTTTAATAGTTTCCAAGGGAATTACGAGTTTCACTTCTGTCTCTTTTTTTGGTCACTGAGAGCCAGATTTCTGAAATCAAAGATGAAGTGCTTGTATTAGGGAAAATATTCTCACTGGGATTTGGGTGCTTTTGTGTTTGTTGAATTTACATTCATCTTGTTACCATGGTTCTTTTGAAAAAACTACATAAATGTCTGGGACATGGTCCAAAGCCCATCTGAGTAGGCAGAGACTCCCTTTAGCTCCAGATTGCTAATACTCTGTCAGAACCTGAAGCCACTTGTACAACCTGATGTTCACCTCGTGTTGCCTTATGATGTGAATATTTAAGGGAAATAAAGGAATTCATAGCATGTTTTAATTTAATTTAGATTCTTGGCTTAGATACCTAAATTTACATTCATACAGATTAAGATTTGTACATTAAAAGCAAGATTTTAAAAAGATATATATGAGTGTTTAGTACAGTTATCATTTACATGTTACTAGGCTCKAATTTACAGCTTTTTTTCTTCTCCAAATTATTTTTAATACCTAAAAATAAGTAAAACAAACCATACAACATATGGTATACAGCATTCCAATCACATTAGTTGTTTACGACCTAACCTTAGCTTTCCTTTTAAACATTCACAACCCATGACAGTAGGAATCATTAATACAGAGTTGCTGAGCTGTAAACAGCTGGAGTCTGGAAAGCTTAGCTGGAGAAGGAGTCATATAAACTTGTCATATTGTTATGGTCTTTCCCTGATCCTTGTTCTTGGTTGCTGTTGGAGGCAGGATGTTGGCTTGCACAGACCCTTGGTCTGACACACTATGGTCATTCCTTTGGTTGGTCTTCTGCATATTACAAACTAACAGGTTTATAAGCATCTCATTTGGAATTTTTCTGGCTTTGTTCTGTTTTATTCCCATATTCAGTATTTGTACAGTTCATATTTTTCATTCCTGTGGCTATTAAGACATAGGAAGATGATGAAATGAGAAAAATGCAGCGAGCACAGAGGGAATGTGTGGTAAGGGAGGATATCAGCGGTGGCTACGAAGGAGGGAAACCCAGATAAGAAATACATGCACAAACATACTTTCTTGAGGGCATCTCCTATACGTGAGACTTTGTCATAGTTTTTTCTGTTAGGTGCTTTTCTTGGTGGCCAGACTCATTATATCCACACAACAGGCTTCAAATGTTGGGTGCTCCTCAGATCACTATTTCTCCAGCAATCGTGTCCTTGCAATTGTTCTTGCTCTGCTGAACCAAGGTGTTGATATTTATTCAGGTTTCCTGTAGCACCCATAATTTATATTTTGCTTTTAGAAGGAAAAGTTTCCACACATTGTTTTTAAAACAAACCATCGCAGAGGTTTATCTTGGGCATGATGAATAGTCAAGCCAAGATTCTGGAGATACTTAAATTTTTTTAAATGACTCTAGGAAGTAATACATCATTTCAGCTCATCTGTATAATGGAAATTTCTTAGCTCTGCTTCGAGACRTATAAACATTACCTCATAATCCTGTTATTGAAACTAAAACCAGTATTGCGTTTTACTCGTATTGTTTCGACCAATAACATGTATGCCTGAGGCATTTTATTTTTGAAGAAAAGGCTGAAGATATCACTACTTCAGATTTATGGGGTGCAATGGATATTACTTGTTCTGTTATTTAGGGGTGTATGTGTGGGATAGTTGATTTACTATGTTGGATGCTGAGAGAAGCCATAAAATATTTTCTGAAACATACAGTATCGTGATTTGCCTTCTAGTTACTTAAAATGGAGGGGTTTCAATGTTTTTAGCAGATTTTCTGCCTGCTGCTGTGTAGGTTAGTATTTCAGCTGTCCTTTGCAACTGTTGTAGTTTTCAGACATTAAAGAATGTCTAGAATTTCACAGACAGCAGCACCAGGAGCTTTTGAGTCAGACTTTGGGAGGTTGGTCAGGTCCTTCATATGCTTGAGAGACACTTGTTATTCATTGCTCATAAACTTACTGTTGTATATATAAAAAAAAAAAAGAAAGTTTTCTTTTTATCGTAGGTGTAAACCTGGAGAATGACAGTTGGGGGGAAAATTGAACCTTCTTTTTCTGAAATGTTGCAGTGCAGGGGAAAAGTATGTTGAACAGCTGCTTATCTTGGGAACTGTTTCCTCATCTCCCGTTGCTGTTGCTTTCTGGACTCTGAGGTTTTTATATTATCGGTCTTGTAATTCTGTGGTGCAGGATGAGAGTCAGCAGAAGAGCATAAATTACTGTCCTCTACTTAGCCTGTGAATTACAGAATTATTCCCAATGTGAGTGCTTCCTCTGGGAAGCATAAACAAGGCAGTGGTTTCTGCAGCCTCGGTTCTTTCCAGTGCTTTCATCCTCAAGAGTAGTGGAGTCATTTAGGATTGAAGAAGAATTTTGTTATTCGATAACAGAGTTAGTGAAAGTATCTAATGGGGCCCTGAGGCTTTCTTCAGGGTTTTTCAAAATTTTCCAGTACCAGAAATGCTGTTTATGGAGATACAAAGCTTGCATAAGATGGGAAACATGGTTAATCTCCTCACCCGTTCACTTCCCTCTGCATGTGAAGTGAGACTGGGTAACASTGTGGGCTCTGTGTAAAGAGGCTTTTTTTAGGAAAGAGAAGAAAGGCAGAGTTTCATGATGTTCTTGATTTCTTTGAGAGCTATATCACAGAATATACAGAGGAAAGAGTTTCTGTTCATTTTATCTTCAAACATGCCATCTCACACCAGCAATTTTGGAATTTTCACTAATCACCTTGCAAGTTACGTATAAGGCTGGCTTGTTAGGCAGCAAGCACAATGACCTCACATTTGCTTTTCCCAAAGGGACCTTGAGGTGTCTCTTACTAGCCTTTAAAAAGAAACTGCAAAAAAAGAAACTTATTTCGCCTCCTTTTTAGAACATAAATAGTTACACGATAGGCCTTTTGATGTAGGAGTCTGTGCAGTTTTGATAAGAGTTGCTATTAACATAGTTGTAACGTATTTTGTCTTCCTCTCCTTCCCTTCCCYGCGGCCTGCAGCTGCATATGCCGGGCATGAGGGGTGTGCTGGAGGCTCCTGGTGGGCCGTGCCATTTACCTTTTTGCTCTTGGAGGGATTTAAAGATGATGTACCTTAAAGGCTATAAAATTTGGGGGCTTCAAAAAATGGCTTTCTGGATAGGTGAGCTACAGACTTTTTACTGTTGTCTGTAGGAAACTGATACAATTACCTTTTTAAATTACACTGTGTTTCTGTAGTGTCTGCAGGTATGGTCTTGTCCCTCCAGCCTCCCAGACGTGTCTTCTCTTCTGCTCTTAGGACCTACTGCATAAAATTCTGCTTAATCCCAGTGAACTGTTTTAAAATTAAGCCTAGCTTAAGTGCTGGTGGAAATTTAGCATTAATACTTGGCAGATGTGTGGTTCCACGGTCAATTTTAAAGTGATGCTGTGTAAGATGCTAGCGAAAGAGGTGGTCCCACTCAGCCTACTGGTTTTGCCACGTCTCTTATGGATGGCAGAGCTGCCATCAAGGAGCTGCTGTGGCATGAAGGCCCCTTCCAGAAGCAGCCGCAGTTTTAAGTGACGTGGAGGCACACACCTAAAGAGATGCCTAATGGTACTGACTCTTTGGTGGTGCTGTTAATCACCTCTTGCTCGTGCTCTGAGAAATCCCAGCTGTCTTACCACCTTGTGGCAGCAGTCCTGGTCAGCTCTCCTGTGCTTTGTACCACCTGGTAGTAGGGAGTGGGGTGTACAGTATTTTGAGAAGGAGAAGAGTCAGCATCGTGAGATATGTTAGTTTGCTGGACTGAAGAAAACTTGGGTTGATAAGCAGCTAGACATGCCCCTTCAGGGAAGGTTGCTGGTGTTTCTGGTGCACAGATGAAGTTGCCTGCCTTGTATCTGCTGCCGTGATTCAAGACTTTTGCCCATTTGTTTCTGGCATGTGCCGTGCTACATTGGATTGTTGGTTTGGGTGGTGAGATGGTCTATTTCTGGTAATRGTGCTGCACGTTTAAAGGGAAAGATATGAATGATACCTGCAGGAATGTGCTTTTGGAGAGAGGCAGGTTTTTCCCCTCTGTCTGAGGGATTGGAAAGCATTATATAGCTAACTAAGGGAATTCTGTCAGTAAGAGAAGAAATGCTGTGGATCCTGCATGGGGACACTGGATGACTGTCTGCTTGCACTGTATTTGAACTATTAGTTGCATGTTCTGTGGTTTCTGCTGCATACCTGTGGGCATTGGGCTCCCTACTTCTGCCTCCCCTAGGAAATGAAGCTTTTTCCCTCTTCCCCTGGGGCTTTGGAAGGGTAAGAGGCTGTGTGGATATTCCTGATGGCATTAGGTTCCCTGTGGTGCCAGGCTGGTAAGCTCTCATGCCCTCAGCGTTAATCCAGTTTCCAGACTGGGTTTGGAAGGGATTTCTCCCCACCGTGCCCTGCTCCTGCCAGTCTGATTATGGGGAGGTGGGTTGTAAGTGTAGGTTTGTGGTGGTTTTTTTCTGTCCTAGTCTGGGCAGGGAGTGTTTCCTAGGATCATCTGAAATTTAAACATGTATGTTAGCTATGCTCTAAGTCTCTCATGCTATTCCATTGAGGTCTGTGGGATTCGTCCTGTTGATTTGTGTGGGAGAAAATCCCAAGGAGAGCAGCAGAACTGGTCAGGAATTTGGGGGGGAGAGAGAGAATTGTCCTTATGCTGGAAAACCTTTGTAATGTAAATGAGCCATAAATCAGCTCTCTGGGTGTCTTAATGCACTGAGTATTCTCCTGTCAGACAGCAGCTCTCTGGCACAGAGAACTTGTCTTGTATAGCACTTAATATATTGATAATAACTCCCGGTTTCTACCACTATTTTTCTGGAGTGGCTGTTTTTATTTCAGTAGCCATAAACTTAACATCTAGCCAATAACAGGTAAACTTAGTTTAAATTATATTTTATGTTTTTGACATAATAGTGCATTTCTGTCAGCTGCTGGATTTTTGCTTTCAGTAATGCTTCTATAAATACATGGCTTCAGGGTGTTAATCACATGTTTCAATCAGACAATCTTTAAAAATCAAATCTCCTTAAGCAGAAGATTTATCTGTATGTTCAATATCTGAATATCTGTGTTAAAAAGATGATGCTCCTCTTTCCACCTGGACCACAGCAGGTGCTGCATGTAGCAGTCCCGCTTGCCTGAGRCTGAGAAGAGTTTTTTGTTATTATAGAAGTGTTCTGTGTTACAAATGCTGCCAACCGCCCCCACCCTTTTTTTTTTTTTTTTTTTTCTTTTTTTTTCTCAATCCCACAGAGTGTCTTAAAACTACTGCAGCGTATGACTCTGGTCCCGTGAACTGATGCATTTGAGCAATTTTATGCATATGAAGAATCATACTGTTAGGTTTAACAGAACGGTGAAAGTTGCTTGTAGGAACAGAGCTGTAGCAAGGGTGGTGGGAGCAGGTCCAAGGCACTGCCGCTGCGGGGTGAATTGCCAGGGCACCGGAGAGGAGGGGAGGCCAGCAGCACCCCACACACCTGCCATAGCAGGGGTAGGACCCAGCATGCCAGGAAGCTTTCCTTCCCAGCCCAGAAGGGAATAGGCAAGGGGGGACAGTGGCAGGTGGCAGGACAGGGCATTGCAGAGCACCTGCCTTATCTGGCTGTGGCCAACTGGGTTTGCTAGGAGGCCCTTGCCCTTGAATGCAGCAGGGGATTGAAGATAGCGGGCCTCCTCCTTCCCACCACCCTCCTGCTCCGATTCTGCAGGGAGGAGGCAGCATTTCACCCCCCGGCCGTGCTGCAGTCTGGGTGCATGTGGTTGCTGCCAGGAGTGAGGTCACTCGTTAAGCAGAGGGGGGCTGCCTTGTAAGGTCAAATTCAAAAGCACTGTAACTTTCTAGTTTCCTCAGCTTATTATTGTAGTTTGGTGTCTGGCTGAAGTGCGGTGGGACCTTCTGGACTTGCGGAGTCCGGAGAACGTGGAGATGGAGCAGAACCTCTTGTGTCTTCCTGTCACCCTCTTCTTCCATCGTGCTGATGGAGGGCAAGATTTACTTTTTGCCTTTGCTTTTCCCCTGTGGTAGTTGCTTCTTCCCCTTCCAATCATAAACATTTGATCGCATGTTTAAAGTTTCAGCTGAAGAGTAAATGAAAAAATCCAAACTATTTTTCAGTCAAAAATAATAGCTTAAATAATTTAATATTTGATATAAAAAACACAGAGAAATTTTAAGACATAGTAATTAACACACACTGTCTCTTACAAGTGTAAACATAATGGAGGACCTGCTACACTAGTATAATGGTATGGCTACTGAAAAATATCAGACCATGCCAAATACTCATTTTAGCATAAGGTATACGCATATGAGAAGTTGCATTGGTACATGCATGCCATGTGGCTGTCCCAGGTAGACAAGCCCTCCCTGTTGCGTCATCTTTATACTTACGGTTGATGATCTTTTGACCATAGTATTAAAAAGGTGGTGCCATACCGGGCAACCCCCGATATYGATRCAGGCTGGGCGATGAAGGGATTGAGAGCAGCCCTGCTGAGAAGGACTTGGGGGTACTGGTGGATGAAAAGCTGGACATGAGCCGGCAGTGTCCGCTTGCAGCCCAGAAGGCCAACCATACCCTAGGCTGCATCAAAAGAAGCGTGGCCAGCAGCTCGAGGGAGGTGATTCTGCCCCTCTACTCTGCTCTGGTGAGACCCCATCTGGAGCCCTCAACACAGGAAAGACACGGACCTGTTGGAGCRGGTCCAGAGGAGGGCCACGAAAATGATCAGGGGGATGGAGTGCCTCTGCTATGAAGAAAGGCTGAGAGAGTTGGGGTTATTCAGCCTGGAGAAGAGAAGGCTTCGGGAAGACCTCATTGCAGCCTTTCAGTACTTAAAGGGGGCTTATAAGAAAGATGGTGGCAAACTTTTTAGCAGGGCCTGCTGCGACAGGACAAGGGGGAATGGTTTTAAACTAAAGAGGGTAGATTCAGACTAGATATAAGGAAGACATTTTTTACACTGAGGGTGGTGAAACCCTGGMACAGGTTGCCCAGAGAGGTGGTAGATGCCCCATCCCTGGAAACATTCAAGGTCAGGTTGGACGGGGCTCTGAGCAACCTGATSTAGTTGAAGATGACCCTGCTTATTGCAGGGGGGTTGGACTAGATGACCTTTAAAAGTCCCTTCCAACCCAAACTATTCTATGATTCTATATTATTTTGTATAGAAGCATTGATGCAAACACCTCCTCTGGGTGGAGGGGGATTATCATTATCACTTATGAAATACCCATTGTAGGAGACAATATCGCTCATTATTCCAAACACTAAAGCTACAGTTTCCTCATTTTCCCACCCATTATCAGCATTACTGGGTGTTTCTTTGAACTTTAATCCATGTAACAGGATCTTCAGTACACTTGGGCATTTCCTCTTCTATGCTGAGTGAGTGTCAGTTAATGGGACCTCTATTCAGGAAGCCAATTAAACTGCTCAACATGCAAAATAGGTTACAAGTTCTTTGGGGACAATGAAGGCAAACATAGAACTGAGACACACGGTGGGTTGGTTGAGATTTGTTTTTTAACAATTGCTCTGAAATACTTTAAATAGAACCTTTCTCCACTTGTGTCACGACGCTTCTTGCTGTAAATTTGWTCCTGAACAGATGAGTTTGCCACCTGTTTTGTAAGCATGTGCACAGCATCTCTTATGTTATGAGCTCCAGATGTGATTAATAGAATCCCTGAGAAATACATGGTGGCATTTGGATAATTGCGTCATCATGAAAGTTAGCATTTAAAACCATTAGTTTGGCTTCCTTTTTAGTGCCTTTTTTTTTTTCATCTTAGTCTTCTCTATTAATAATAAGAAAAGAAGAAGTGGTATGTTTTTTCTCTGTGTTTTTCTTTTTTAAACTGCTTTTGCTTACATCTGTATTAAATATGTAGTTTCATGCCATACAGAATGGTGCAATGATGCAGAGAACCTTGACATTTAAATGTTAATTTTCAAAGTAACTTTTTAAATAAAAGCAAAAGCTAATGCAGATAGGTGCTTTAAATCTCAGTCCTCTCCCCCTCTAAGATACGCCTTTTAGCGGTCATTTAAATAAAGAAATAATTGAATTTTTGACTTTACTTTGATCACTGACTTCTTGACCATGGTTACTTTCGGATCCCCCTGACCTTGCCGATCAGCAAAGTCGGCCAGATGACTTCACTTATCGAGCTGAGTCAACTTATTCAACATTAAGATCCTCTTCATGAAGAAAACAATGATTTCTTCTCTTCCCTGCTGCTGTTGGAGAAGCAGAGTCACTGTTTCCTTGCTTTTTGCAGCAGGGGAAGCTGCCTGTCTCCCAGCCCGCACAGCACAAACCTTCATGAAAATTTCCCAACATCAAAACGCCTTTTCTGGATAAGTGGGAAGAAGCTGCCACAACCGCTTCAGTGCTCCTGTCCAAGGGTCTGTTGGGCATGGCATGACCTGTGTCTGGTTTGGCTTTCTGGCTTCGTCTTTTTGCTGATCTCAGCCTAACATTGCAGAGAACAAGCAAGGCTGTAGCTTGACAAGCCCTTCGGTCTGGGCAAAGTGCCTTTGAACTGGCACTGCTGCTTGGAGGAGCATCTCTTCTTTTGGCCTTCTTTGTGTTGATACAAACATTAGCGCAGCCAAGTGGGATCTAAGTGGGGAGTGATCCGATTTTGAAAAATTAATTTATGTATTGGCACTTTTGCTGGGTTATCTTTAACATAGATAATTTCCCAGATCTGGTCCCTATGGAGCTGCAACGAACGCTTGTTTGCGAGAATGGGGACAACTCCTGAGGACAGGATCAATGGTGAGCAGAGAGAGAGAGGCGCCTTCTTTTGCTGACAAAAGTGGCTTAAAATGCTTCTTTGAGCTACAAGCTTTTCCTCAAATAGTWCCATGCTCCTCCTGAATCCTAGGGTTTTGCTGTGCTTTTTGCCCCAATACCGCTGCACTCAGCATGCTTTATCTCTGACAGGGGCCAGTCAGGGATGCTTAAGAACAAAAAAAAAGTGAGTGCTTGCAGGGATCCTTCACCAGTGTGCCCACAAGTGTATAGGCTTCTAGCAGTTTGTGGTGTAGGTACCTGCTGAGCAAAAAAAAAAAAACCAAAAGGCTGTATCCCTGTGACTGTGTTCTCCATAACCCTTCATAGGCCCTGCCATGATGAATTTTCATAGTTGCTTTTTGTATCTGTTTACGTCTTTGGCAAACACAGCATGCCTAAGCTATTTATTTTTAGCTGCTTTTCACCTTATCTGAAAGTATTTCTTGAAATAATTTAATGTGGTGCCCTTGGTACTTCTCACATAAGAAATACTAAAATACCGTTCCCTAACATTTTTTCCTGGAGATGGGTTGAGCTATGTTGTCGCTGCACAATATATGGCACACTTCCCGTGGATTTTGCTTTAACTGACCGTTGATTTTCATCTACTGTTTTATCGCTTCATTGTAAATGTTTATTGATGTTTGAGTCACTGAGCGCTAAATGTCCTTCTGACTGTTTTCAGTCAGTCTAATCAATAGTAATACTAATACTAAAACTGGCTCTGTATTATCAGGAAAGTTTGGTACTTAACCTGACCTGAGAAAGTGGGTGTGCAGTGATGACTGTATGGAGCGGTACACATCCCTCACAGCTCTCCATGTACCCCGTCGTTGTCTGTCTTCTTTTGGGTTGTTCTCAATTCTTGCACTTTGTTTCCCTATGTTTATCAATTACTAATTTAAAAGGGCCTTCCTCTTTGTTTCATGGAAGTTAAGTTTCTTGAAGAGTGTTCAACTGAGGCAGGGAGGGAGGAGTTTATCAAAGTTTTGGGGAGAACTTGAGATGTGTTTCAGCCAGCCTGACTACCATGTGCTTATTGTCCTCGTCAGATAATCTTAATAGTTTTAATATGCTGTGACTCTCCTATGCAGCATCTGTGCAGCTTCCCTGTAACACCCTCCTTTGCTGTGTAACTGCAGTTCCTTTTTTCTTACAGTTTCAGCCAGCTGATGTCAAGGGCAGTGGGGGCTCGGGGAGCTGGCACTGAGTGTGGGAGAGCAGCTGGAGCCCAGCACCGGCTGGAGGTGATGGGGCAAGGCTGTTCCTCCCTGGCCAGGGCTTCGGTGCAGGGAGCCACTTTGGGAAGAATTCGTTGCATGTGTAGGAGCAGTTTGGGATGGTTAATGAACACCACAGTAGGAGAAAGTATCTGGCATTGTTAGCAGAGGAGAAGAGGAGGAGCAGGATGGGAGTGTGGTAGGAGTCCAATTGGTATTTGCGACAAGATAGATCTGTGGTGCGGGTTTAATTGAACAAGCCTGTTAAATGAACTTCAGGCAAAGTTAAAGGAGTCATCTCAAGGGAAGGATTTCTTCATTTTGCCTTCTGCCTAAAGCTGTTCTTTGAGAGCCTGTAGTAACTGAGGTTATAAGAGAAGGAATTAAATAGATGTCTAAATCAAATAAAACAGCTTTCCAAAATCCTTTCCCTATGGAAAAGATTTTATTAAATTGTTGTCATGGTAATGGAGTGCTGAATACATCATAACCTCTTTTGCTAAGTAAACAGAGAAGATGGGGATACTTTTTGCCTTTGAAAATAGAAAGCTTATTAAGCTGTGTGGGAACATTGTATTCTTAAATTTAAGAAAATAAAAACTTTCTGACAGCTCAAAACTCTCTCGAGTTTTACCCTGGGAAATGGTGATTTCCCCCCCCAAAGAAACATAAGAGAGCTTAAGTGGGATATTTAAAATTCCCTGATACTGGTCAGAAGACTGGGGGAAAAATTAACGTATTTTCATTTAATCAAAGAACTTTTTTCTATCAGAAGGTACAATGTCTTTAAAATTCCAGAAGAGCTTTACTACAAATCCTTTCCTCCACGTTAACAGATGATGAAACAGAGGTAGTGTGACTTGTTTTTGTAAGCTAATGGTAGTATCAGGAAGAAAATGGACATACCCTGATTGTCAGTACGGCACTTTACTCTCTGGAGCATGCCAGCTTTCTTGAGCGTTGCTGATGACTGACCATGTGTGAAACCTGGTGCTGGTATTTGTTGTAAATTAGTAACAGGAGTTCCAATAAAAGTGGAAATTTCCAGCTTTGACCTGTGCTACTAATATCGGAGCTTTCTGTAGTTGCTGTTTGTCATTTGGAATGACCAGAGTATGGACACTTTTCAGTGTTGGCAATCACCATACTGCAGCCATGCTGTTGTCCRTGATAACTATTTCAGAGTTACTTTTTTTCATATTTTTTTCCCCTCTGCAGTTAATTGTTTAAATCTCTCATTAAAAATGTGTTCCATCCCTTATTTTTGCCTTAGTAGTCTGTTTTAATAGTAAACATACAGCCTTGTGGCTTGCTCATTTCCAAAACAGGATGCATACCAGCCTGAAATGGCTGGTGTTTCATGGAGCGTGCTTTCTTGCGGGGTGGATGCTGTTTAGTTTTAGGAAGATTTCTCACTGAGGACAAACAGTTTTGTATTCATTTCTGTTGTGAAGTGAAAGTAGCCCCACTGAGGAAGTGGAGAGTGAAGCGTTACAGTCTGGCAAGCAGTCTGACTTCCTTTGGCTTTGCAAACAGTAATGATTTATTTTGTCTGAGATTGCTTATTTGTCAGGTTACATCAGATGGGATGAGAGCACAGCCGTGCCCGGAGCTGGCTGAGTCATGCTGGCACCGAGCTGGGTGAAGGGGAAATGGATGATCTGTGTGGGCTGGAATAGAATAGCTGACTAGGATCAGACCAGTGCCTACCCAACAGGGATTTTTACTGTAAGGCTTCTGTACGTAGGTTTTTTAAAATGTCATTAATTTGATTTATTTAGCCGTTTTGGATGGCATGTACAGTACAAAGAAATTAGTACATATTGTATAGAATGCAGAGATTTAAATTAAGATGGAAATGGTTAATTCTGAATGAAAAAATTGGGTTGTATATAATTTTGTATACAAAGTAAATTAACAGGAATCTTGATGGGAACAAAACAGATTAAGATGTTTGAAGTGTTTAAAAGTTCTTTTTTACAAGTTCTGTTAATCTTACTGCATATATGCATAAATGTATTTAAAAAACAAGCACTTGTAGAACATGATCTGTTTGTGCTGCGCAGGATGTTAAGCTGATTGCATGCCAGATATCAAGGCACATTTTAGAGGATGCACATTGTGGAAGATTTCCCAAAAGGAAAACTGTGTCAGCTTCAAGATAAAATGAAGACTTCTTCTCCCTTCCCCCTTCTTTTTTAATATTTTTTGGTTTTGGAGGGCAACTTTGTTAGACGCTTTTGTTTCTAAAGCAAGAGTTTTCCATGCTGTATGATTTTTATTAATCTAATACATCATAAAAATCATGCCTTATTATCCTAGGAGTTTTTTAGAATATCCTACAATATGGACCTAGTGCTTTTTGTCTGTGATTAATTATTATATATCAAATGAGGTCCTATTCAATTGTTTGTTGGGTATCTCTGTTGAATAAGTGGTGTCGTGGTTTAACCTGGCAGGCAGCCAAACACCACACAGCCACTTGCTCACTCCCCCCCGCCCAGTGGKATGGGGGAGAGAATAAAAAAAAAAGTAAAATTCGTGGATTGAGATAAAGACAGTTTAATAGAACAGAAAAGGAAGGGGAAATAMTAATAATGATGATGATGATGATAGAATATACAAAATAAGTGATGCACAACGCAATTGCTCACCACCCGCCGACCCATGCCCAGCCAGTTCCCAAGCAGCGGTCACTGCTCCCTGGCCAACTTCCCCCAGCTTATATACTGAGCATGACATCATATGGTATGGAATACCCCGTTGGCCAGTTTGGGTCAGCTGTCCTGGCTATGCCCCCTCCCAGCTTCTTGTGCACCTGGCAGAGCATGGGAAGCTGAAAAGTCCTTGACTAGTGTAAGCACTACTTAGCAACAACTAAAAACATCAGTGTGTTATCAACATTCTTCTCATACTAAATCCAAAACACAGCACTATACCAGCTACTGGGAAGAAAATTAACTCTATCCCAGCTGAAACCAGGACAGTGGTAACCAAAACCAAGTGGAATTTCTAGAAAAAAATTATTGTCAGATTTCCATTTCTTTATTGTCTCAGTGTCAGAGTTGCATAGCTTTACTGGTTGCTTGTAGTGTTCTAGTGAAAGTTGTGCAGATAACATCACTCCTCCTTTCTCTGATCAGTTTTCTTTTTACGCTAACCACCTGCCTTGTTAGTGTAATGGGAAATTCAGGCTGTTTTATTCTAAAAATGCAGATTTATTTGCCTTTTGTAGGCAGTCAAATAGACTTGGGTCTGGAAGATGAAGTAGGCCATTTCTTGTAATCTTTCCTAGCTCTTTTCCTGTAAGTCAGTGCCCAAGCTATTAAGCAGTCAGTTGCAAATTAATTTAAGTGAGCACTGCTGACCTTGTATTTTTACCTGCCTACTCTGAAATTGTGTCCATTTCAGATCGTTAGTCTTTATTAAATGGTATGAGAATGGTCGTTGTATTGCAGAAAGTTTCTGCTCCCTGTTCCCTCTGTAGGGTAGATGGCTGAAAGATCTCTGCAGCCAGCTCACAGTGCCCACTAAGAACCAGTTCCTCTGATTCTCATGGGACCCAGTGGAATCAACCCCATGCCATCTGTTGTGCACAGTAACAGACTGAAAAGTTTTACTGGAAAACTCTGTATTTAGACAGACTTATCAGTTGTTGCTCAGAAAATGTTTTGAGGAGCTGTAAAAGGATGCCTCTATATAAAATGAGAAGAAATGTTTTGCCTGTCACAACCAATTAGCCTGAAAAACATTATCTGGCATCTAAATGAAATTACAAATGTGTAAGACTCTTCCCTCAGAAACTAGAGTGTTTTTGCGCATAAGCTGTTCGTTGCTCCTGCCCTCCTTTTTTCTCTCTCCCTCTTCCTTCCCCCAGCAACTTTCCCRGTGAAACACAACATATCCATTGACTCTGACACTGAAAACCAAACATCTTCTGCAGTAACACCTTATCCATTCACTGGAAAAGATGCATATTGTTTTGTCTGAAAGGCTGATTTAATTGCAAAACCTGACACTGGTCAAAGTGAGGGGTTTCATTTATTTATTTAGTTGTTTGGCCTTCAGCTCCCTTTTGCTCTCATAACCATTATGATAAAACTGAATGTTGGTTTTATTCAGAGAAATCCCCTTTAAAATTGAACAAAACCACTCGAAATCTTCCAAAGTAGTTGAAAAAGGAAATAATTTGACAAATGGTGTTCTTAAATCCATCTTCCATGGCAGCTCTTCATAGAATCATAGAATAGTTTGAGTTGGAAGGGACTTTTAAAGGTCATCTAGTCCAACCCCCCTGCCATGGGCAGGGGCATCTTCAACTACATCAGATTGCTCACAGCCCCGTCCAACCTGACCTTGAATGTTTCCAGGGATGGGGCATCTACCACCTCTCTGGGCAACCTGTTCCAGGGTTTCACCACCCTCAGTGTAAAAAATGTCTTCCTTATATCTAGTCTGAATCTACCCTCTTTAGTTTAAAACCATTCCCCCTTGTCCTGTCGCARCAGGCCCTGCTAAAAAGTTTGCCACCATCTTTCTTATAAGCCCCCTTTAAGTACTGAAAGGCTGCAATGAGGTCTTCCCGAAGCCTTCTCTTCTCCAGGCTGAATAACCCCAACTCTCTCAGCCTTTCTTCATAGCAGAGGCACTCCATCCCCCTGATCATTTTCGTGGCCCTCCTCTGGACCTGCTCCAACAGGTCTATGACTTTCCTGTGCTGAGGGCTCCAGAGCTGGACGCAGTACTCCAGATGGGGTCTCACCAGAGCAGAGTAGAGGGGCAGAATTACCTCTCTCACCCTGCTGGCCACGCTTCTTTTGATGCAGCCCAGGATACGGTTGGCCTTCTGGGCTGCGAGCGCACATTGTCAGCTCATGTCCAGCTTTTCATCCACCAGTACCCCCAAGTCCTTCTTGGCAGGGCTGCTCTCAATCCCTTCATCCCCCAGCCTGTATGGATACCGGGGGTTGCCCCGACCCAGGTGCAGGACCTTGCACTTGGCCTTGTTGAACCTCATAAGGTTCACATGGGCCCACTTCTCAAGCTTGTCCAGGTCCCTCTGGATGGCATCCTGTTGAAATTAGCATGGTGTCATCTGCAAACTTGCTGAGGGTGCACTCGATCCCACCGTCTATGTCATTGATGAAGATACTAAACAGTGTTGGTCCCAATACAGACCCCTGCGGGACACCACTCGTCACCGATCTCCATCTGGACATTGAGTCGTTGACCACTACCCTCTGGATGCGACCATCCAACTAATTCCTCACCCACCGGACAGTTCACCCATCAAATCTGTATCTCTCCAGTTTAGAGAGAAGGATGTTGTGGGGGACCGTGTCAAAGGCCTTACAGAGGTCTAGATAGATGACATCTGTAGCCCTTCCCATGTCCACTGATGTAGTCTTCTATTCTACTCCATTGTAGAAGGCCTCTAGGTTGGTCAGGCAGGACTTGTCCTTGGTGAAGCCATGCTGGCTGTCTCGAATCACCTCCCTGTCCTCCATGTGCCTTAGCATAGCTTCCAGGAGGATCTGTTCCATGATCTTCCCACCCTCTTGCCGTGAAGGGTGGGAAATACCTGAGAGCTGGGAGAAGAGTGGGTGAGACCTTCAGCCTCCAACTTCTTCAGGAGGTGATGGGTTTGAAATCTGATCAGGAGAGGGGCTGGCAGCTTGTGTGGGTGCCCAGTCTGCCTTGCTGGGATGTGCAGGTCACTGTGAGAGAAGGGTGGGTGGAGACTGAAGGGGGTGCCTCAAGGGGATGGAGTTTTGTTTAAGATGCAGTAAACCTTCCAGCTGTGCTCTTCACAGCCCAATCTCTGCTGCACTGTACCAGTGTGTCTTAATAATGGATTAAGTGGATTAACAATGGACTTTGTATTTGCTATACTAAGAGGGTGCACATAATAATGTCAAAAAACATAGTAAATTTGAGGCTGCTGTTCTGGTTTTAAAGATTGCTGAAGGCTTGTTTTGGTTCCTTGGGATWTTATAGTTGAGGTTTTTCAAGAGTGAGTGGAGGGTTTTGCGTAATTTGGCCAGGCTTTAGAGACCTCTAAAAGCAGCATCTCCCAAGCAGAGATCATAACCCCAGGCAGAGTTGCAGTAACTCTGAGTCCTGTGATGAACGTCATGGATACTCAGTCTGCATCCAGTATTTTTTTTAGTGCCRAGGTTGCTGCTTTGAGAGTTGGATAGTCATTGCCTTGAAACGGAGCAGCGGGCAGGAGGAGTAGGCTTGGCACTATCTGAAAATCTGATGCCTGCCATGAGGACGTAATAGAAATTATGGAGTACACAGATTCTTGATCACTCTTACCTGAAAAGTGCCTGTGGCGTTGCCCATCCACAGCAGCAGCTGTGTGCTGGGGATGCTGCAGGTTGTGTGATGAACCCTCGATGGGCTATGGTACGTGGGAATCAGGCAGGATTAAACACTATGGGGAGAAGCATCAGTCAGTTATGCGCAGTAGTCAGTTCAGACTGTCGTTTCTGCTTTCCTCTTTTGTATTGCTAATGAACCAGTTCTGGTTTAGCTCTTTATTCTTAAAGTTGCCTAGGGCAACTTTGAAAACTCTAGTTCAAATRAGTATGTTTTAAGAAAAGTACTGATGGAAGCTGTTAGTATCATCACGAGGACTGTTGACCTCTAGAGAGGTTTTTCTTTTTATTCTTTTTTTTCCCCTCCAAAAAAGGGTTCTATGTTTCCATTAGCAGCTTTTTTTGTTGTTGTTGTTTTGAGATACTATATATATGCTGCAGAGATACTATATATATGCTGCAGAAAGCTTCCTTAACAGAGTTTTTGATCAAAACAAACAGACTAGGAATCTGAGGATGGAAGGCGCTGATGCAATGTGAGTAGAAATGGGGCTACCAGTGGGTGCTCGCCAGTTCTTGTCTACTGAAGCAGATGATTGGGGTACCCTGTGATAAGCACATGTGCAGGAAGATTGTTGAGTCACTAGAGTACAATGTCAGGGCCGTGTCTGATTTACAAGTCTGGAATCAAGCACAAGCATGAGGTAAGGATATACCATTTCCGTGTAGAAGGCTGCTTTGCAAAGATTTCTACTAGGGCTAAATATAGACATTGTGTGTGCAATGTGACTGTAATGTTTTGCAGTTGCTACAGCAGCCTTTGATCAGAACTGTGGCTTACTAGTCAAAAATAAGCTTCCTTTGCATACTCAAATTTTCATTAGTCTAAACAAAATGCTTCATTTGTTATATAGATGTATTCACTTTTATCTTTTATAAATCCCTGTAGGTTGTTTTCACATGTAGTCAGGACCTGATCTGTAAAGTTGCACACACTAAATCTCTTTTGCTGTACAGAGCGTGAACTACTAGTAGCTGTTTTACAAATCAGTGGGTTTGAATGAATGGGGAACCACTGCAGAAGTAGGACCCATCCTCACTGAGTTGGCTGCAGAATGTGGATCTCCTGCTACCATACTTTGGGAAGCATTTAAGAAACATGTATACATACATGTGTGATAGACACAGGTTTTTGCAAGACAATCTTTTGAAATGTTTCACTGGAAAGTGTTGGTCACATGTAGTTTGAAAAACTGCCCTTTTCCGAGGTCTCAAGCTGGATATTCTAAACTTGGTAACTGGTTTTAATGTTTTAATTAAAAAGGTGTGTAGCCTGAATTGTCTTACTATAATTCTCAAATGCTCTGTGTGTTTATTTTTTATGTTGTATCCTGAAAAAATGTATTGATAGATTATAAATATAAAAGGTGGAAGGAAGAATCTCTGAAATTCCTGCATTATATTAATAATTTAATACATTATGTTTTCCTTTATATAAACTACTGCTGTGAGATCATGTAACCTTTTTCCATTTGTGGTGACTCATTGATTGTCTGTTTTTTCTATGCATAATTCTTCCTGTGCACGTAACAAAGTTTTTAGCATCAACAAGATTAATATACTACTCCCTCCCTTAGGTACCTTGTAACTAAGAAGTTAATGTACTAGAAAGAAGGATCATTAGATAGATTAGTTTTTTGTTTTGTGTGGTATGTGTCAGTGATTCTTAACTGAGGACTATTTTAGTGAAGCTGACCCTCAGCTCATAAAGTCAGCCTTTGCTCTCACTCAGCAAAGTCAGTGCTAAAGATGGTGACTTAGCAGAAAATTCTGTGTTAGGATTCCTGAAGCATCTTTCTCACTTGAGCTGTGCTTTAAGGAGTCTTCTAAAAAGAAAATACTCTTGTTGCTATAGTGATAAGTTGGAAGATTTATAGGCAGCTTGTTTAGATTTCTCTCAGAAGAGCTATAGCAGCTGGAAAATGTTCCTGCACAAGCAGTTTGAGGCCACATTGGTTGCRTTGTGGAAGGAGCTGCTGGGTGATGCTTGGAGTACCAGGTGGTGTGGGTTGTGCAAGAACAGATGTGGAGTAGCATGGGTGGCCGCTGGGAGATAACCTTGGACAAAATGGAAATAAATAACAAGTTTATATCAAAACAAGTAGCTTTATAAAGCAGGAGCAGTTGACTGTGAAGTTATTATGTTAGCTGTTGCATTATAATACATTATGATCTGAGGTTTTATTTTATCCTAAGCTTCATCTTGAAAATGTGATTCAGTGTCTTGTTTCTACGTTTAGATGTATGGTGGTTTAAAAACAAAACAACTTTTCTATGTTTTTTGTTTCTTTCTCCCCATTCCTCCTCCCCAGTAAACAACAGTAAAAACTTGTATTGCCTTTTTTGTTATTCTTGAGAAGATACCCTTGAGATGATGATATGATGATTGAAGAGTATTCTGTAGGATAATCTTAGTTACCAAGTTACTGATGCAAAGTGTGCGGTTTTTACTGAGTTGTAAGGAATTCTGATATTAAAGTAATTTAAAAAAAAATCAAGTTAGCAAGTGAGTTAACTTGTCTATAGAGGTTGGCTACATCTTAATGTTGTGGGTTTCTTCTTTATGCATAGTTTGAAAAAGAAAAGGCAAGCCAAACAAAACACTGAGACTGTCTCTGCCAATTCCCCTGGATCTCCTGTTTCCAAAACACCTTCTGAGAAAGATGATGAAAGTAAAGTTATTTTGGAGCAAATCAGTTCCTCGGAAGACAACTGTAAATTTGCTGGGGAAAAGGAAACTGTTCCAGACAAAGAAAAGAAGAAGAAAAAATACAATCAACTGAAAGACATCAGACGCACAGAACTTAAAAGATACTATAATATTGGTGAGTTATGTTAATGCTGTAGAATTTTGAAACATGTTTGTTTTGATAGCTTGTTAATGTACTTTTCTCATATTCTATAGGCCTTCCTTAAAAGGATAATTGACTTTGGATATCCTTCCTGTAAAAACAAACAAAATTATGCAGTTCTGCGTATCATCTGCTTCTAACTTTAACCTTGCAGTTCTTAAAACATATGTATTTCTTGTTTCTCAGTTCTAAAACTCAGTGTTTTTATAGGCAACAGTTAAGTTTATTATTGCTTTTTTTTTTTTTTTTTTTTTTTTTTTTTTTTTTTTTTTTTTTTTTTTTTTTTTTTTTTTTTTAAGATTTGTCTTCAGTGTTTTATGGCATTGGGGGTAAATTAACTACATATTTTTAAACAAGGTGTCAAAGGGCTTGTGTGCTGGAAAGCTTGTTTCCCCCACCCCACCCCCAATTGTATCAGTACCTCAGTTAATCATAAATATATTTTTTTAGATTTATTCTTGCAAGTAATTCAGAAAAAAATCAGTTTGTGCATAAATATATGTGAGATGAGTCATATACACTTCTGTTTGCAGTTCTGGATTGTAATTTGTTAGATACTCTTAAGTAATTTTAGTTATGATTTATGAAATACTTCTCCTTCCAAATTTTCTCTTGATATTTTGTAGGAATGATCTTTTAGATTAAGAGAACTCGGGTTCCATCTTGGAAGGAATCCTTTTTTAAAGAGAAGGCAGGCAACGGAAAATTTTAGTTATCCCAGAGGCAGACTTCTTTCCTGCTCAGACAGGGTGCATGAATGGCTGGCTCCTAAGAAGGAGTCCTCCTTAGGAGAAGGAAATGAATCTGCAGTAAAAATGTTGTTATATGTTGACTGGCGCATGCAGACTAGTCCACACCTGGAGATTGTCTTTTATGAGGCAACATGGGCCTTACCAAAAAGAAGATAAATCTTGGAGTAATGTTTCCTGGGAAGCTCAAGAGGTTGCAGTGATTTATTGATCAGTCCATAATTTTTGGCAGGTTTAAACCTGATGAGATCAATAATCTGGGAGCTAAAAGAAAACTTGCTTCTCTTTGTCTGAAGTTCTGACCACAGTGTTCTTGAAATAAAATCTGTAGAAGGACAACTGGAGAATTGTTAATGAATGAACCTGTGAACTCTTTCTGGTTTGTTAGTATGCTAATTTTAAAAAACCAAACACACCAAAATATAAACTCCTGTTGCATTCCTAGTAAAGTGCTTCTGCTAAAAGCAGCGATTTATTGTTGGTTTGTACCTAAAGGAATTTTTTTTTTTTTTTGAGGTAGCTGAATTTTTTTTTCTCTAGTGTTTCAGTAGTTTTGTGAAAAACGCTGCAACAGTTGGCACTTGCGGTGGAGAGATGGGGGAGAAAGGGGATGATGGCATCCCTCTTTCTCACTGAAGAGTGCTGCAGGGCTGGCAAGGGAGAACATAAAGCTCTCCAGGTCGTCTTTGGCTTGTCATCCAGCAGTCAATACAAACTCAGGTTTTACTACTGTTTGTTTCATAAGCATTCCCACATTTCATGTAGACTGGCATCGTTGTGTAGGTGACTTGAAATGCTACTGGCCATCATGCAGGTGTGCAAAGCCTCTGGGTTCTGCAGAGACACAGAATTTCTGTTGAGAAATACAAGAATTTAATGCTGCTGTTGAGCTGAGCACAAACCCAACTGACAAAATCCACACAGAGAGAAACTCTTTTGTTATTTAAACGCCTGCTTTCGGTTGTACCTAAATACAGACTTTTACCCAACTGGAGCATCAAAATTGTGGAAGTGAAAGTTTGAAGAGAGATGGAAAATAGTTGATTGTGAAACAAATGCAATAGCTCCACGTTCCCTATGCAACTCTCAAAATGAAGTCATTTCAGTGGAGTCGTTAGTTGCCATAGTATTAGTCTGCATGTCTTAACACCTGCCTTTGTCCACTGCAATTATACCTGGCAGTGGTTACCTGCTTAGCCGTTTGTTACTGCTGGTCTCCTGAAAGCTGCYGCCCTCGCTAACATCCTGAGCAGTTTCCGAGAGCTCTCCCTGCACCCATAGTAGCCTGTACGAACTGGACTTGTTTAAATAGTTAGCCTTCACCTGCATGCAGCAGAGGACAAAACCATCCGTCTCGCTGAGCTGAGTTCTGCCAGAAGGTGTGCATTCAGCAGTTCCCTGCTGGAAGATGTGTTAGCTGCAGTGGTGGGAAGGTACTGCCAAATCTGTGAAGACTTTATTTTTTAATTGTTGATATGCTTTCATATGAAACTGGCTGAAAGGGATTATCCATGCGTATACATCTGTCTTCATTATTTAACATTATGGATGCATATACCCCCTTTTTTTTTCTTCCACATTATTTTTTTTCCCCTCTGAGTTGTCCCTTTATTGATGTTTCTGAGGTGCTCTGACTACAATAGTCTCTCTCTCTTTCTTATGGTTAACCATTTTTCTGAGTGTGCTTGCACAAGGGCTTGGGGGTTTTGTTTGGTGGTTGTTTTTTTCCAGTTACCCAGCTTTGACTTAATGTCTAGAACTTTAAGAAAATCTGGTACAGGAATTACTAATTCTTCTTCTAAATGCTTTCTGCACTTTGCCAAAATGCTTTGTTTTCCTAGTCAAAAGAAAAATGCATTAGATATAGCAACATTCTTGCAGATTCTCATCTGTGTGTTGATACGATGATGCATACATGCTTTATTTTGTGGCTTAATGGAGGTCCTGTCATAAGCTGCTTTGAGCCTAGAAGGGTTGTGTCTGTCAGTCTGACAGAATGAAGGCTGGTGCCCTCTGAATAATCTCCCTTTCATATTTCACAGGACAATAAATCCTTCTTTATTTATTGTTCTAAGAGAAACGGGGAAGGAACATCACATCTCACTATAATTTGTTCCTTGCACGCCATGTTCCTTCGTTAGAAGTTTGTGAATGTGTTTGCCTTTATGAATTTGTAAATGCTGACAGTGACGTCCTTACTCTTTCACTTGGAATGTCATGCCTTTTAATGGATTTATGCAAGGGCTGATACTCTGAGAAGGATTTTGTTGACTCAGTTAATCCCTCTTCTCCAGTGGAAAGACTGTCACACAGTTTCTGAGGGCGGCGGAGAACTGGCGGTGGTGGTGCTCCCTGCCACACTTTGTAGAAAAGAGAGTGGTTAAAAGACTTTTCTTATTCTTTGAAGAAGATGGAAGCACAGCGATGGAGTGAGAAGCTTCTCGCCTGGTATCCAAGCGCCGTGTTGTGTTAATGCCTGCAGCCGGCGGGTGGCATTGCTGAGCCGAGGAGGAGGAGTTGCGACTCGGGCATGCTCTAGAAAGGGATCCTCTAGCATCCCTCTCGCCAGCCAAGATTGTTCCATACAGCATATCTGCTAGCACTGTGGTGGCACCGTTACAAATAACCTAATGGTATGAGGTATTGATCATTTCTCTTGAGGCACTGCTAAATGGCTGAACAGATCCCACGGCCAGAAGGTTTCTCCTGTGTAACCTCATATTTTCTTTTTCTCTTAGCACTGGTGTTGTTCTTCAATGGCTCTATAATTCTGGAATATATTTGTACCATTCAATCTCCAAATCTCTAAGACAAGGGCAGATATAGCCCTTGTTTTCTTGTTTTAAAAAAACAGAGGCTCTGACACTGTTTGTTTTTCTTTCCTGAGGACCAATGGAAATAACACTCCTTTCTCCTTATTTTTGCCTCATCTCTTGGCTTATGTGGCAATTGGCTTCTTAACTTTGTCTTCTTACCCTTTCTGCTGTTGTTGCTGCAGTAATCTTCTTTCAGACTCCCAAGGATGTGTCTGTCTGGCACAGTGCAATGGTTGCGTAGGCACCCTGGCTGCTATACCCAGTGCCCAGAATGCTCTCCTCTTGTTCTTGGGATAACCTAGTTGACCTACTTCTGCAGCTTGGCTGCTTAGTTCAGACACACTTTCTGTGGGAAGCCTGTTTTTGTTGGAAGATGTTGACTTGCTAAGCTTCCCACCACCCCTGGCCCCACATGTCATAGGCTCTAAAACACTTTCACAAACACGAGGTGAGTTGCAGGAGCCCAGCACTGGAACTGTAACAGCCTGCAATAGCACCAGTTTATTGGCTCTATGGCAGGATGCACRTCTCTGGGACAGACTTGTTGGGTGGACTCCTGTGAGACTAGGAAACCAGGATTCCTGTCAGCAGTTGCTAAGCTGGATGAAGATGATTGTGTTTTGCCACTGAAGACACTGAAACAGGAAAAAAGGTGACCTTCTGAAAGTAGGCAGTGTAACAGTGGTGCAAATTAGGGTCAAGTGCAGTCCTCTGAATTTTGTCCATATATTTATTCCAGTGTGATACAATGTGTCCTTCTACCAGATGTACAGAATATTCCCAGATTGCACTGATTTTGCTTGAAATGGTAAGCGGTCAGCATATGTGAGGAATTGGTCTCCATTAAAAAATGCATCATAAAGAAAAGTTTGATTTATGTGACTTGTCCTACATCACACAGTTACTTTTATCAGCAAAATAAAATCCAGTTAACTAACTTATCATTCTTCTCTCTAATCATAAAGCCATCCTTTCTCATTCACTGTACAGTGTTCAATTTCTGCAGCAAGCGAGTGGGAGGTGAGACTAACAAAACTCCTCTTACTGTAGCTCTGATTTCTGTCCAAAACAAGTGGGAGTCCTAAGCACTGTGACAAGAGTCCTGAGAGGGAAAAATGATATGTGCCCATTTAACGGGACAGTATATTGTATGTTGAATAGGAGGTGCCAGACTATCTCCCCAGAGTCCAGAGGCGGAAAACGGATGCCTTTTTGACTTGTCCTCCCTGCCATCACTCAGGCAGGGGGGTGATACTGGAGCAATATGGCACACATGCAGTTACCAAGCCTCTGAATGTTCTGGGTAGCTGGCCAAGAACAAATGTTAGTAAATAAGAGAGAGGCAATTTTCATCACCCATAATGTGGTGAGATTTGCCCTGACTGGCACAGAATCAGCAGAGGCAGCTCCCATGATACCAGCAGTACTTACTCTGTTTCAAAGTTGAAAGTTGCTTGTAACGCAGTGAAAATTTATAGAGAATTTAAATTTAATAAAAAGGTGGGGCACTTACTGAACCCACTTTGCATAATGGTTTCTAATAGTTAGGTCATTTGCTAAATAGGCTTAATCTGAAGTGGACTTTTCAGTATATATGGAGTTGAAAATTGAAACTTCCTTCTRCTAATGAGTCCTGGTTTTGTCTTTTCTACTACCTGATACGGTTATTCAACAGTAGGGTGCAGTTGAGGACTTTAATTAAGGTGCTAGTCATAAAAAGGTAGAGTACATTTTAAAAAAATAAGAAAATCTGTGTAAGTTCTTGCTGGTAATTAGCTAACTGTAATCAGGCCTAATCTCAGGGCTTGATTTGGTCAGCCCTATTCACATAGCAAAGTGCATTGTATTCTAAGTAATCAAAGTGATTTACAAACTGGACTACTCAGTGTTGTGTTAAGTTGCTTAATACAACAGTAAGAGGAACAGGATCTGAATTTTCCGAAGTTCTGAGACCTTGCTTTAGCCTTTGTGTTTCAGGTTGGCTTCAGACAGCAAAAATGAGAGTAGATGTAAGGAGGGGTGAAAAGGGAAATAATTTGTTTCTTCCAAAATCAAGATCTCAAATRAAATTAAAGCAGCATAGGAAGAAGCTTATTTGGTTGTAATTGCCTGCGTAGAATAACAAGAGGCTTGGAATAACTTACATATAAGTATAAACGGGATGTAGTTGGCAGTGGCTGGTTGGGAAGCTTCAGGCAGTTGGTATATTAGCATCGGTTGCTAAAACCATGTGGAAAGAATAAGGTGGACGAATCACTGAAAGGCAGACAGTTTCAGATCACTTGTTTTGGAATAAGAACAAATGATCTCAAATCCCAGGGGACTGGTGTTAAGGCCACCAGGTTATATTCAAGCTGGGTTGTTAATTGGTGTTTACTAGAAACTGTCGGACGCAGAAGGGATGCCTTGTCCGCAGGCAGGAGAATTTGATCTGAGCAGTAAGTACCAGAAATAATGCTGTTAGCACTTAACTTCTGAAAATTTGGATGGAAACATCTTAACGCTGCTTGAGCTCCCCATGTGTGGAATCCTCTTCTAATTCTCATCTTGATGGATAAGCTCCTGTTTGTTGTAAAACTAAGTAAAAGACGTAAATAAGTGAAACTTGGTGTTTTGTAGGTAATCCTTAGGTATTGCCTATCAACGCACGACAAGTTGCCTCAAAACCTATAGTTAAGACAGAAGACTGAGCTGTTTTTAAGTCTGCTGTTAGATGGAAGTGAAGCTATATGGATATATAAAACCAAATTGTAAACTTGGCCATTGGTAGTCAGTAAACTAATGTACGTTTCGAGTGGGAAGCAAGGGAATTTAAACGGGAAAGTAAAGGACAGAACGTGAAAACTGTGTCCAATAACATAAAGAGATTTCTTAACTGTGTTAAGAACAAAAGAGAAACTAACAATAATTTTAGCTCATTATGTGATTCTAGTGGTTGAATTTTCAGTAATTCTCTGGTGTGCATCTGGGCAGCAGGGAGGAGGAAAGGACGTAGAAGGAGAATTGATGTATTTGTATCCTCTGGTGTGATTCTCTCCACTCAAACAGTTAGAAATTAAGGTAAACATTAGCTTAATAGATGTAATCTCTTTTTTTAATTGGTAGAGCTGCTTTTCATGTAGGAGTCCTAAGAGTTTATTGATGAACCTTCTTTATCACTGATGTGACTTTTCTTCAGTAAGCCTTTAAAAAGGGTTGATACAAGATTTTTATATTCCTTCCTTTAATTTTCAAATAGTCAATAGTCAACCAAGGCCAATTGCATTTATAAGAATTATGTTGCTGATGTTAYGTACTAGTATTTTGTGAGGCCCTTGAGTTTATATTCTAGAACATCATAAGTTTTAAATTTGGACGGTATCTCCCTCCAGTAGGATGACTGAACAAGTGTGTTTAGCTCTGAAGGGATCAGTTGCTTGCTGTGTGTAATTTAACACTTTTATAGGTGGTGGGGGGGGGGAAGTACCCATCACATTTGCACAAAGTCGTAAGAATTGTAAGTGGCGCAAGTTACCAATGCTGAGTTATTTGAATTGATTGGTAGTTTGAGCACAGGCAAATTACATGTTTTAAAGGTACGTTGTAGAACAAAGATTTCCAGGATGAGGGGCCTGTTAACTCTGAAAAATTACTTGGGGTACTTGATGAGCATATTTACCTGAGCATAAACTTGCAGAACATTACTTTGGGGGAAAAAAATAGTACAGGTACTTGGAAGTTTTATGCGAGAGAGTAGTGGGAATTACAGTGTGACTGCTGCTGAACCACTACGTCCCAGCCTGGTGTCCATGATTCTAGGGTGAAGAAGTGCTAGAGGGGCCATAGGAATGGCCATGCTGTTTCAGACCAGGGCCTGTTTGGTGCAGCATTTGTTCTCCCACAAAGGCCACACCTGAATGTCTGGGGAAGATTAAGAACACAGTGAATTTTGTAAAATTATCTGCACTAATGTTCTTCTGTCCTCTGACAATTTTCAACTGTTGGGGATCTTCTGACCTGCTTGTAGTTTGTGCATTTAGGGATTGTTCTTCCATATGCTTACCTTGTCTCTTCCTGGGCCTGTGCAGGTTTCTACGATATATTTTGGGAAAGAGTGCACAGGTTTGCTACCATTTGCATGAAGAGCAGTCTTGCTCCTGCTGGCTCTGTGTGGTGGCCACTGGTTCTTGTTGAAGAAACTGAGCAGTCAATCCCTACTCATCATCTCCAAGACGCCTGTGATTTTTTTTTTTCTTTTTTTTTTTTTTTTTTTTTTTTTTTTTTTTTTTTTTTTTTTTTTTTGTTCCTTTTTTTTTTTTTTTTTTTTTTTTTTTTTTTTTTTTTTTTTGGTAATCTTCTCTCTATAAAATACCCCTCTTCCATCATTTCCTTTCCAGGCTGAAGAACTTTGGCATTCCTTATGTGTAAGCTGTTTCATGGCTTTGCTTGTCCTTGTTATCCTTCTCTGAATCTCCAGGACCCAGGATGCTGGGACAGGGCATGGTTTTGCTCTTAACTCAGATTCTCTGACTTGATTTACTGTGAGCTCTGTTTAGCACAGCTCAGGAAGGAAGCAAATGTTTGGGGACAAGAGGGAGTTGTGAGAGACTCCTTCAGTTATAACTGTTCTTGAGGGGAAAAAATCCCAGACCCTTATCCTAAATTACTTGTGTAAGTAATTGAAATACCATAGCGAAGAGTTTTGGCAGGCTGAGCAGGCTGGGAGATGGAGAGAACAAGTGGAGATTAGAAATCAGGGATACCTTTTTAACAGTGGCAGTAATTATTGAGGGGAGAAAATTAAAAAGGGTTACAGTGGAATTTCTGTCACTGAGGAAAAAATACCAGGATTTGATATTTTCTAAAAGTTATGTTCTACTATAGCAGTTACTCAAAGTAAGATTTAAGATAGTGATGTCTTGTGGTCTATTCCACAAAGGTCAGACTAGGGAATGACACGACTAGTGTTTGATCAGCTAAAACTGATCTCACTGCTGAAAGAACCAGATGTGTTTCCAAGGGCTGTCTGGTTTCCCAGGGCCTGAATTTTCAGGAAGAGCGAGCACCTACATTCTTAATTATATTTAAATGCAGATGCACTTAACATCTCAAAAGTGGTCCCCGGAGGAAGGGAGGAAAGCTGTGGAGCAGTTGGTCACATAGCACACAGCGAGGCTGTGGCAGATATATGTGTGCAGTAGGGGAAAGGGAGGCGTGCCGGGAGAATTAATGAAGAGAGTTGTCATATTTCTGCCGGGAATAATGAAGGGAAATATGTCTGTGTGGTTAGCGAGTCCTTCACTTCCAGGATTCACTGGCTCATCATGTTTGGGGTAGTCTGAACTTCCCCAGGTCACGCCAGCTGCCTTGTTGGGTCTTGCACTTGCTGAGCTGTGCAGTTTTTCTGAGTGCCTGCAGAGGATGTGCAGCTCATTGGAGGTGATTTTGGTAGCGTATCTTGTCCTGGAGGAAAGGGCTGGACTCTCTTACAGGTTTTTCTCTGCAACGTTTCCTGGGAGGGCTGTCAACCAGGCAGACTGGATCCTTTGCCTCTTCCCCCACGCAGGTTTCCAGGACCCACGCCCCGAATGCCTGCAGAGCAGTCTTCTGCAGCACCCAGGTATATCAGTGCTGTAGTCTCTCTCCCCTGCCCAGTGACTCCCTGTAGCTCTTCGGGCATCTCTGCCCACAGGGAAGAGGCAGAATATTCTCTTTGTAGTTTCAGACATGAGGTTTACATTTGTAAGATTTTATCTCTTTAAGGCAGGAATATTCATAAGCCAAGTACATAAGGAGCACGAGAGAGTGCTTTTGAAATCATATTGCAAATCTTTTTGTCTCCAAGCAGAGGCGTGAGGGAGTCATTCACAGGGAGTCTGCATGACTCAAGCCTGGTATCCTCTAGGCAGGCTTTTAATTTCTCTTCTTCAACAACTTCCCATACTGTGCCTGAAATACACTGTTGGAAGTTAACCTAAATGCTCTAGAAAGCGGAACTCCTTTCACCTGCATTTAAATAATAGAATCATAGAATCATTAAGGTTGGAAAAGACCTCTAAGATCATCGAGTCCAACCATCAACCCAACACCACCATGCCCCACTAAACCATGTCCCTAAGTGCCTCATCTACATGTCTTTTAAATACTTCCAGGGATGGTGACTCCACCACTTCCCTGGGCAGCCTGTTCCAATGTTTAACCACTCTTTCAGTAAAGAAATTTTTCCTAATGTCCAACCTAAACCTCCCCTGGCGCAACTTGAGGCCATTTCCTCTCGTCCTATCGCTAGTTGCTTGGCAGAAGAGACCAACACCCACCTCGCTGCAACCTCCTTTCAGGTAGTTGTAGAGGGCAATAAGGTCTCCCCTGAGCCTCCTCTTCTCCAGACTAAACAGTCCCAGTTCCCTCAGCCACTCCTCATAAGACTTGCTCTCCAGACCCTTCACCAGCTTTGTTGCCCTCCTCTGGACACGCTCCAGCACCTCAATGTCCTTCTTGTAGTGAGGGGCCCAAAACTGAACACAGTATTCAAGGTGCGGCCTCACCAGTGCCGAGTACAGGGGCACAATCACTTCCCTAGTCCTGCTGGCCACACTATTTCTGATACAGGCCAGGATGCCATTGGCCTTCTTGGCCACCTGGGCACACTGCTGGCTCATRTTCAGCCAGCTGTCAACCAGCACCCCCAGGTCCTTTTCCGACAGGCAGCTTTCCATAATAATGCAAATAATTCCAAATAATACAAAGTTAAGCCAGATCATCTTTGTTTTGTAAAACTCTCGCTCCCAGCTTTCCACAGTGATGTYTTCTCATGTCTCGTCAATCTGTCGTGATGTCTGTGATGCGACTCGTCAGGTCGCACTTGGGGTCAGTAGTGTGTATAAACTGAGTTGCTCTTTTCTATGGCTCCTGAGGATCTGCGTGATGAAGTGCTGGCAGTCAGCAACACATCAGATGCTGATGTCATCTCTGTACACAAAAATAGGGCATGTGTCCCATATCTTTAGAGTCTTTGTGATTTTTGTCTATATTTTTGACCTATGACCTTGTAATCACCAACCAATAAACAAGGCAGTACAGCATGTGTTTTGAAGAGACGTTGTCCTGGTCGACTTACCATGGCATAGCCTTCCCAGGCAAGCTGCTGTGTGTTCAAGAAGCAAAATCAATGAAGGAAAACAGCATGTGTAGTGTTAAGTTTTCTAAAATGCACGTCTTCTTTTGCGATGCCTAAGCATGCATTCCCTCAGCCCTGCTCTGTTGACAGGCTGATTTTCCTCACTCTGTATTGTACTTGAGTCCCTGATGTAGTGGATAGTCAGAAATTTTATGGTGGTAGTGTTGTGATAGATGCATTTAGTTACTGACGCTCACCTGAATGGGGTTCACAAGCAATGCTGCCTTTCAGACCACAGAAAGACCAGTAGGTGGCTTCTCTTCCACACATCTGCAATATGCTCCTGAGCCTACCTACACCCAAAGTTGAGTAAAAATTCACTGAACCTTCTTTTTGTGCATCCCTTCATCTCTTGAAATAATCACTGACCCTTTTTACCTCCACCTTTGTATAAGAAACCTGGAACTAGCTCTGATTGTCACTGTACCGCTCCCAGGGTGCACTTTCATAAACAGTTTAAGCCAATCTAAGGTGTCCACGTTGCTGCTAAAAGAGGATGTACTGCCCGTCCTCCTGAGCCCAGCTGGGTGGTCCCAGTCCCAGCCTTCAGCCATCACCAGCCTAGAGAGTCAGGAGCTGCTTTCCCTGGCATCTAGCAACCTTGGCCAGTGCAGGGCTGGTGGCAGGAACACGTGGAGGAAGAAGGTCGGTGGAATCGCCCCTTTCGGCAACAGCTTCATTGCAGGTTGGTTTAAGGTGCTCGTGGAGCTGTGCCCAAATCCAGTACGGCTCCAGAGGGACTGATGTTGGGTCTGTTTTCAGAAGGAGCTGTACAGAGTCATGTGCATTAAGCCTTTGTCACTGTCAAGGTAAATTCATTGAAGAAATTAAAGTTAGATGTGTGAAAGGGTTGAGTTTTAAGCGTTGCTTAGTATGAAAAGTGTATTTGATGTTTTTTCTAAAAAAACCAAACCAAACMAAAAAAAAACAAAAACAAAAAACAAACCACACAACCAAACAAAAAACAAACAAAAAACCCCCACCAAACAACCAAACAAAGTGCAGTTTAAATTATATGTTGGGGATTTTTAGTGTTTCCTAATGGAAGTCTTTGCTTTTTCTCATTCCCACCATTTTTTTTCTTAAGTTAACCTGAATGAACTCCATCCAGCAGACGCCTGAGAAAGACAGTGTGAAAGCTTTCCTTCCTGTACCTGGATTTTCTTCATTAACTGAAAACAGGATGTAGAATTTGCGTAAGAATTGGATTCCTGACCACACAGTTAGATACCAAGTGTCTGAACAGCTCATCGAGGCAAGTGACAGAAAATAAGAACGACCTTCTGTATCTGATCTAAGGATACATGTGGCTTTCTTCTTCCAGTTCCCAGTAACGCAGCATATTTCTGTAGTGCGTTCAAAGATTGACATACTTCAGCTATGCTGTGCGGTTTGATCCCGTTTATGAGTTGATAGCACAAACACCTGCATGGAATATACATTTGCAGGTGACCAACTTAGCCAGAAAAGCTCTTTCATATGCAGTGAATAATGGGGGAAAATGCTATCCAAGGGAGCACTTACCAGATACTTTATTACTGTCTTTATCAAACTAAAAATGTGGAGTTTTTTCCCCCTGATTTTAAAGAAAACCAGGGAAAGTAATTTGTTCTATTTTTTTCATGTAATTCACCTTGCTTTTTTTTTGGAGCGTAGACTATTTCTCTTTTGAGTCCATGGTCACCATTGCAATGTGGTAAGACAGCTAAGACCCCACTGGCTGATAAATCTGGCAAAGCACAAAATTCATTTTGTCCTGCAGCTCCACCTGGCTTTATCAGTGCACCCAAGAGGGCCTTTCTTCCTACACAAATAGACAAGGAGAGCAGGATATTTTAGAGGTAGACTGTCAAACACAGGGATCTTGGGGTAGATTGAATGGTCTTGAACTAGAAACTGGAAGAAGTGACGGTAGATGTTATGAACAGCTTCTAATTTTGAGTCTGCGCGTTTCTTCTATATGAGTAAAGCCGAACTCTGGATGGGGAGGAGGTTTCTGGATGCTGAGTCTGTGAATTGTCTTATGCGAGTTGGTATTTTTGTGGAAGGTTGACTTAACAGTGTGTATTTGTACAATGCTGATCATGCTAGTGGGGAGCTAGACCATACTGTTGCCAGTCTGGAGGATATAATAATGCAGTTTTGGGGTTCTTGTTGTGTACATACCCAGTGTACCCAGGAAGTTGGTAGCAGCCTGTGCTGAAGTTTCTATTGCTGCATCTTTGCTTTGGCTGTTACTCACACTTCCTAGGTTGAAGATAGCACGTGTACCTGTGCACTGTGTAATTCCTTCCCTGATAGCTGTAGACCTCATGGATGGTAGCTATTTAATCTGCCCTTAGGTAGTAGACATCTATTGCTTGCAGGCCGTCTTTTGTGTGGCTGATAAATGCGCTTCATAAACTTTTGCTCTGAAGGAGGATAAAGCACTTAGCTGAAGATGCGGTATTTGGCTGCTCACTACGGTTAATCTAAGGTGGTGTTGATGTGAAGTAGGACTTTGGTCTGTCTTGTGGGTAGCTCAGGTGAACAACGTGCTCCCAAGTCCATCTTACATAGGCTGTTGGAGGTTGGTGAAGTAACAGTAGGGAGAGATGGTTATTAGTGGTAAATGAAAAGTAGGTCAGGAAGAGTCCACAGTTTTGATAACGCCACAAAGTGGTTATCCAGAGCGTGTGGGAACAAGCTCCTGTCACGGAAATGATGATCACTTCCTGTTGTTACAGGCATGTCAGTATTTCACGGCAACTAGCCAGGGCCAGAATAAATACATGGTTACAAGTACTTCCACAGTAAGTATAGTTAGATCATGTATGCAAAATGCAGGAGAGCACTTGCAAATGTTTTCCCATCTGAAATTTTCTGTGGATTTCCTTTTGAATGTCACACTTAAGAGCTTTGTGTAACAAGATCTCTTTTTGTTTCACCACTGCTTTGTCTGTATGCAGGAGTGTGCAGAAGGACACCTGGCTGTGGAATGGAAGGCTAAAATTATCACAACTGTCTTTGTATCCAGACAGCATCAGTGGGAACTAAAGACAACCTTCAGAAAAGGAATTGTGATAACATATATCAGACATAGGACTGATAATGAAGAGAGAAAACAATTAATTGTCGTTTTCTAAAGGAAAGAATAGAGTTAGGACCTGGATCTACCACCCAGCTGCTTCAGCTGTGATGGGGCTGGTTTTTTTCAGACATTCCTACCCTTCCTCATTCCCATCCCCTCATTCTTCCCCTGCCCCGTCCCTCCCTTCCCTCTCTCATCCTCAGAGCTGACACCAAGCTTGGTTAAATGCCACCTTGCCCTGGGAGGATTAGGCAGATTGGGATGGGGTGAGAGTCAATACATTAGTGTAGGATGAGCAGAAACTAAAGCTAGGAAACTATTTGCTGTTTTAAAGCATAATCCAAAAAATTATGCTCAGAAGTGAGGAACTGAAAACTTGTTTTTATACGATAATATGAATAGATCCAAATTGTACACTGTTGCATTTTGAAATAGTGTTGCTCAGGCTAAAACCTCAAATATGAATGTGATTCATGGTGAAGAGGTGCTGCTTCTATCTTAGATCTGTTCTCTGTTATAGTAACAGTCGTGTAATTCCTTAGAGATAGTAATTGTTGTATAATTCCTTATAGAGACTAAACAGGTCAAGCTCCATTTTAAAAATAATAAGGGCTTCCTTCCCTGTTACATGTTACTCCTTCTAACTGCTCTCTTGTCAACCATCTTACTTGTTGCTAAAACTTAACTGATTTTATGCCATCTTGATCTTTCTGGTTGTCCCTCACAGTCTTTAAGTGTAATAAGCAAGTTTCATGCGTGTAAAATGGTTTTCTTTTTAAAATTTCTGCCTTAAAGTGGCCCAGGCTAGATTTAGACTGCGACCATATGTCTGGTGTCTATAGTCTTCTTAGGCAATAGTCTCAAAGTACAGCTGAATGCTATGAAGAGCTTGATGTTCCACAATGTGAATTAACACCTTGCTGCTGCTGTTGCTGAACAGGGAGGTCTTGTGCTTCCTCCCCCTGCTCTGAACTACATTTTTTTCCCTCCCTCTGAACTGACACTGGCATTCATCTGATCACAAGGTAAGATGAGTCAATTCACTAGACCAACAAAGAAAAAAAACTGAGATAATTGATTGTTTTAATCAGTTGTCTCTCTGTGGCATGAGATGAGAGCCAGAGCCCAAGGTAGAAAGAGGTGCGAGGAGAGAACAGCTCCCCTCCTCTTAGGAGCCATTTATTTGGCGAATGAAACCATACCCCTGTGTCTGCCCTGAAGAAGAATTGGGAGTCACTGTCACTCCTAAGTAATGTGAGATTGAAGGAATCCAGAGCACAAAAGTTGTACACTTCTCTGTGTTCTAACTTTATAAATCTTTTGAAACTTCAATCCTGGATATCTTTGTATAATTGTACTGCATTACACAAACATTTTTCTTCTGCCTTAAGCAAGCTACGTTTTAAAAGCAAGCTACCAAACTGATCTTCTAGGCCACTGTACCTTCGCTGAAGACAATTCAGTAGCTGTCTGGGTTTTGTTCCTATTGCACCTCCTAAACCCAAATCAAATGAATCTTGATGTGCGATTCTTTCATCTTCTTTCAAGTATTTGCATATGGGGGAGTTTGGTACATCCTGTAAATGGTTTCCTCTACCTAAGCAGTATTGACTTTACTTCTGAGCTCAAAGTGTTGTATAGTTGCTTTTACAGTTATTTAACATGCTCTAAATACAATCTAATTTAAGAGCTGTTCGCATTTTTTTTTCCTTTTCTCCAAAGTATTCTGCTTTTGTGTAAGGAAAATTACTTTACCCGGTTTCGTTTTTCAATTCCTGTACCACTTTTATTTCTGCTTTTCATTTGTATAGCTGCATTGAACAAATACAAATTTGGGAATTATATATCTCCTACAAATTTAAAAATACTAACCTGATTTATAATACAAAGTAAGATTACCTCTGCAATAAAGTTCTTTGCCCAGCTGCCAGTGTACAATCTTGGACAAGTCAGAGGTCTATAGATGTACAGCTTGTGTTGAACTTAAGGCATTTGAGCAGTCCCTTTTGGTTTTGATACTACTATTCACCTGCGTTTGGTGTTTTGACACTTTCTAGTATTACAGTATGGCAGTATGAACTGTCAATTCCAATGAGTAAGGAATAAAACTTCAAAATGCTCTAGTGTAAAATCTTCAAGAGGGATGCCGTTACTTCAGAGCCCTAAATTGCTCTTGGAAAACTTCACCCAGGCACTTATGCAAATCTTACCCAAAATGAAGCAGGGATTGGTATCTCGATGTCAGTTAGATCTCCTCCAAGAGCAAAGCCACGTATGGTTTAATAATACAATTAACAACTGTTAGCTTTTTGTTCAGTCTCAATATGTATTTCACCCTTGTGTAAGGAGGTGTTCATTTGTGTCTGCAAGAACTTTGCTTACAGAAGCATACCAGTTGCATCATGGGGACTTGGTTTAAAAGTCCAGAGAGGTGGTAGATGCCCCATCCCTGGAAACATTCAAGGTCAGGTTGGATGGGATTCTGAGCAACCTGACTAGTTGAAGATGTCCCTGCTCATTGCAGGGGGGTTGGACTAGATGACCTTTAAAGGTCCCTTCCAACCCAAACTATTCTATGATTCTATGAAAAATTATATGAACTGTTTCCCAAAATGTGACTAGCAGAAATGAGATTGTTTTCTCTTAACCGTTTTTCTTTCACGTCTTGGAACACAAACCACTCTCTTCTTTGGAGGGATGCTCAGGATAGTTACATTTCTGTACATTACATTCCCTAGGGACGTCCAAAATTATTTCTTGAAATCTAAACAGCTGTTTAAAAACAGTCTCAGTGTGTGTTACGGTTCTGCCTCAAACCCAAAAGGGAATGTGATCTTTGTTTTGATCTGCAGACAGCTGAAGATGATGTTTGCTTATGCACCCAGTCTATCTCAGAGAGGCTTAGGACACAAAACATTTGCACCAGGTAGGACTTTTTCCCCAGCACAAAAGAAAAGCATGTGTAACCAGTTTACTTAAGGGTAAAGGAAGACAGATATGATCATTGCAGCTGAGAGCTATTCTTCTGTCCAGCTGATAAATATCTTAACTTGTTCCTAATGTGTATTTAGCAGCAAAGCCTGGTCCTTGTCAGACCTGAAAAGCGTGTTCGTGGTACCAAAGACTTCTCTCATTTTTCCACATATATTATTGCTCTATCAGAAACCTCCTACCTCTCACAATAGCCTTGTCTTGCCTATTTTTGGCTACAAGGACCCCCCACCCCCTGTCTTTGTGTTCTCTCCTTCCTTCTTCCCCATGACTCCAAATATTCACATTGCAGATAGGCTGCTTTGCACATGGAAAAAGGTGAGAGAGCGCTCCCTGGGAGTCACTCATCTCCCTTTTCCCAGGATAAGTTTCAGAGGAGCTGGAGGCAGAGGCTGTCCTGCCCATCAGCATCCCCTGTTAGCAGAGGAATGGTTGTGCAGTCTCCGTCAACAAGGCACATGCATCTAGAATGGCTTTCTCTACAGGCTTGCTGTGCTTTGGCGAACATCACCATGACGTATTTCTTAAGTACTGGTCTCTACCCACAGAAGTATGTCTGTTTTCTGTTTGATACAAGGGTATCGGTGATCTGAATGCTTCCTGTGTCTTCAGACAGCACCTAGAGCAAATGCCAGACACCCTCCACCTCTGCCTTTACTGGACATCCTCTGCATATCCCCCCTGCTCACAGCACTGTGCATCCTCTCCTTTAAGCTTCCCTTCTGACAGTAGCATTCAATATAAAGAGTCTTCTAGTCACTCTTCTTCGGTGCTTCTTTCTGGGTGCCCAGCGACACGCTGCTTCAGCAATACTCTAGTTTCTGTACATTTCAACTGCTGCCGTATTGTTTTCCAGCTGAGATTTAGAGCTAAAGCACTGGGCTGTTGGCTGCATCTTTACAAAGCACTGGGCTGTTGGCTGTTTCTTTACAATAATGCGTCAAATTTTCCTCTGACAGTTGGAGTGCATGAACTACCTCCCTCTGAAATTGAGTGGTGGGGTTTTTTTGTTCTGGTTTTTTGTTGTTGTTGTTGTTTTGGTTTGGTTTTTTTCCCTTTTCCTAAACCTCAGTGACCTTTTAAACTAGATCTTTCCTCCTCTCACTTTTCAAGCGGTTCCTCACAAAGGAAACTTTGAATGCAGCAGCGCACATCTTGCCATCTTAAATACGAGAGCTGCTTAGCTGCCTGGAGCTTGGCACTCTTGGTGAGCGCCCATCCCATCCCCCCTGCGCTGTCCCTGCAGGGCTTGTGTCTCCTGCTCTGTGTCCACCTTGTTCAAGTACCAGCAAAAAAGTGGCAGTGATGCTGCCCTGGACAATGTCTCCTTGCAAGGCTCCTGGTGGGAGGAACCCTGCTGCAGGGAGGCCCTTCGCCCTCACTCAGCTGGAGGGCTTTCTGGGTGTGCAGGCACCTCTGCATGTCCCATTGCCCAAAAATACCCCATTGCCCAAGTGCGGGTGCTGTCTGTCCTCCAGCCCTGCACACAGCTGCCGGGGAAGGATGGCAGTGGGTCCTCTGTTGCTTTGGCTGTGGTGGGAATGGGTCGCTTCACGTTTTAGTGCAGCACATTCAGGTGGTAATAAATTGTTAAACATGTAACATGTAGCATTGCTTTGTGCTTCTGCAAAGGAGCTAAAGCCACATTTTGAGGAGGAAGGAGTAAATAAAGAGGGAATTTAAGTTCCTTGAAAACATTTGCAGTTTTTCATGTAGAAGCTGCAGTATATGAATATTGCATTAATATCAATAGCCAAATTCTTATTTAAATGCGCCTTAAAATACCTTCTCAATTTATAGCAGGAGGAGTTACTACTTTTTTTTATATCAGTTCTTTGAACTGCTTGTCATTTTTGTCGGAGTCCTGTATTTTCTGGTGATCTCTTTATTCCTTTGAAAGGCTTGCTTGGAAAATAACTAGTGGAGAGTCACAATCAATTTTTATTGAGAACAGAGAAAAGTTGTTCAAGGTGTAGATATTTCACAATCATGTGCCTGGATTTGTATTGGTCAGGGAATTGCTATTCTATGGCAGGAGAAGTTTCACTAATGAAGAAAGGAGCACAAGTGTGGTCATGATGGGTGACAGCTGCCTTTTTGTTTCAGGTGAGTTCAGCAGTAGAGAAGGTGGAAGCCAAATAATAATATGATTCAGTAGAGGAAAAATATGCAGAAGTAGAGGTGAGGGCTTGGCAGGAGGGTGTGGGAAAAGTGGGAAGCAGAACAGAAAAACAGATACCTAAGATGGTGGGATACTGTGGGGTTTTTTTGTTTGGGTTTGTTTTTTTTTTTTCTTCTCTTTTAGCATGGCAGTCCACTACCCAAATCTGAGCAGGGAATGTTTCTGTCTAACTTGCTGCCTTTTCCTCAGGGAGATAGGTCTGATCAGATACCTAAAAACCTTTTTATGGATGTGCACCCCAGCTGCTGCAGCTGCAGCTGGCTAAAGGAGGAAATGGGGCTGGGATATTGTCTCTTCCTAGAAGGCTGCTGTGGCCTTTGGGAAGTGCTGGGACATCAGAGTGTGTGGAGGGTGTCCCAAAACAGGGATCCGGCCCCTGTGGTGGTGGGGTTCACCTGCGCTTGACAGGAGCTGAAAGAAAAACTTTTTATTTAAAAGTAATAATTTTAATGTGAACACTGTTCAGTTCACTTTGAGAGCCGTGAGAAGAGCCAGGAAGGTGCTTGTGGAGACACGATTAAATCATCCTATACACAACTGTGCACATAACAGCATTGCTGAAAGTTATTAAAGTGTTAGTCTAGAAAGTCGAAATGGAAAAAATTGTTCAGATAAACTGATTTGTCTTTCTCCTTCCTCCTCTACCAGTCCAAGCAGGACTTTCATATTCTTGAGATCTCTGTGTCTCTCTAGAATGATTTAAGTGATACTTATTGTACTCCATCTCTGTCAAGATAGTTGGTATCAGGCCTCATTCACTGATAAGGGAACTACCCCAGGAAGCCTTGTTTGCTTAATTTCTTATCAGTACTCTGATTAGGTTACTCCAAGTGATAACTGTTCTCCCCTGAATTTACTGTGTTTCAGATTCTTGTAAGCTAACTTCAGGTTTTCACTCCTTGGTCCTGGTGCTTGGCTAGACTGTAGTAATATAGTTTTATTTCTTCTAACAGATCTGTCATAGAGATGTAGGACTGGAATGTCCTAAAACAGCAGTGACATACACAGCAATGTGGAAAAATATGACTACTATTTTACAGTTTTAAGGAAACGCTCATTATGTCATTGCACAAATTGATGGTTTTTTTGCATCTTAAAATCTGCATTTAGTTTTCCTTCCTCCATCTCAAAAAGGATATAGTAGGAGAGGAAAAACTAACGAGAAAGACAGCCTGTGTGATCAGAGAAATAGGAAGGAGTCAAAAGTATGCTAGTATTAGTCAACCTGAAAAAGTCAAATAACTAAGAGAAGATGTTGGAAATCTGTGACATCGTGAATGATATGCAGAAGGTGAATAAGGAATATTTATTTGTTCACCCTTAAAATAACATTAATTAGGAAGCTCAGTGAAATTAATCAAGTATAAAGTACAAGAAAGGAAGCACTGCTGTATGTAGCACATCATGGTACTGTGGGGCTCATTGGCATAGGACTGGTGTGGAGGTCTTGAAGGGACTGGGCAGTTTAGCGGATGCTGCTCCTCTACCCTGGGAAATCCATGATTTCTAGAAGCCAAGGGGGCTAGTCAGGGGAAAGATTTCTCTATTTACATGCCGCCTAAGTGTTTGGTAAGACAGAGATTAATGAGTAAAATGGACTTTTGGTCCAAGTATGCCATTGCCTCTATTCTGTCAGACTACTGAGTTTGTTTACCTGGTGTGGGAAGTGGTCAGTCCTTTGGCCCCTTGCTTACTTCAGCATTCCTGCTAGCRTTACCAGATGTCAGCCTAACTGATGGCTCAGGAGCTGTTGGGCAGGTTCAGCTGTCACTGCTAGCACTGCAAAACCTCACACTGATTTCGGCCGGCAGCAGGTTAGTCTGTAATGTTGGTGTTGATGGTATTGTCTTGCAGTGGTACGTTGTATGTCAGTGTGAGCAGTCTGGGATTCTGTTGATGCTTCTTGATCTATTTGATCTACTTATACAGCTATTTACATAGTTGCAGAGGTGTAATTCTCCTATCATGTGTCAAGGTCTTTTGGATGATAAACTGATTGACCTCTTTGTCATACTCCTTCAATAGTTGCTTTCCAAATTATTCCTAGGTAACTCTTTTTTGTAAGGTTTCCCATAGCATTGCAAAATGAAATATGAACAGTCTGCTAGGAAACTGAGTTAGGTATAAATATATCAATAAGGGCAGAAAAATTGCTGTTCTAGGCCTATCAGTTTTCAGTAGGCCTGTATTTTCTTGCCTGTTCTCGCTTGGCATTCTTCTTCTCATTGCTCATTAATTTTACTATTTTTACATAATTCTTATCTTACATGTTTCCTGAAATCACAGAGAGGTTCAGTCCACCCACTCCGCCCTTTTCCTAAAAATGCAGTGTGATCAAATTTGCATTAACACCTAGTCAGTTCTCATGGTTGTACGATCCCATCTTGAGTGTATGTGCAGCGCAGGAAAACTTGGGAGGCAGAACTGTGAGTCACTTCACCACTAAGCAAATGTCCAAGTTCAAAAAGTAGCCAGTGGCTTTTATTTTAAAGCCTGTGGAGAGGTGCAGCTCTTCCATGTAGTTCTGTYTGAAAGAAATGTGGTTACCGAGGACTCCATCACACCTGCGTGTGCTCTGAGTGCCCTTGGGACTACTACTAGAGCTAGCTGCCTTCGGCTCATGTCAGAAAACATTTGGCTTCCTGAAGGAGAAATGAGAGAGGATAAGGGAACTGGAGAAATAGTATATTGTGGTGTTCTGCTTGCTTTGCCAGGCTTCCCACACCCTCCACTGTAACCATTCATGCAGAGCATAATTTGTGACCTTGGCCTCGCTACGTGTACAGTTAAGTGGGGTCAGATTTAATGGATTCATTGGAATTTTTTCCTCTGAAGGTCTGAATTTTTTAATTTACGATTTTAAAGCTTTATATGCACAATTAAAAATACAGACTAGTTAAGACTTTTCACTATTCAAAGTGATATGATGTGGTTTGCAATTGCCAAAGCCTGCCAAGTAGTTACGCTTAGTGTAAGGACGGTGTCCAGAACCCCTTGTTGGTGGGATTTTTTTTTGAAAAAAAAAAAAAAAAAAAAAAAGGGGGAGGAGAGACTGGGTCAGACCTCCTAAACAAAAAAAAAAAAAAAAAAAAAAACCACACATCAAAACCCCTTGATTAACTTGAAAAATCTGAACAAACATTCAGACTTTTGGAAGGCTGAATTTAACCAAGAGCGCCTTCCTTTTTTGCTTTTGAGGTCTCGGTAGCACATGTAAAAAAAAAAAAAAAAAAAAAGGGGGAGGGGGGAAGGATCCAAACAAGAAGTGTCAGATTTTGGTTTCAGAAGACAGTGACAGGCCAAAAGAAGCAGTCACAAAACAGGCTATACAATATATATTCTTGCATGTAGATGTGAAAGAAAAGCAAGCTGTCTAATTGTTGGGCTTATTTAGGATTTATTAACCTTTATTGGCAAAAGAAGGACTGTATTATGTTTAGTCTAAACTCAGCTTGCTTTTGAACTTTTTCTCTTTTACTTGTCTGTACAGTTTTGGATTTTCAACTATGTATGAGTACCTAGCTCGCTCTTCTGTATTGCACCACGGTTGTGTTGGAGACCCTACTAAACAAACAGACCCACAGTCCTGTCAGCCAAGAACTAGAGCGTATTATACATCTCCTTGCAACACAGTATTTCAGGTTATAACTTTTCACTGGATAATATTTTTTTATCTCTAAACTTATTCAGCCAATGCAATTAGGAGGACCTGAAAAATACAGTGTATTTTACAGGGGGGGGAGAGAGGTGTGAGAGAGAAGAACATCCCCTCCCAGGTAGGAAGCTGTAGAGGAGAAATTTATCTGTATTGCTAGAGTATTTTGTGGTCTTGTGCCACGGTGGCATAGTGGTTGCTGTCATGGTCAGCTCTCAGTTACCAGTCCACCTTCCAAAGACAAACCTTTAGAACGAAGATGTTTAGCTAATACCAAACATCATAAGCTCTGTGGAGAAACTGCTTTTATTGCATGTTGTTATTCCTTCCATCCACACACAGACTTAAACTTTTTCACATTCAGCAGGTACAAAATCTCTCCCTCTCTCTCTACATCTCTCTGGGCTACTTTATTTCCCCCCTGCCCCAAGGTCTTACGTCTCATTAGTATGAAATAATTGTTCTGAACTGTTTCCTACTTTGTGTGCTGTTTCAGAGCTAAGCAAGAGTTATTATATCTGAAAACTTGTCTACTTTTTCCAGCTAGACCAAAGGATTTACTAGAAGATGAAGTCTACCTATAAACCTTTCTTGTCTCTCTCCAGTGATAGGTCACAGGCAGCTTAGGTAGTTTACCTGCATGGGTGTGATACATAGTTCTCATTATCCTGGATTAATTGAGGTGGTATCTCCTGAGTAGCACGAAATAGTGTGAACTCACTCATTGTTAGTTGGGGGAGTTTCTTCAGGCAGGATTATGTCCATATCAGCAGTTGTATGTAAATAATGAATTAAGGAAACAACCACTCTTTGCCACTTCTTTGTCCGTCATATTGGCATCATGTTTCTGATGGTTTAATACTGTGCTCTGCTAATGTTGTCATTACCTGTTTTTCCATCCTTCACCATAGACTGCTTTGACTTTGATCAGAGGAAGGTGGTGTGGCAATGGTGGAAATACAAATGGTCAGAAAAAGGCAGGAAGAATGCTAGTTTTAAAAGTTTTACTGTGGGTCTCCAGTCTCAGAGATTAAATGTTTGAGATCGAGTGATGCTCTGTTCCAAAATCCTATCAGGGAAAAGCCAGCATTGTCCTGATCTTCCTCTTCCTACCTCTGTCCTTCATGCCATGTGTGCTATCCACATGTACTTAGATTGTGTGTGTTTAGTCCCTGCGTGCTTTCTGCCTCTATTATGTTGTGGGAAAAATGTCTTTGCTATCTGTTATATTGCTGACCATGGTGCTTCTCACGACTGCATCCCTGGCAGGTAGTGAGTGGGGTACCCCTGCAGTAATGCCTGGATGTATGTTCAGCTGCTTGCACCAGGCTGGGCTCTTGTGAGTCTCTGTTGACTGAAGGAGACGGTCTCTGACCACATAGACTCTGGAAGATGCTGAGGCAGCCCCCAGCATTAATCTCACTGTGGAAATGGGCTGGCAGAAGGGTCAGGTGCAGCACGCTTCTGAGCCCCTCCTTTCTTCTTGTGTACATTACAGTGGGGCAGGCGAGTCCTCGCCCTTCTTTATACTATCTGCCTCTTGCTCTCTGGAAATAGCAAAGGTTGCAGCAAAGCCCAAATGCGAGCCAGAAGCCCTGCGCTGCCATTCCCCGTCCTTTCCTCCCTGACGTTCTTCCGGAGCTGCCAGCTTGGACCGCGGGAACAGTCCCCCCAGGAGGGCAGCGTCTCCCCACTGCTGCCTTTGCCGGGCCCAGCCCTGCCTTGCCTTCTTGTCTCTCCCTGTCTCAGCCGGGCTGCAGCACCCTGCCGGAGGCAGCAGGACCTTTCCGAGGGGCCGGGGGTGAGCAGGCTGGGCGAGCGGGGCAGCCATGCACGGCCTCTCTGCGCCCCGGCCCCGCTCCTGGAGCTGGGGCTGCATGCCGCCCTCGTCCCCTCCAGGTATGCGGGTCTGGGCTTGGGGTGCCAAGGGTGAGCCCTCAGGGCCGGCGTCGCTTTCAGGGAGCTGGGGTTGGCTGGGCAGCAGGCATCTTCCCTAATCCTTGGCTTTGCTTACCCCCTGCTGTGGTAAGAATTGGAAATAGCTACCCTGCTCACGCTCCTGAGAGCTCACGTGTGCCTTTCGGGTCTTGCAAGGGTTTCTGCAGGTGCAATGAGTTTTGCGTATTGTAGCTGATGGAAAATGTCTTCTGAACAAGCTTTATGCTTTCTGATACTTGACTGTATACTGTATGCATACACGTTTTGCAGGACTTTTAGCATACTTTTACCTTCAGAGTTTAAAATAGTATTTAAATACGATATATTGGTTGTGAAGTGGCAATTAACCAGTATTTGTTGTGGTCGTACCGATGCAGTATCAGTGCGTACGTTCATCTGCTGGTTTCTGCCTCAACCTTGGTAGCAGCTCATCACACAAAGTACTTGTATCCAACAGCTGAATTGTGTAGGAATCATGGAGAAAAACATGGGAGCAGTTCTGTGTTGATATGGTATCACGTATACATTACTCTTGCAGAGTTCCTGAATGATTATTAAACCTGCTATACTTGATGAAGTTTTGCTTGCCTTGCAATGCAATTTTAAGGCCTAATAGATATTTTTGATGTACCCTCTTGTTCCTGTTCACAGCTGCAATTTGCACAACCTGTAGATCTCTGTCAAAACACGTTGATAGGCAAACATCTTGAAAGTCAATTACTGATTTTTTTTTTCTCTTTAGATGACAATCAAAACAAAACCAATGAAAAGAAAGAGAAAAAAATGGTTTCTCAGAAACCTCATGGTACCATAGAATATACTGTAAGTATTAGTGTGTGCTTTGTTCATGTCTGCTTTTTGAAAGTGGAGTTGTTGAGGTCAAGAGGATCGGATCCAGTGGCACAAACTGAAAGCACTGAGTGAATACTGGCTGCAGTTTGTACCTGTCTCAATAGGGATTGCTCCAAATATCATTGTGTGGGAAGAGCTAGGCTCATGTCCTGAACCACTGTTCAACCCAGGTCCTCTGCCTCTTCTCACAGCTGCCAGTCCTATTTTACTTCGGCGCCATGGCTCTTTAGTAGAGTAATTGGTTTTACTATTCTGAAAAATACTTCCATTCCACAGTGTTGCTTAGGTCATCAAGTGGTTGGCCGGTGCTTGGTCCTGAGATGATGTGAGACCTCTTTAAGCTGGAGCAGGGTGGCAGTGTGCTGCTGCGGCGGCTCAGAGGACTGGCTCTGCCCAGAAAGTCTCTGTGTGAGCTGGCCAGGTCCCTGAACCCCACCCTCCATCACACAGCAACTGTGGAAGGCGAGTGTCCCAGCTGGGAACAGCATAAATGCCCAACGTGCTGCGAGTGCTGAAGGTGTAATAAACTTTCCAGTGTGTGTCCTTTCCCCACTTGCCAGACCAGTTCTAAATAAGGTGGTGCTGCTTTAAAGTTTTATGAGAAAAGGAGAGGGACATCTGTAACACCTCTCCATTTTATGGACTGTATAGTATGAGAGAATTTTTTTTTTCTTTTTATTGATACTGGCTTATCATGTAAGCTATTAAACAGAGGATGTGTTGAGATCATCAAATCTATTCCCTGCAAACAGTGTGTTAGATGGTTTTAGTTCAGCTGGTGTGCTGAATGTGTTCACTATGGTATCTTAAGCTTCAACTCTTTCTTCAGGCGGGAAATCAGGACACCATAAACAGCATAGCATTAAAGTTTAACATCACCCCGAACAAGCTTGTGGAGCTCAATAAGCTTTTCACGCAGACGATTGTGCCAGGCCAGGTAAATCTTTCATGTTTTTTTTTTTTATACCTGAAACCTGATTATTTGCTATGTATTTAAAAGCTCTTTACTACTTTCACATATCTTTTAGGTACTTGGATACAAGGATAATGGACAGTAATTTAAATCCCTCAAAGGGAACTCACGTAGATCATTATCTGGAGTTGGGGAGGGAGCTTTGTAATTGCCGTATCTGACTTTTGTTATTTATTTGCTGTCACTAAAGCTTAAAGATTACTCTGAAGCTCAAGAAGGTAATGTAGCTGTTGCAAGAGAGTCGAATTCTTAGAAAGCCTAGATAAATGCTATATATAATACATTAAAGAATTAGAGACTTAGATACAGTAATTGAAATGGCTCTTTGCCGTTATGTTGGGGATGAGTCAGTCTCCTGTAAGATGAGAAATAAATGGAGATAGACTGGTTTTGGGAGAGTCAAGTAATGGAAATGCAAATGTGAAGGCTAACACCTGGTTCATGAAGAGCAGATACCTACTTCTGCTTCGTGGACACAAAGAGATTGAAGTGTCCTGATTTGCAGATGGGGAAACTGAGGCACAAAGAGATGGCGTGACTTGCCTAAGACTACCCAGCAGACAAAAGCTGGGATAAGCAAAATGGTTTTATTTTTCTGAACATTTTGTTTRAAACTAAACAATTTTTTTTTTAACTTTAGAAGTATCTTTCTTTGCTCGGACACTTGCAACAAATGACTCTGTGTTTTTATTTGGGGTGGCGGTCCAAAGCTGTACTGCAGTTTTAGTACTACTGTACTAAAAATCTGGGATATTCACTGTGAGGGAATGTGAAAATTCAAACAAAGCATTGTATTTTTATATACGCTTGTGTTAGTATATGGGTTTTTTTCTTTTAAAGGTAGTACATGATGCTAAAATGCTCGTTCATATAAAGAATTTTTTCTTAAATTTGGAGATGCAAGTATGTTTTTGGAAACGGACAACCTATAGCGAAGTGTTATAAACTTCTCGCACTAAAAATCCCCCATCTTCGGCAATGGCCTTCTCTTTGGACCAGAGTTTGCTGTTACAAGTTAATGACTGTTAATAGTCGTTTTACAGTTACTTGTTTTGTAGTTGCGATAGTTGCAAGACAACCTGGGATTGTAACTTTAGGGAAAAAAAGGAGGTTCTCATTCTGTGGAAAATGTTTTCTTTTCTTGCCTGTGCTGCAAAACAAAATGTAGAGCTAGATCCTGTAATTAATTAGACCTGCATGTGCCCCGCCATCACCACCTATGAAGGAGTAGTCTAGAATAAGTAGTTGTTAAGGGGTGCATTGCAATTGAGTGATCAATATTGGGTTGTCTTTCTAGTAGAATGTAGTATTTATAGTGAATAACTTCCTGAAGCTTGTGTCTTACTGTTTTGACATATGTGTTTTTATTTAGATTCTCTTTGTGCCAGAAACAAGTGCTGCGAGGCTGTCTTCTTTCAGTCCTGGTGCTCCCGTTTCTCCTTCATCATCAGATGCCGAATATGATAAACTCCCTGTAAGTCAAACATTGGTTCACTGGTCGTAAACTCACAAAATAATTTCTGATTCTGAAGCTGAGATTCAAGGCTGTGTAAATAGCAGTTTTTTGAGGTTATAGTTCAGACCTTGTGTGTAGTGTATTGAGTAACACTAATTTTAATTTGCTGTACTACAAAATTTACTATCTCTTTAAAATATTCCAAATTAAGGGAATTCCGTCTAAGCATAGAAACCCAGTACAAGTTCACTTGGGCCCAGAGTCTATCAAAGTAATTGAAAATGGTGTAGTATATAGTTTTTAAAGAATAGAAAGTTAAATATGAAGAATTATTTAGTGTTTCACCCTGGAGATTTCTATGCTGCTCTGCAGTCCAGAGCCTTGATCCTGCATTGGGATCCTTGAGCACGGAGGCTGTTAGTTTAGTCTGAGCAATCAGTTTCCTTCTAGTAAGCATATTATGGTGGTACCTATATATAGACTTGTCTTACCTATATATAGACTTGTCTTATATAGGCAAGACTGCTGGATTTAATCTTTGTGAAAGGCCTTGGCATAGTTGATCTTTCATTTTCCTTAGAAGGGTGATTGGCCATGATGATTTTAGATAGTTTTAGGGAGTTTAGCTGTCCACCTGCTGATGTTAAAGCAATTGGACATCTCAAATCCGTAACTAATGAAAAGGAAAGTGGAGAGAAGCCTGGAGTGAATAACTGTGTTTACCCTTAGTCTTATGCCTCTGTGCCATCTGCATGGGGAATCACACTAGTGCACTGTGTGCAGAGGTCTTTAGTGTAGATGAGGTGGCAGGACTGGCCCTCTCTTAGTGAGAGTACCTCATTGAAATTCAGTGAGCTGACTTGCCTTGGCATTTTTTAACTTCTTGCCTGTTATTTGTATGGAGGTTTTTTGTAACGTTACAAGGTTTTTCTTCCATACAGGATACTGTGGGAAGTGTACGTACATATGTACATACATGCATGACCACTTTTCTTCCTTAAGCAAAAGGAAAATAGTTGGTTGAACCTGGCCTTTTAGTTGCCCAAAATCTAAAAGTGTATGATTCTGGTCCTGTTGCTCTGCTCTGAACTTCTTCTTTTTTAAGGATGCTGATTTGGCAAGAAAGGCCTTCAAACCAGTTGAGAGAGTCCTGTCCTCTACTTCAGAAGAGGATGAGCCTGTGGTTGTCAAATTTTTAAAAATGAATTGTCGTTACTTCACAGATGGTAAGGTAGGTGGAACCTGGCTTTTGGGCATTGTTTGAGATTCTTTAAAAGCAAAATCTGTTTGGATAAGTGAGAGATGAATACTGGGGGAGTCAAACATGCTCCATGTTTGTAAAGAATGTAAATGTTATGGTGGCTTTATCTATCACTGCTGTGTTTATTGGTACCGTGGTAATATGCTGTATCATTTTGTTCTTTCAATTGTTTAATCTGTTACGATAATTGCTTTATGAAAGAATAGCTCTTCTACCTATCTTCATTCCCTTACCGTGTCTTACCAGAATTATCTGTTTAAGAGTGTATTGCTAGATACACAGAGAAAACTGCACTTTAGAGTTATGACGTGTAAGGATTAGTTGTCCAGTTCCATCAAATTGTGCAACAGCTTTATAAAACGAGCACATGCCTATCTATTTCATTTATGACTTTAAGCTAAATTTTAACTGTTTCCAGAGCAGTGTTTTCAAATATGTCCATGTTGCTTCCGTACTTGCTAATGAATGTCAAGCAAACCCTAATAAAAAGATAAATATTGCATGATACAACCTTTTCTTTCTTTTTCTTGCAAGCGTTCTTGTAACATCTGTGTTCCCACTGGGACTGCAACCCTAAATTTTACAGCAGCTGTTTTAGAAGCAAAGGCACAAAGCTTGGGCAGAATTTTAACCCTCTTTTCTTCTCAAGGTTGCAAGACACTGTCATCTTGAACTGTCTGCTTTGATATATCTACTCTTGTTGACTGTGGTTTCAGTTAGATGTCTGCATGTTTGGGTTTTCAAGTTCTCTGGAATTTATAACACTGGAGATGCTAACCATTGTAGTTTAAACATGTTTTTCCCTTAGTCCTGACTTCTGTAAGATGGATGTGTTTACACCTACAGTTTTTGGCTTCTTTTTGCATCGAGTGGGTGTAGACTGTATTTAACCACTCTGCAATTTTTCAGTCTGCTATTTTGTAGAAAGTAATAGAGGGCTACTTGATGTCTCGCATGTAAATTAGGGCAATACTGTCGCTTTGTTATGTGATGCTTGCTAGGTGCAGAGGATACAGATTGCCAATTTTATGGCTGCAGGACTGAAAAAGTAATTTGCAGTCAGAACAATCAAAAGTGGGACAGCTTCTTTGGCAGTGTAGCTAAAATCTCTTGTTGCCTTGCTTCCTGCAGTGGCTGGGTAGGAAGTACAGCCTACTGATGTATTGCTCTTCTGGCTAAATAGTGTTACGTACCTGTGGGAGAAGCCTCTGCACTTGATTTTGATTCTTTCATCCAAACACAAACCAGGCATGTGTATGTGAGTCATACAGGAGAAGCAAATGGGAAATACATACAGACTTTGCTTTACAAAGGAGCAGGCACACATGTACTCGCTTGCCAGTGCCAAGCTATCAGCTTGGCATCTGCCTGATTTAAAAAAAAAMCACAAACCAAGCTTGTGGTCCTTTACCTGCCTATTTGTTAGCCTTCCTTGGCTTGCCTTGCAGATAATTAATAGTATCTACAGTGTAGGTCATTCCTGTTGATCTGTGGCTCCTATTTGTCAGATGTCATGATTTACGCACAGCTTCCGAGTTGGTCTGGTGAATTTTGTAGCTCATCTGGAAGAGAGGGTGCAGGAGCAAGACAGTGAAAGTCTCCTTTTTAAACCTTGAAAAATGGTCAGTTGCCATAGGTTGAATGCTGAATAATGGCTGATGCAGCCTCTTATCAAATCCATGGCTAGAGCAYGTTTTGAAGAATTAAATGTGTCTTCTAGAGCTGTGCAAAATATGCTTGGATCAGTGGTAGAAGCTGCTTCTAGATCAGGGAGAAACTGTTTCATGTCAGGTCCCTATATATAGAAGCTTTTTGCATGTACCTCTGGGAGAGTAGATCAAGGTGAACTTAATGTAGCTTAGCATAGTAACCTTGACATTTCCATGAGTAAGACTGCCTTCAGGTGTGCTGGTTGCATATAAATTCATGTATCATATGAAGGTGGTTGCATCTAGAATAAAATGGTACTTTTTTTTTTTTTTTTTAAATCCACTACCCTATTTTGTCTGAGGTTGATTAACAGTCTGCAGTTTTAGCTTGCAGCAGCCAGCACTGAAAGTTGAATAGTTCAGATGTTTTTTCCTTATCAGCCAGGAACTTGGGTGTCACTAAGCAATCTTTTTCTTCACTCTCCTTATAGTGTCTGACTTGATGCAATTGGAAACCAAAATGTTTTGTTAGCAAACATTGCATGACGGGGTATAAAGAGGCAGGAGAGAGGTTTTTCTTTTTAGGATAGTAGCCTAAAATCCAATACCAAATGATAAGTGAATTACACGTGATGCGCTAACTCTTCCTTCTCCTGTTTTAGGGCGTAGTTGGAGGAGTCATGATAGTAACTCCAAACAATATCATGTTTGACCCACATAAGTCTGATCCTCTGGTAATTGAGAATGGCTGTGAAGAATATGGGCTCATCTGCCCCATGGAGGAGGTTGTCTCAATAGCTCTCTACAATGACATCTCTCACATGAAGATTAAAGACGCATTGCCATCGTAAGGAGTGTTCTTCCCTGCGTTTATGTTTACATTATGTTTATGTAAATGTTTACAGATTTTCAGTAAGGGTCATGGAAAAGGAGGGGGGGGGGAGTGGAGGGGAAGAGTTTTAATGCAGCAGAATAAAACAAATCGGGGAAGGAAAGTGCCAGCAAAGGATTGACTCATTTACATTGTTTTTCCGCTTTCTTTTTGAACACTTCAGTGGCAGTAAAGAGAAATGGGTCATGAATATGAGAACTAAAGTGCAAAGGAGACCAGTAAAAACCAGTAATTAAAAGCATTGGTGGCATGCCATAGTTGGCCTCTTGCACTGACCCGTCTCTGGGGTTATTTCAGTGGAAGTGAAGATGGGTTAGATTTGGACCATTTGTTGTGTTACCAGGACTGTTCTGAGAGGAGTATTTAAAACTTTTGAAGATAACAGCACCTTAACTGCCATCTTCAGTACTTACAGAAATACCAGTCTGTGGAATACTTCCACTTCAGAACCAGAAATGCATTGATAGTTCGCATTTGTAATACATAATAGACTTTCTGGGGTGGGCTACTTTCATTTATGCGTAGTCTAGGCACTCCTTATGTACTTGTTCTAAGCAAGGTTTTGTCCTTATAGGCAACACCTGTTTGATCAGTGAAATTCATCTACTTCCCTCCATTTTTCATTTCTAGAAAAACTTTGCAGATTTGTGTTACACTCATTACTAGAGTGTCTAGTAACTTCTTAGTAACTTTTAAGTGATGAGAATCTTGTATTCTCATTCACCTCAGACTTTTTAGCAGTAATGAAGAGCTCAAGTTGTATGCTGTTAACTTTTTAAGAATTTTCCATTTTGAAACGTTTTCCATTATGAATGTTTTACGATTGTCCTGCTTTAAAAAGAAATCTTTGGGGAAGTCTGCATTCAAACAGTACATTTGAGTAATGGAGAAAAATAAAAGGGAAAAACCCCAACTCTGTTGCCTGTTACTGTTTTGCATGTCCAAATGGGGTACGGTTTATCTCCGGCTTGCTTTCTTCTCAAAAATACATTTGTACTGACTAGGGAAGCGTGGATGGTTATAGAGGTTGACTCATTGTCAGGTGTGGGAAATAACAATATTAACATGGTATGAATGAAATTCCAGCAGCTAAATACATGTCCTGTGGTTTTTTAGTTACTGAACTTCTGATGACCTGCACATTGTTATTACACGTGTACCATTTCTTCACCCATGTGGCATATTCTGCCAAGTGGTTTACTCATTTTATTTCAGAATTATCCTTTCCACATTTTTCTCCATTTTCTTTAAAGTCATTTATTTCCACTGATGTATGTTTATTTTGGAGAAAGTAATTTTTCATTGAGTTTCAGAGCTTAAGTTAAGTTGGTATATTATTTATTTTTTCTTTTCCAGTTTTTTTCTGTTTCCATTTTGCTTTTAACATCCTATGTACATCCATCATTTTCCCTGACAGTGACATACCAAAGGATCTTTGTCCTCTGTACAGGCCAGGAGAATGGGAAGACCTATCCTCTGAGAAAGATATCAATCCTTTCAGCAAATTCAAATCCCTTAGCAAGGAAAAGAGGCAGCAGAATGGGGATCCATCCATTGCTCTGGGTGCCAAACAGATAAAGCCTTCAGATAAGGAAAAGTCTGCTGATTTTGAAGTTCTTGAGTCATCTGAGAGTACAGGCTCAATCAAGTCAAAGTCACTGGAGTTTCCCAACAATATCACTGCCACTGAACATTTGGAAAAGTTTGCTGCGGATCCATGTGCCAAGGAGCCTTCTGGGGAAAAAAATGCTTCAGATGTCAAAACCAAAGAAAAATCCCTTTTGGGAGAAGGAGAGGATGACTTCATTGAGCTGGAAAAGACGTCATCTCGTATGGATAGAGGGTTGGACAGGAAAATCTCAGTAATGGAAGGCTTGCTGGCTGACCCCAGGGAGTTGGGGAGAACTAAGCAGCAGGTAACCAAACCTACTACAGAAGTCCAGGAGCACTTGACAGTTGATTCCTTGGAAAAAAAGGACAGTGTTGAACCTAAAGCTGACTTAGACTTAGAGCTGTGTGAAAAGCAAGATGTTATTCCAGAAGTAAACAAATGTGTCAGTTCCCCGACAGGTAAGGTGGAGACTGCATTGGACACTAAGAAAGAGCTAGAGAAAGATAAACTTATTGAATTTTACCTCAATAAAGATGGGAATGGGTCTCAGTCATCTGAAGACTTACACAAGGCTGAAATCCAGAAAGGTGAAAACAATAAAGCAATTGGCATAGACCTTACACTTAGCTGTTCAAAGTCCCACGCTAATGAAGTCCATACAGTTAAAAGTATGGAGCTTGATTCCTGCTGTGTTGAAAGGAAAGCACCTTCATTAGAAATCAGCTCAGCAGCAGCAGAGGAAAAGGATCTGAAAGAGTCTGTGGACTCTTCATTAGTACCAGCTATAGACAAGACCTGTCAAGAAACACAGTTAGACAATCAATCAGAAATCAGACTGTGGCTGCTGCAGAAAATTCAAGTGCCAATTGAAGGTAGGTCTCTGGTTATCCTTGTTTCCTCTGAGACTTGGACAGCATTATGACGGTAACCTTTGTTGATAGCCTTCTACTCTAAATTTCCTCTTTCTACAATATCTGGTCTTTTTTTTTTTTTACTCTTGTATATTATATTTTTATATTATCTGATATTTAGAAGAAAAAAAACCCTTCAAATTCCCTAAGCTTTTAGTTTGATATGTAGCTTGTGTGCTCTTCCCATATTCAGTGATCGCTGTTTACATAATCTTCACCTTTGTTTACTGGCTTTAAGAAGGACAGTGAAATGTCATCCAGTTGCAGTATTGACAGGGACACTTCATGGCCTAGGAATCATCACTCTCTATTGGTAACTTCCGTTGCTTCAGTGAAGTCTGTCAGTGTATTTCTGATAGTATCCAAAGTAGTAGTGCATTTCTGTAAAGTGCAGGTACCAAAGTATTCTTGACACTATTTGCATCTGTCTAGTGTCTTTCATGCTATGGAAACCCTTAAAGAAGTGATAAATAGGAATATATGTAGAGTCTTACTGACTGATCATTTTGTCCTGATTGGTCATTGGGTTATTATAAGTAAAATTCAGGCTGTTACTGGAAAGCATATAACAAAATGAAATCTCAGTTTAGATGGCGTGTATACATATTACTATTTCTACTACAGCCCAGTGCCTCTAAGCACTAGTCCATCCTGGAGCACTGATGCTCCTTTCTTGGTAGTTTAATGAACCAGTGGACATACCCTTAAGTCACATCAGGTGGTGGGGGATGATTAGAGTGGAAGTCTTTATTTTAAAAACAGTTGTTCTTAAAATGATTTTTCCTTTCTTTTGGAAGGGTTTATATTTCTCTAGTTGTATTTGGTGATTGTTCTCATTGGGAGAGAAAAAAAAAAAAAAAGAAAGACTGTATGTGTACTCCTAAAATGAATGAGGCAACTTCAGTGTGATTGAGGCTATAGTTTAATAAGCAATTTTTTTGTTGCACTAGCAATTTAATGAACTTCAGCTGCTCTTATGCTTGACCCTGTCTTGTGCAGACAAAAGGTGTTTGTATGGCTGTCTGACTGTCAGAGTTGAGGAACTGATCGGGCTCTTTTTTTTGGGAGGGGGGGCAGAATGGGAGGTGGGTGGTGTGTCTGTCCCCTTTACTTGCCTGCTTCATGTTGCAGTTTGCAACCAGCCTGATCATCTTACTGATTTGTTTTACAGGGCTATGCTGTACATAGCTGTACAGCTGAGAGGGATACAGGCTGTGACGAAATGGGAATAAATGGCCACAGTTCAGGATGAACAAGGATTTATTAAACCAGTTTTGCTATTGAATGACATGTCAAGTTTAATTCTGTGTATGGTGCCTCTAAGTATTCCTTTGCACGAGATGATTAATCTTTGTGACAATGTTTTATCAGCTGCAGTATTTGTACTTTCCTGTAAGCAGCCCATTTCTTTTGTCCCTCATTCAGATATGCTTCCTTCAAAAGAGGAGAAGAGCAAGACTCCTCCAATGTTTCTGTGCATTAAAGTAGGCAAGCCCATGAGAAAGTCCTTTGCGTCTCAGAGTACCACCATGTCTCAACAGTACAGTAAAAAGATAAAGCAACCAGAGTACTGGTTTGCTGTTCCTCGGGAAAGGTAAGCTGCTGTGCATAGCACGAAAGCATGTTTGTCTCTTATTTTTTTAAATGTATAGTGCTTTCTAGAGTTGAATCTGACTTTCCCTACGTGGTCCAAGGTGTGAAATGCAGCAAGGATGCTGAGATGAGGAGAGAGATGCCCTCATTTCATTGCGTGCCAGAGAGATAAAGCAGTGTTTGTTGTTGGTCTAATAYGGCTCCCAGTGGGAAGGAAGAAGGGATCAGGTGCCACTTGGAAGATGAAAAGAGTGATATACAGGCAGCTAACATGATAAAAGCACTGGGGGATGATCTGGGTTTCAGCTGTAGTCTATGAAGTGAGGGCAAGAGGAAAAGGGGAGCAGTGACAAGAGAGGCAAGGAATCCACTAAGGTGCCAGTGCTAAAAAATAGGTATTTCACATGAGCAAAGGGCATGATATGGAAAAGGGAGATGCTCCTAATTGAACGGCTGTGGCTATTTCTGCCTTCAGGCCTATATACGTATAAAAAAAGTCCCTTCCTTTGCAATAAAATCCATTTAAATGTTTTATGTGCCTGTAGGTGTGTATGTATGCATAAATAGTACTATAGCAAAAAAAAAAAAACAAACCCTACAACAAAAGAAAAGTGAAAGCCTGTGATTGTCCACATAAATTGCCCAAGAATTTTCACTGGCTGTGAGGAATCAAATCCCTGGTCCTTCTCTTGCTAGAAGGCAGCTAGAGCAACTCTCCGGTCTGTTGATGAACCAAAATAGGGAAATCAGTGATCACACTTCCAGTGAATTAGATACCAGGAAGGAAGAATCTGAACTTGTGATCAATCTTAGAGGTATCTCTTCAAGATGCAGTCAATTTTTTTCTTCTTTTTTTTTTAATAATTTTTCAGAATATTTAATTTTATTTTCAGATTTGTAGCATGTGTGTTGATTTAAGTGTTTATTTCTTGTATTTTAGAAATGAGTGTTTTGAGCAGACCAGTAGTGTGGAAGTTGCTGGCCCAGGGGAGGAGGGGGAGAGGTTTAATCCAGCTGGAATGTGGCCATCAGGAGTGTAGCTGAAGATAGCTTTTGGTTTGCATGCTATCTGTTGAACCCGGTCCTTGGCTCCTCAGGGATTGCAGAAGGGCGGGTTCAGAAAATTCTAGGTTGAAGTGTGAGTAAATACTTCAAGGAGTTGGAGTGATGCTGTAATATAACACAAGGTCAGTTATTGCTTTGGGGATAGCCTATCTAATGTTGAATAAAGCTGCTGAACTTAACTGAGGTCGTCTCTGATCGTTGCGCTGTTCAACAGGTAAATCTACTAAGCTGCTTAGCACAAACTTGGAAAACAGCTTCTTGTCATTTTATGAGCAGAAATTTTCTGATTAGTGAGGGAACCTAATTCATATATAAACTGAAGTATTGACAACTGGTTTATACTTAAGTTTTTAGAATGAGGAAAAAGTAATTTCTGCAGTGAGCTGTTGCAGCAGCACTTGGCTGTGCTGGCTGACAGGCCAGATCTTTGCTGCCGGGGCTGCTGTTCAGATCTTGATCAAAATTAGCGGTGAATGTAGTATAAAATAGGGTCATTTTGGTGCTAGTCATGCATGCCTGTTTTAACACCACAGAAGTGCATAAAAGATCACGTAGAACTTGGGGCAAAAATTAAATGCGAGAACCACTCCTTCGTATTAAAGCAAGACATGTCTTTGCCTATCAAGTCAGTGTTTTCTCCAGAGTCTCGGATGCCTTCTCAAAGCAAAATGCATTGCTTCCTACCTGCTGGTGATATCCTTGCACCAGTATTGCATAGTTTATAATTATCAGTGTTGCATCTTGAGTGCCATGGACAGTAGGTCATTTGGGATAGCTTTGCAGTGTATTTTTGATAAAACATATCAAAATAATTTACTAAGTTTAGAAACATTTGGAATGCAATTTATAGTCATGTATGAAAATATCAAGAATACCACTCTCATCTCATTGGCCATAAAGCAGCATAAATAAAACACTTTCTGTCCAGTGCAGTCACAGTAGCTTGTGCAGCATCTTAATGTTTCATAGTAATTAAAAACAACAACAACAACAAAACAACAAAAAAAAACCAAACAAAAAAACCAACCAAAAACCACCAAACCAAACCTGGAATGAGATTGTGAAGAAATTAGTGTGCATGTCTGTAATCACCGTGTAAGTTAAATCTTCCTCTGATTTGCATTTAATTACATTTTTCCATGGTGTCTCAGTGTTTGCTCTTAAAACAGCTTCTGTCATCAGTTGCGAAAATGGCTCCATTTTCAGCCTGGGCTCTGTAGTCCGCCGTTCCCAGCAGAGCTGCTCATCCATCTTCAGACTGCTGCTGCTTTCCTGGCCTGTCTTAAGTCTTGTTTGCCTTTTGCATCTGTTGTAGGTTTTCTCTCTTCCTACGTGGCTTTCCAGGTGCCAAGAGTGTCCTGGCGTGCATCGCCCCATGACCCTCATAGCGCGGCTGAGTTAATCAGTGACTATACGGCTGCTTTACACTGCCTGCTTGATCACAGTGGTGCTTGCCTTGACACGTAACGGGGTAGATGGACATCTCAAGTTGCCTTATATACAGATTACTACAGATTACTCAGTCTAGAGCAGCTTCTTGTTGGGTTCAGCTGAGCAGAGAGGCACCCATGTTTTTGGACACTAATAGAGAGATCGATTCTTTTGCTGAGAAGTCTTGCAATGGGTGTAGCTTACAGTATTAGAGGGTAAGTCTCTGTGTGCTCTTACTACGTGGATTTATGTTTAAATGGTATGTAGATTTTCCACCCTAGTGGATTTTGAGTAGTAGTAGGCCAGTAATTATGTCACAGATTTTCTCAAGGTCTTGCAGAGGAAAATACCTTGCAGTGGGACAGAGATAGTAATGCAGAATTTCTTTGTTTATAAACATGTGTCCTAACAAATAATTTCCTCATTTTAGCATTGACTAGTACCTCAGTCAAGAAGTAAACCTCATTGATTATCTATAATATAAATTTGGCAGACAGGTTTGGTTTATGAATGTATAATTTGCATTGATGTTGATGTAAAAGACATTGCACTGAGATCATGCTGCTTAGAGAGCATCTGCTTTTTTGGAAGTTTCTGTTTTGAGAGCAGGCAGATTTTCAAGGAGGAAAAGTAACAGGGGTTGAGCCTTGCTTCTCTTTTTCAGTCTTAGCTTCCTGCCCCATTGATTTTTTTGGTTTGTTTTGGGGAGTTGGGTGAGTTTTGGTTTGGTTTTTGTTACTGTTTCTGTGGGGTTTCCTTTTGTAGAGCAAGATGTTGCTTGCTTGTGACTCCTGTTAGTATCTAGTGCATAACACCCTGTAGTTAATACGGTTGAAGCTGAGATCTGGAAGAACTTGCAGCATAACTAGCTGGAGTCAATACCTACGTGATGCTTCCGTGCACTTACGCAGGGCTTTGCATAAAGGGGCAATGATTAAGATGGTCCTGATGCTGAAGGATCACTCTTCCATGCTCCTGTTAATGGAATGGAATAGGTAGCATAAAGCTTAGATTTAGACTCCTTTTGAATTAGCCTTCTACAAATAGAGTACTCCTAGACTCCCGATAAATAAGATATCAAACTATACAGATGAAACCTATGAAAACCTGTTTGTATCTATAGCTTAATATCTTATAATTGAGGGCTCATATAAGTTTATATAAGCTCATATAAGCATATGAGGGCTTATGATACCTTAGCCCTCATAAGATTCATGAAGGATCATCATCATCATCTAGTCAGGCATGTTTATAACCAAGTTGTAGGAGTCCTCTGAATTAACTCCTGTTTCTAGGCCAAGAGCTGTGGTTGGACTTAGAGCCTTTGTACATGTATCACAGGATGCACAAACCGTCTCCCACTACCCAAACGCACAAATTTGGAAGTAGCCCCCCTCCCACTTGTGACTGACTTAAAAGACATTCATTTATAGAAAACTGGTTTGCCTCTGCCTTCAAAGAAGTCAGATATTGTTGCCGTATCAACAGAAATGGTGGTGGTGATGATGTCAGTTTCAGACCTCCTAAATTAAAGTATATTTTCTAGAAGAAAAATAATTTATGGTTCCCCCTCAAGAATCAACTGTAACTTGACAAGTTGTCTGGTGTGTTTTATTGATAATTGCCTTTGCTCTTTTTCAGTGCACTATATACCTACTTTAATTTTTCTGGCTTCTGGTCCCTGGTTGTGATGTATATGTATTACCAGGATTCAGTTCCTCTTAATGTAGGCTATCACAGGGTATCGCTCCTGTAACTAAATAACTTTTTGCCTCTTGCTGTACCGCAGTTGGTTTTGCATCTCTAAGCTGCAACACTTGAGCGTGACTTGGGAACGGTGCACCAGAGATGGCAGAGTATTCCAGCAGTGGTCACCAAAGTGTCAAACACGAAACTAAACACAATCTCATTTCTTCCGCTGAATGTTACTTTCTTGGTACGTTCAAGGATCGCACCAAGTATTGTCATGAGTGTGCTGGTGCGGAGCTCTTGCTCCAAAATTCAGAGCCATTATCCCAGGTCTCTAGGGTCCTTCTGCTAAGGGTAAAGTACCATCCTGCAAGCACAGCCTCTGCTCACTGTTCTTCAGGTGTGTGCTCCCCTGTTCAGATGCATTCACACACAGCTGATTGTGCCCAGTTTAGTAATCAATGCAGTGGCATAAATACTCGACGAAGCTTTTGTCTTATACTGATTTTATCACTTTGCTGTCATGATTTTTACGTCATGTTTTGTGGTCTCCAAAATTAGTTTTCTACTGAATTTATATCCTTCACTATAAACTTTTTTTTTTTACATTTGTTTTGTGCCCACTGTGTGTGTGTTGCTATGAACATATTTGTAAGCATATTCACTTTCCTTTTAATCTGGCTACAGCTGGAGGGAGGTCCCTCTTTAATCAGTGTTCCATCTTTCATGTTTGATTTGTGTCTCCTAGGTTTGCTGTTACCATCTTTTCCTTTTGAATAATTTCTTTCTGGAGTGATTAACTTCAGGTTTCTGAAGTTGTTCCTTTCCGAGTATTTTATGTTTTCTTGATCTTTCTCTGTTAGTGCATGACACACTCATAAGCATGTGATCGCCAAAACAGCTATTGAGTTCTAGGATAAATTTCCTTGCAGTGGTCAGGTTGGCTATAAGAGTGTTCCTCAAGCAGTGGTTTTTCAATTTAAAAATTGTCTCCAATTTTTTTCAATTTGGTAGCTTGGAAATACCACCATAGCATAATGTTATCATTTTATTAACAGAGAAGGAATGCTCTGCATCCCCTTTCAGAACGACCTCACTTCTGCAGTCACCTATTTCTCATTTTATGGTGCTGCTTCTTAAATCTGGAGTGTTTGGATTTATTTAGCATCTGTCCATGGTAGAGGAAAACTTAGTTATGGACTACTTAAATAAACTGAACATATACAGGTCTGTGGGGCCTGACAGGAAATATTCTGAGTGTACTGAGGAAGTTGGTTGATGTTACTGCAAGGCTGCTTTCTCTCATCCTTTGAAAGGTTATGATCATTGGGAGAGGTCCTTAATAATTGGAAAAACAAATACTGCAACCATCTTCAGAAAAATTGAGGAGGATCTGTGGGAGCACAGGGCAGTCAGCTTCACCTCAGTCCCTGGGAAGATTATGAAGCACGTCCTTACCGATGCTGTTTCCAAGCACATGGAAGGCAAGAAGTGATCAGGAACAGCTATCATAGATTTACCAAGGGCAAATTGCTATTACACCAACCAGATAACTTTTCTGTTTGAGATGGCTAGGGCTAGCTCTGTGAACAAGGGGAGAGCAAGGGATTGTTGTTTTACCATGACCTTAGTAAGGCTTTCAACACAATCTCCCATAGTATCCTTATAGCCAAATTGGAGAGATGTGACCCGGGCAGGTAGACTACCTGGTGGGTGAAAAACTGACTGGACCATTGGGCTCAAAGGGTTGATAGCTAGTCTGAGTGGCAGCCAGGCGCAAGTGGTATTCCTTGGGGACTGATACTGTTTAATGCCTTCATCAGCGACATGGACATTGGGACAGAATACATCTTTGTCATTTTGGGGGATGATGCCAAATTTGGGGAGTGTTCATATACTGGAGGGCAGGGCTACTCTTCAGAGGGACTTCAACACAGAGGAAAGGGCTGACAGAAACGTCAGGAAGCTCAGAAAAGGCAAATGCAAAGTTGTGCCCCTGGGGTGGAACAGCCCCTGCAGTGGTACAGTGTGGGGACGGGTGGCCTGGGGAGCAGCTCTGCAGAAAAGGAGCTGGGGAAGTTAAGAGCAAACTCAACGTAAGTCAGCAGCGTGTCTTTGCAGTAATGAAGGCTTTACTTCTTGCTGGCCTGCGTAAGGAAGAGCATAGCCACCATCTTGGGTGGTGGTTATTCCCCTCTTCCTTTTGGACATGGGGTTAAAAAAAGGTGGTGGGGGGGACCATGCGAGGAAGAGGGGGGAAAAAAAAGTAGGATGGTGCTAGACCCTTCTCAGATCACATGCTGCATGTATCGGAGGAAACTGTGATTAGATAGAAGAGAAAAACATCATGAGACTGGTTATGCATGGAAGAGGTTGCATGGAGAGGTTTTGGAATCTCTGTTGGAGATTTTCACAACTGCAAACGGACAAGACTGTGCAACCTCCTCTAACTTGGAAGTTAGCTCTACTATAAAGAGAAGTTGGCCTAGATGATTTCCAGAGGTGCCTTACAACCTAAGTATGTTCTGCGATTTTGAGATGAGAGTATGCTGCTCTCCTCCACCCACCTGCATGAATGTGCTTTCAAACTGATCTTAGCCAGACAGCAGCAACCACTAGTTTTATTATTCTTTCATAGGGATTTGTAGGAATTAAGTAGTTAGCTTTCCAGACTAGAACTACTGCATATAAAATACACAGTGCTCAAGTTAAATGTCTCTTTCGGTTAAAACTCTCATTAGTTAGCAGAGAGATGATCATACTGCTCCTTCTGAAGCCTCTGTGAGCAAGTGAAGAGGAACAGGGCATGCTGAGTGGCACCTATTGATGTCAGAAAACTTCTGCAGTTACAAGAAAAGGTCTTGACTAAAATGAGGTGATATGGCTTTTAGAATTGCCTTCCACAGTTCACTGAGCTATGCAAACTTGTAAGCAATCATGTGGCTTCTCACAAAGAAGGGGGGAACCCTTGGCAACGGGTGTGTGACACTCTTTTAGCCTTTTCCAGGCAATTACTGGTGAGAACTATCCCAAAGACTGATTGTTTGCACAGTACTACCTTGATCTCTTTTGTGTGTGTGTTGCTGGAGAGGAACGAAAAGCAGCTAAAATTTTTACTTTGATATCAACATTAGCTGCCTTACTTGTTCTTGATGAAGGGAGGCTGCTGATGCCTCAGGACCTAGTGTTGGGTGTTCACGAATTTAGGCCAATTCTACTAAAACTGTATTTGGTTGTATATATTAAAAATGTTTCACAGGTACAGTTCTTATTTGATAACAAAAATTTAAACTCTGCTAGAACATCTGTTAGCCATGCACCATAGAAGCGTTTGTGAACATGCAAAGGAGAAGAGAAAAAACTGATGGCAATGCTAATTTATTCCTTTTTCATGGTTAAGAGGACATTTCCATGATGAAGCAAAGTCAATCCTTTATTCTTTCTGAGGATAGTGGAAATTGGATCCAAATTTCTTGAGGCCAAAGTGGGTCAAGCCCCTCCAAATATCTCACTTTGACTGTGAATTAGTGTAGCTGTCATGAGCGGGCAACAATTTCAGGGCTGTCAGTTTATGCAGTTAGAACTGACATCAGACTCTAGCCCTCGTTGGTAGGAGCATAGAACAAAAAATGTAGACTTGATTGGAAAAATCTCTGGAATTATACTAGTGACCCTGAACAGAATCCAACAGTGCTGAAATGGTGTTTTAAGACTATTTGTGCATATATATGTATATAAATCCAAGTAACTTGAAATAATAGGGGGAAAATGTCTAAATTTCTCTTAAGATTTTTCTTGGTTTGTATTGATCAAGGAATTGCTAGACAAAACTTTCTGGTGAATAACTGGAGAAAGATCCAGTGTCATAAGTATCTTACTATCTTTCTATCTGYCCTGTTTAATTAGGGTTTGATTTTTTTGCTGGCAATTCAACTTCTTGTACAGTAGATCCACTATTGTATTCCTGTTTGAAATTGCATGTGTTCATTTTAACTTCAATATACTACATAAATTCCTTCTTTAGAAATTGTTTCACTGTTTGTTATGGATGTTGTCAAAGAACATCTCTTTAAAGACAGTGATTGAGAGCTGACTACATTTATGGAAGTGCATACACTGCTGGTACTATATCATTAGCGAAGCTGTCAGTAACTGCTTATTTTCATTATGCTAACAGAATGAAGAATTGTTTTGTGGTTAGTCTCTACAACTTTTAGAGGGCAGCTAGAAATGTGGTGTAGATTTTACTGGTGATATCTTATGGCTTGGTTTATGCAGGAGGTCAAACTAAATAATTAAAGTGAGGTTTTTTGTGGACTTCTGTGAGCATGATCTAATACCAAAGGATTTGTCTTCTCAATATGAATTGTGTGGGACTGGACAAGCCACTTAGTTTTTCCATGATGCTTTGGCTTTGTGTATAGCAAGGGGAGGAAAAAAGTATTGTGGGGACAGAAAACAGAGAAACCTTGAAATGCTTCAGGCTGCCAGGTGGAAGGAGCTATTGCCTTGTGTGGCACGCGAGGGTGGAAGTACATGGGTATCCTATTTGTATGGTTGTCCCATCTTTGTCATTGGACAAAACCTTGGTACTACATGACAGTGCTGTGTTCATGGACCACTGCACAATGGTTGTCTCCTCCTCTTCTGTTTACAGGGTGGATCACTTGTACACATTTTTTGTTCAGTGGTCACCAGAAATATATGGGAAAGATGCCAAAGAGCAAGGTTTTGTCGTGGTAGAAAAGGAGGAGCTTGACATGATAGACAACTTCTTCAGTGAGCCCACTACTAAAAGCTGGGAGGTGAGTGCTTTCTGCCGTTGTATGAAGCATGTGCATATCAAGTGTGCATCCCCTGTTAAGAATCTCAGCACTTGCTCTTTTGATGATTTTTATGGTGTTTCTTTATAATGCTTGCTGCTTCATATAGAAGTCTCCTCAAGGCTTGTATCTGTCTCACAAATGTACTCGTATTCCTTCAGTCCTTCTTTCTTCTCTCCCTAGAAAGAGCAGGCAAACAACTGGGAGCTCTGTGGTGTGCAACCAGCAGAAGTTGTGTAAATATTTTGGTTATGTGATGTTAGCCTTTTGCAAAACTATACAGGTGTATGTTGTCAGCGTTGCTAAATTCATGTTGTATTTATATGCTACAAATAAAACTTCCAAAATGTGTATGTACACGTAAACACCAACAGAGACTCCTATGTGCTGGTTGAAATGGATTAGTATGTGATGTTGTGCCATACCCTTGCTTCTCAGGTGCATGCAGCAATACTGTTTGAATATTGGTTGTAAGATGGATAGGTTTTAGACTGGAACTTTGGCTTTTTCATATGGGGGCTTTTGCAGTCTGTTTTAGSTACTTGGCATGCCTGTGTTTCTGTCTGTCTCTTGTGCATACAAAGCCTAGTTTCTAAGGGAAATAAGCTCGCACACATTTTTTAATGACATTTCTGAATGCTGAAGCACTTGCTGTGCCTAAGGATATGGGTTAAATTAAAAACCAGATAAATCCCTAAGTGGGAAATATCTTGATGGTGATTTAAAAAGTGATCTGATTCTCTGTCTTAAACATAAACTTGTTTTTAAAATTCTACTGCCCTTCCCCCCCRCCAAGTATTTCTATCTTCAAAGTATGTTGTCCTGTTCAAAAGCGGAGCTTGGGAGTGGGGCTTGTCATTTGAAATATAGCAACATCACCTCCAATCCCAAATAGCTTTTATTTTTACAATTTCGTAGTTTCTTAATGTTGGTGCTTTGTGAACTGCAAGATGAAAAAAAAAAAAAAAAAGAAAGAGTCTTCATTCCTTGTTTTGCTCAGGGCTGAGTGCAGTCATATATTGCACTAGATTTCACTGTTCGGTTGTTATTTGCATGCCATTTTCGTAAAACCAAAATGAAGGAGGAGGGCCAGTGATCTGAAGAACAGAGGTGGGAGAGATCTGGCCACACTGGGAGCTCTTCTCTCATTGTTTTATTTAAATATGTATTGGGAGAAGAATTAGCTGGAAACGGCTTCTTAAAGGTATGTCTCTCTCATTTGTAATGTATTCAAGCTTCACAAATTTAATGTAGGTCTGCCAGGAAATCTCTGTTGAAAGTCCAAATTTGGGCATGATTACTGTGAAAGTTTCACTCTTCCTTGTGGGGAAACAGAAAGTATGATTGTAGAGAAGCATGTAAGCAATTTTATCACAGCGTGCCACGGGCAGTAGCTGTCTGTCATGCTTGTGGCCAAAAGCTCTTGCCACTAGAGCAGGGAAGTGTAGTGGATACTGCAAAATAAACTGTTAGGTGATGAAAGGGAAACAAATGCCTTCGAATATTCGAATTCTTTACTGTGCCAGACCTGACCAGGAGGAACCTTTTGTGGAGGTATGTTGAACAGTGTCCCTGTTTGAACAGCATGGATCTRATATAGCACTTCTGTCCTAGTAAAAAATGTGCTCTGAACTCAGATGAATTTTAACAGGGTATTTCCACCCCAGGCAGCTTGCTTTCTCAGTCCCATAAAATCTTTAAAAGATTTTGTAAATCCAGTTTCTGTAGCCAAGCAGTTGGTTCTTTTCATCTGTTTCTGCTTTTGTGTGGTCTGTAAATATCTGATCTTGCAGATCCCTTTTTTTGCAATTGTTGACTCCGAACTTTATTCAAATGTGCGCTTCAGTTATAGACTGAATAGCTATCCATGCAGTGAAGAGGGGGCTTGTCTGTCTTTGGAGTTGATTTGCAATTTACAGCTGTGTTAATAGATTTTCTGTTGCCTATGTCTGTGAGGTTTTGTTGCATTTTGCTACAGATACCTGTTGCTGGTTGATGGACTGTGATGCTACCCCCCCCCACACACACACACCGGGGGAAGACTATTCCTAGAAAATAGTCTTTGAAAGAGGAGTTGGGTACTTTTGATATATAAGGTGAAAAAGGTGTTATTTTGCCTTTTTTTTTTTTTTTTTTTTTTTTTTTTTTNCTGACCTATAAGAAAAAAAGGGATTATGTAAAGAAAACAGCCTTTGAGAGGGAAACAGCTTTTTCCTCTTTTTTTTTTTTTTTTTTTTTTTTTTTTTACCTTTTTTTTTTTTTTTTTTTTTTTTTTTTTTTTTTTTTTTTTTTTTTTTTTTTTTTTTTTTAAATTAAAATAATGGCCTGGGAGATGAGGAGGGAAGGAAAACCATTCAGGAGGTGGAAAAAGAACAAGGATAAAAGCAGAAAGACCATTTTCCTTTAACAGTTTTTGTTTTTGTTTTGTTTTTTTTTTAAATTGATCTTCATTTTGCAGTGCAAACCTTCCCTGAAATTGGCCATATGAAAAATTTTCCAGCACAGGATTCCCTCCAGTCTCAGAAGACCCAGGACTAGATCCCACTGAGCCTGGGCTGGAGGGGCAGGATGCAGCTGTACAGCTCCTCCAGTGTTACCAGCAGGAATACCTGTACTGCCGAGGTGCACAGGGGCACTTAACAACGTTAATTCTGCAGGCTGGATTTTGCCTTCTGGTGGTCCTTCCCATCTTTTCCTAACCCCGCTATGTGCGTTGGAGCACCAGTGCCCAGGTGCCCTGCTTGGGGCAGCTGCCCTGGGCTCAGCTCCAGGCATCTGCAGGCTGGACATGAGTGCGTGCAGCGGCCGTGTTGCTCGCGTCCCACTGGAGATGCTAGGTGTGACTGACAGTATTAGGGCTTTATCCTACCCATGGTGAACTCCTCACCAGTCCTGGTCTTCATGAAAAGCTCTTTCTCTGTGCTTTGCGGTGTGGTTAAATCTGCACCTAGAGTCAGTCCAGTGGATTTATTTTCTTGCCTGTGGGGCAAGTGTGTGTAGGACCTCCAGGCACTTCTTGGCAATTTTTTTGACTGTTGACAGCTTCTGCAGGTTCAAGATGTGGAAAACTTTATTCATGTGTAACATGAAAGTCGTTTGGAAGCCATATTTGCAGGGAGGTGCGTGGCAGCAGCGCAGCATGCTCTGCAGCCACATCTTGAGGTTCCTGCTCCAAGATAAGACCTCTGTGGTGATATGCTGATGGAAGGAAGGTGGTTTAATGTTTCCCGATTGTTTTGTAGTTAGGCCTCCTTGCTTCCCCTTTTCTTTCTCATCAGCCCCATTTCCGAGCTCTTGCTGTTGCTTCCTGTTGGCCATGGTGGCACCAAGCCCCAGCTAAAGCCGCGCTGCCGAGCACAGTGTGCCTCATCTCACCTCCCACTACTGTGTGGAGCCAAGGCTCCTGTCACTTGCTAAGYGCCCTGAGCTGCACTGAAGGGTTAGCAGCTTTCCAGCTGTGCCACATGATGCTCTCTGCCAGCCGGGAGGCCAAGCATCCCAGCAGCAGCTCATCAGGAGCCAGGACACCCGAACTGCTGCCGCCAAGGGGTGAGGCGGCGTCCTCCCCTCTGCAGTGAGCTCCGGGCACTGTGGGTGGTGCCAGCCTGGGAGCTCCTGCCCTGTGCCATGTTTGGGCTCCTGTTTGCTGCCCGTGCCGCATGGGGTTCAGAGTTTGTCCCCTGTCTCTCTCAGCACCTTGTAGGCTGCCGAGTCTTTTTATAGACAAGCATTAAGCGTATGGACTTGCATTCTCATTTTGTTTCCAGCTTTATGGGAAAAGGTAGTGTGGCTTACCTGTAGTTGCTGGAGAGAAGTCTGKGCTTCTTTTTATAAGTATTTAAATTCAAACCTGACGTTAGAAATATTTATATGGACTCACCTTTTAAAATACTACAATGTGCTCTCTTTATAAAGTCTTAAGCAAAGGAATAAATAGAGGTTTCCAAATTGCTGTTTGATCTTTTTCAACTAAGAATGTATTTTCTAAAGACCTTGACTCTCAGAATGAGTATTTTCATAAATTTTTCATTACATAAACTGGATGCTCAAACTCTTATTCACTACATTTCCTACAAGACAGAACTTCGAAATACCTGTTCAAGGTGATTTAAATTTTTACTACTTTGCTATATTCATTCTGTTTCAGTTTGTATACACAAAACCATGTCTGAGTCACTAAAGAAAAAAACAGGAAAAAGCTGCTGTTTTAATAAAAAGTAGAAGTGAAATTTTAAACTTTTTCATATTCTCATGCGTTAGCACCTGAGAAAATAATTAATGTACTCAACTAGCTGCATGAGAGAAAACAAAGAAGCTTCTGTGTCCTCCTCATTTAGACTCCCACAAGACGTCTAGTTCAGATGCGTGTAGTGTGCCTCGGAAGAAATAGGTGCACTTTAGCCTTCTGACTTGGGACCAAGTATGTCTGAGACTGACCACATGATGTCACCTGGTTACCTCAATGTTTATTAATCCCAAAGGACTCTACAGCTGTGGGAGGTCACCAGGGCATGAAGAAATTCTGGCCATGCTGTCTCAAAGACACCTTGCCAGTTAAGAATTTCCCCATTTGGTTAAGGCTGCCTGTGCTTGACACAACCATCCCATACAGTGGTTTTGCTCCATACAGTGGTTTTGCTCCACACAGTGTAACAGCTGAGGAGTGTGTTGTTTTAAATTAATGTGCTTCAACAGAGGATTGACAGCATAAGAGCTGTGCTTTAGGTTGGACACTTGTTCTCTTGCCTCAGATCATTACTGTAGAAGAAGCAAAAAGACGAAAAAGCGTTTGCAGTTACTATGAAGAAGATGATGATGATGATACTTTGCCTGTCTTAAAGCATCACAGCGCCCTCCTGGAGAATATGCACATAGAGCAGGTATGGCTAGAAAAACCACAAGTTTCCTTGTTAGCTGTGGTGCTGTCTCTGCCAAGTGTGGGACATTCTGCCTTCTGGAGGCAATGCCAATGCTTTTTAAGAGTTTGGAAAGTACTTAGTACGTTGGACTGTCCTTGTGCAAGGTCCTGTTTGCTGCAGCACTGGCTCCCCTGGAAAGCTAATTTTTATGTTTCGGAACTCTGGAGTTTGAGTTGTGATATTGAGGACTGGCAGCTCTTTCAGTGCTCGGGGGGGTGCCAAAGAGTTTTGAAATCTCTTTCACAGGTGATGGGAATGCAGACAGTTGGGCTCAGAGTACAAGGCCACATGCATGTGGCAGAGAAGTTAAGCTGCTGGCATCAGCTGCTCCCTTGACAGCCATTTTTTGGCTCAGAAGCCTCTACAGAAAGGGAGTAGTCTGGGGCACCACCTGTGACCCAACCTGTTGAATATGTAACCATTTCCCCCTGTTCATTGCCCAGCTTGCCCGGTGCTTGCCCGCACGAGTGCAGGGATATCCATGGCGGCTTGCGTACAGTACACTGGAGCACGGGACTAGCCTGAAGACTCTGTACCGTAAATCGGCATCTCTCGACAGTCCAGTTCTCCTTGTCATCAAGGATATGGACAACCAGGTAAGGAGTGCTTGTTCTGTGGGGGTTGGACTGAAAGGGCAACATTATAAAAAGTGATCAGTATGAGAAGTACTAGTCATACCGTGAAGTGACATCATACCAAAATAAGACATTGGTGTTTTCTTTTATATTTTCTACGGCTTAAACTAAACTTACAGGTAGGAGAGTACATCAGCACTGATAGAAATACCGCTTCCCCCCCTG
>JAYKAV010000522.1:1093310-1127662 GCA_035582835.1 Phoebastria nigripes | reverse complement strand
GACGCGGGCGCCTGTGGTTGGTCCCCGGCCCGGCGCCCCGCCATTGGTGCTCGCGGCGAGCGCGTGAGGGTGCCGCCCCGCCCCTGCTTCCCCCGCCGCCAGGCGCCGGCAGGGGGCGCGCGCCGGCCCGTCGGTCGGGCGGTGGCTGCAGGCAGGGCGAGGGCCGGGGCCATGGCGGGGGAGGAGGAGGAGACCGCGGCTGCCGCCGGTGCCGGTGCCGCCGCCGCCGAGGGGAGAGAAGCCGGGAACGGCGGCGGCTACGACGCCAAGTGCGTGTTCTGCAGGATCGCCCGCCGGGAGGAGCCGGGCACGGCGCTGCTCCCCTGCGAGGTGGGTGAGGGGCTCCCGGGCGGTGGCGGCCTTCCCCCCCCGGTGTCCCGCCGGCGGAGCTCCCGCGGCTGCTGCCGCCCTTCGCCGCCGGCCTAGTCCTCTCTCCCAGAGGTGCGGGTCGGGCCAGCTCCCCGCTGGCAGCCGAGAGGCTTTCGTTGGCCTGGGCGGGTGATGTCGTTCGCTGCCGGTTTTTAACGAAGAGCCAAATTCTGGCTGTCGCCGTGCTGGTGTGAGGGCGCCTGTGCGGATCCCGGTGCCCGAGCCGCTGGGCCCCGGGGCCTGCAGAGAGGGCAGGGCTGCGGGAGAGCAGGAGAGGGCGAGGGGGTTAATTTGAGAATGAGAGATCAAACCCTGAAGTCGTGTGTACGTCGGTCGCCTGGTGCCAGCCCTCCCTCTCGGTGAGGCGGTGCCCGGGCTGCCGGCTCGCAGTCTTAAGGGGGTGGTCTTAAGGGTCCTGTGCTCTTTTATGGAGATAGGAGGGAAACATTGATCAGAAAGGAAACGTCGTGCTATCCTGACATGTTGGCACAACAGCTAGAAGCCTTAAAGCAGACACCGAGGAATCCTGACTGCAGAAGGTCAGCTGAGGGCACAAATCATGCTTGCAAGTCCTTCTGTAGGCTGGCTCCAAAAATCTTAAGATTTTTGCTAGTTACTTCAAATATGACATTAAGTATCACATTGATATGGGGAAGGTTGACTTTGTTACCTACTCTTTGCCAATATCCTCGTCCAAATCAATTTAATGTGTTTGCATCCTTTGTTAGTATGAAGACCTTGTTTGCTTTAGAGATATCAGACCTGATGCCCCCCACCACTATCTCGTGGTGCCGGTGGAGCACATGCGAAACTGCAAAACACTGAAGACAGAACACATACCTATAGGTAAGGCTGTAAGTGTGTGTTTATCTTGAAGGAAAATAATTTTGCACAGTCTTAAATAGTGTGTTGTCAACTAAATTACACCTTTGAGCACCATTTGGTTGTGAATGTAAACACTGAAATAAGTGGTGTGAGTGTAGGTAGGGACTTACCCTTCCTGGGAACTTCCATGTGCTACTCTAGAATAGCACACTTTTTTGTGCAGTTCTAGAAAAACATTGCACTAGTGCACGAAATCTCTTTTGGTTGCATGGAGTATAGGTGCCTCTGCACTTTGTTGGAAGTGCAACTTTGATTTTAAAAATATTTACGTGCTGCTTCATTGTCTTTTCTTAGATATATATGCAATTTCAAATCATATGAAAATTATAGAAGAAATTTATGAAATGTGTCTTTTATAATAAGTGCTACATTATTTTTCAGGAAACGGGAGTAAGAGAAGAAAGAGGGAAATGGTGTTCCAATAAACTTCAATAATTTTTGAAAAGAAAAAATTCTAATATATTAAAGCTATGATGTATTGTTGACAGGCTTTTTTTTTTTCCTTAAGAAAACATTGTTGTGGAATTAGTTGTTTCACAAGAAATGCCTAGCTAAGTGTGTTGAGTAATGGAAGAAACTACAGACATACATGCACGAAGAGATTCCACCTCATGGAAAATTACAGGTGATGCAAGAAAAGAGTTATAGTTGCGTGTTGCAAATCTTGCATCACTGTATTTCACTTCTAAATGTAGGGTAATTTTCTCCAGAAGCAACTTCTATATGTGTTTGGCTTCAAGGCAATTCCTTAGACTTTTGCCTTGAGTTTTTGTATTAGGGTTGCTTCTCTTCTCAGTGTTATAATAATGAAACTTTGTCCTAGTAATAAGTAGGACTGAGAATTTTATTTTATTTTGTTTTATTTTATTTTAATTTAAATTTGTGTACTATCTCTGAAACTTGCTAACTTATGCCAGGCTGCACAGGACCTGGAGATCAAAGTCCTGTAGCTGTGTGGAGATGTAACACTGGAATTAGTGTAAACGTCATCATGCTGACCAGTCAGTATTTGCTGGGTTTTTTATAAGGGTGTGGTGATACCATGGCTTTGGCCAAAGTTGTTAGAATAATACCACACGTAAAACATCTTCAGTGTGGAAATCAGTAACAGTGGTGATTTTCATGTCGATCATTGCACAACACTGTCTTGACAATCTTTGATTATGAGTAGTTACAGTATCTTATGTTTTGAAAAACCCATGTCTAATCAGTTTGTTGAAGTTAATATTCAAGTATTTTGTTTCTGAAGAATACCTTTCTTAAATTACTTGATGATATGTGATTGTAAAATATTACTTAAACATGAAATGAAATTTATTTGTCTTTAATAGTGAAGAGAATGATGGAAGTTGGAAAAGCTGTCCTCCAGAGAAATAATTTTAGTGACTTGAATGATATAAGGTATGTAATGGAAACCTCCTGTGTTTATTGAGTATGTTTTTTACTTTTCAGAATGCTATTTTCCAGGAACACTGGAACAGGTTGCCCAGAGAGGTGGTAGRTGCCCCATCCCTGGAAACATTCAAGGTCAGGTTGGACGGGGCTCTGAGCAACCTGATGTAGTTGAAGATGCCCCTGCCCATGGCAGGGGGGTTGGACTAGATGACCTTTAAAGGTCCCTTCCAACCCAAACTATTCTGTGATTCTATGATTTCTATTTTAGAGATGGTGGCAACAACTGCAGTATGATTTATTGAAGAAATTGGGTCTGCATTCACTTACTGCATGACTTCTCAAGTAGAATGTGCTGGCACTGATTATAAACTCTTTTCTTCTGATGAATTTCCAGCACAGATTGCGTTCCAACTCTGAGATTCTTGAGCACATCTTGGGATAGGGAGGGCACTTCAAACAACTTATCTAAAAGGCTGCTCTTTAATTACGTGCTGAAAATACGCTCTAAGTCCTAAATTCCAGAAGAGAGGTAAACTTTGTCCTATTCAAGCAGGGCACTGCACTGTGTTTCAGTCACACCTGCATTCATTTGATTTCAGTGCTGCACCCTTTAGTTTAAGCCAGTGCCTTTGACAGCCGAAGTAAATTTTAACATAATTTAAATAGTGTAGAGTATAGGGAACTGGGCCTTCATGATTAAAGTAGGTAGAAACTACATACATTCAGTGACAGTTGACTTTCCAGCTGAAAACTAGATATGATACATTTAAGATACATTTTATTTTTTAAACCCTCCTTCTTAACAAAATGTTATCTTAAATACAGAGATGTGAAGGGGGAGGTTAATGGGCATTTGAAAAGGTTTCCTGAGAGCATAATGAAAGGAAAGGGCATATTTTTGTTCCTGCCTTTTATGTACAAGGAAAATGTGATGAGCTGAGTCCTTAATTCAGTTGATCATGTTAAATAACTTGCTATGTTCCACTTCTTCCTGAATTAACATCACCAGTATTTTTCACTTGTTTTCCTTTTCGGAAGAATGGGTTTTCACTGGCCTCCGTTCTGCTCAATATCCCACTTGCATCTTCATGTCCTGGCCCCAGCCAGTCAGCTAGGATTCTTATCCAGGCTCCTTTACAGAATCAATTCCTACTGGTTTATCACGGTAAGTGTAATGCAGATGAGCTTTGTGGTAGGTTTTCAATTGCAAGCTGAAAATGTGACATCTTTCTAACGTTTTAACTATGTCCAAAAATTCTTTGAGCAATTATTTTTGCCGTTACTATAATTATTAGTTATTTATATTTTGCATTAAATATTTGAGAAAATATACTGGTAAAATGTAACTTTAATGTTTATGCTTATTAAGGGAAATGGAGTGGCAATAACATTCACAGTAGTTCTGGATCTAATGTGTAGCTTAGGTTAATGTGATGTGCTTCTGAGGATACTTTGTAAGTATTTGTTCTTTAATGTGAAAGGATATATTCAAATGTGATGGGCTATGTATTGTACATACCCCAGTTCACCCAATTTAGGTGAAAAACATGGCCACCTAATGATTGCTTGTATCATTTCACATGGTTTTTCTCATCTTGTCATCCTTAGACTGAAACAAGTGTCTGCTTTACAAAAACATTGTTTGTACTGATTTATGTCAGTAGAGGTAAGCAATGAGACTGAACTGGCACTGACTAAATCACTGTTTGAAAATCTCTCTCTAAAGGACTAAAGCTTACTCTCACTGCTTTGATGCAACAAAGAACCTATCCTTGCAGTGTAGCTACAGCATCTTGATGTCATTGCACAGCCCCAAAACAAAGATGCTGAAAAAGATCTGTCTCATCTAAAGAATATAGACAGCCTCTTACTTAAAGAGAAAAAACTTGGCTTCTTCACAGTGGTAGCTCGCTGGAGTTCTCACCTAGCTCAAAAAAAGCAGATGTGTCTCTGCTGTATTGTAGAGCATCACACAGATATTTGGGCCTCAAATAAGTATATCTGTGTAGTTTTACTGCTTACTATCTTGGATTAGCTCAGGGAGATCTGTACCAAGTTTGGTTATCCAATATGGATGCACTTCAAAAGATAGTTTGCCCTGTTGCCAAGTTGGAAAATGTTCTTGAGTTGGTCTTGAGTTTTTTTAGTTTTGTTTTTGGTTTTGTTGTTTTGTTTTTTTTTTAAATTATAATGGCTTGAATGTGATACTTGTTTAAGAATGCAAAACAAGATTCAGGTAACTTCATTTTCAGTTGCTCCATGCTTTATCTAGCTTTATTTGCAAATAAACTGCAGGAGCTACTTAACTCCTGTTAAGTTGTTCCAACCGTAAGTAGCTGATTGCGTATTTACTGTGTGTGTTTAAAACATGCCAAACTTAAGCTTTTCACCTTTTAACATGGTTCCTTTGGAGATCTTAATAAAACTTCAAGCACTAGTTCAAAATAAAAGATTAATTCAGTGGGACTGGCAAAAAAAGGCTGACAGTAAAATAATTTGTTTCAGAAGTGCCCATGTTAGTCTCCATGTGCCCAATTAGGCCTGCTAGAACAATGCTGGCAGACTTCCTTCTGCCCTGAGCCTTTTTGGGGGCTCTGTGGGCTGATGCTGTTACATACACAAAATAGAGCTGTCCCAGTTTTGTGCTAGATGCATAAATAGCCATATGATGAGAAAAATTATGCGTGAGCATAGTGACATAACTGAAGAATGGGTGTATATCTCGTGACATGAACCCCATATGTGAATGCACTCCATCCCTCAGCAACATATGTGGCTGGTGTGCAGCTGGGTGGGTGATGAGAGGCCACAACAGGCCGTTCTGGAGCGTCTCCCAAAGAATTCCAGGTCTCACAGCTTGGTTGTTCTGAGCGCTGCTGGCTTCTGAGGTCTTTAAAACCACACTGCTTTATCTGCTATTTATTTGCTCAAACATCCTCTGACTTTCATAGGTTCTGTTTCCTTTTCTGATCACCTAATGGGAGTTTGATGGAAACTCTGAAAAAGAGTCTGCTGTTTGAAGCAATCATTGTATTTTGCTTTTGTTGTATGCTTTGTCTGTAAAAACGAAAAGTAAATGCTCTGTCACTGTCACTTACTATTTTTAAATTGGAATGTTCAGTAAACTGAAGGTCCACAGTGTAGTTAATGCATTGCTTTCTCTCTTTCATAGGCTGAACAACTGATTGAGCGACTGCAAACTGAAAATGCTGCCAGTTGAAAGCACTTATAGCCTTGTGTCGCTAGCCGGTTTGTTCTTTGTCTTTGAACTCTGATTTAAGGTTGCAGAGTTTGATGTTGCCAGTAATATACCAGGATAAAAAAAGCTTTAGTTCCTTACGAGGAAAAATACACACAGAATTTGTAGCTGCCAACCTAATTCTCCCATTTGGATACTTGAGTCTGTATACTTCTCTGACAATAAGGCGATGTATTTTAATCATAATTTTATATTTGTATATATATACATACATAATGCATACACATATGCACACACGCAGAGAACTTTTCCTCATAAAAGGCAGGGTATAGCAGCAGAATGTATTGGCAACTAAGGCAACAAGTTACTACTAACAGCATGTATGTGGTACCAAAGGGAATATTTGTTGCGGAACCAAGCTTTTATTTTAAAGATGCATTGTTCTGGGATTGCAAGTAACATTTAAAACATTTAAGTTTCTATCTGTATTTGTATGATATGTTACTTATGCCTAGTTATTAGTACATACATTGCTGAAAGTACACTACTAACTTTCTGGTGCTAAACCACTTCAATATATTACCTGTCTTATTTGCATGACAGTGATATAGTAAATGTTAATACAATAGGTGCCCAAGATGTGATAATGCTGTATAACATAGAATATAGTTTAAATGTATGTGTAAGTGGTTGTATGTTGGACTTAAAGATTGTTTCCCTCTTATGTGCACAATATTTTAAATTAATTATTGTATGTTTACAAAAAATGTGAAGAGATCAGAGGAATTYATTTAATATACTGCTCTTCTGCATGATGGTGGAAAAAAAATCCAAATTTTTAGATGGTTCTGATAACTGGTCTCACTGGAAGTCCCTTAGAGATTACTAATGCCTTGGCAAAATTTGATTTCTAAATGAAGTCATAAGAGAAACAGGTCTTTAGTGCAGTGAGTATGTGGCAGGCTTGCATAATAGCAATCTGATTTGAATTTGGGATAGCAGGGACTTGGCCCAAAATTGGAACATGTTGGGTTGCTTAAGGAACCTGCTGAACATTTGCCTTTGCTGTACAACTCTCATCAGTAATGCTAGTGCTCTGTTTTTCAATACCATATTAAGGCAGACCGTTTGGAAAGCTAAAACTCCAGAAAACGCGGAGTGGATTTTCTTCATTCACAGAGCATATCTCTTGGTGCGTAACTAATCAAGTGTTGTTGGTTGATACATTTAGATGCAGCTGAGGTGGTGATGGTCTGTTGCACCTGCAAGCTTCCCTGAACATAATCTTCTGAGTGTTTTCCACTGATCCAGCACCTGTTGCCTTAGTGGTACAATGTATTGTAATATTCTTAGAGTAAGCTATACGTAATACTTCAGAAAGTTCACACCCTTCTGAAAAACAACATTTTCTACCCAGAAGAGTTTACACCTCTCTTTTCTGTAAGACCTTGTTCCTGATGTCTTGTTATTCTTATTAGTGGGCACTCACATGTCATTTGCAGCCCTCTAGGGTTTCAATTTGTAACATTAGGTAGGAAGAGTGTGAATTGAAGCCACTGAACTTTGACTACTTCTGTGCAATAGATTAGGAGATTTGAGCTGGCTTCTAGCTTTGTGAAATATCTGAACATGAAGATCTTTCAGGAGTTAATACTCTGTATGTGTTCTGATTTGTAATTAATTTATGTAACTGTACTTAGCTGTGACATGCAATATTTAAAGTACCAACATGAACTGTTGTCAGAAAGAATTAATAAACAAATAGAATAAATGCTAATCTTGGAATGATCTTCCAGTGCAAGGGAATAGTTGACTGTGGGGGTTGACCCTAGATACCCCTTTGCTCGCTCTTCACCCCCGACCCCAGCAGGATGGGGGAGAGATAGGAAGAGCAAAAGTGAGAAAACTCATGGGTCAAGATAAAGACAGTTTAATAAATGAAGGAAAGAGGAAGAAAAAAACCAAGGCATGCAATGCAAAGGTAATCAATCACTCATGACTTCCCACAAGCAGGCCAGTAGCAGTGGCTCCCCCCCCCCAAAAAAAAACCCCTCTCCTTAGCTTTTRTTGCTGAGCATGACATTATATGGCATGGAATATCCCTGCTGGTCAATTTGTGCCAGTTGTGCAGGTTGTGCCCCCTCCCAGATTTTTGCCCACTGGAGGGGCAGAGCAGGAAAAAGAGGCGGCCTTGATGCTGTGCAAGTGCTGCTCAGCAATTGCCAGAACACGGTTGTGTTATCAACACTGTTTCAGTCACAGTCCCAAAACATGGCACCTTACAGGCTGCTCTGAAGGAAATTACCTCCATCCCAGCCAGACATTGTCAAATGTACACAGAAGCACGAAGGTCAACTTGTATATCTTAAATTTGAGAAGGGTCCCACTAATCACAGGGAGACTGGAAAGGTAAAAATCAGGATATAACCTAGCTTCCAAACTTTTGCTGATGAGCAAGATGGGGAATTCAACTTGTCTCTCACACTAGCAGACAGGCCTCAAAACAGCTCAAACAAAGTGTTAAAACGCTGCGTTAATTACTGAGATGAATGCTTAGTACCTCATTAGTGTTTTTCAGCATAGAACTGTGTTCCATTTTCCTTCTGTATTGACAAGCATTCTCAGACTCAGCAGATAATTTTTTTAATTAGGCTAAGAAATATTTTCTGAAAAGCCTATCCTAATGCTTTGAATATGTTTCAGAATTACTGGCTAGTCCCTGGAAGAGGCGGTGGGCAGACCCCATTAACTACGTCACCCTCTTCTACAGCAGCATTATAACATCATTTTAAAACTTCCAAAATCTTCTGTGGAGCTTTCCAGTGAGCAAAGAACAATAAAATACTCTTGGAGAGTGAACTCGGCAGCTGTTACTCTCCAAGAGCCTGGAGAAGCAAAGGAAAGTTGCTTAGCCACTGCCCCTGGCTCTGTTGTTCTTTGATCCAGTATTAGCAGTCCTGAGAAAAGCTGCTTTTTTGACTACATGTTTAGGAATGACAAAGCGTTAATTGTACTCTTTTGCTCAATTGTTTTACATAAACTCCCAACCTAATGCAAACCCAGAGAATAATGCTTTTATGCTGAAGTACTAACTGCCCCCTCTGAAAGGATGAAACAGATACACATACAGTGCTGTTAAACGTAGAATAAAAAAAAAAAGTTTGTGTTTTGACTAAGGACAGCATTTTCAATGTGATTAAATCGGTAATAGCTCCTCAAGCTATTCTGAAGTCTTCTTAAGTGTGAGTTGTAAATAAAAGCATAAAAAATGGGAGCAAACCAGTGAAAATTGTATTTGAAATTTGACAAACTTGGAAACAATAAAATGCTACATAAAAACTCACTTGCTGTCATTTCAAACTGATATGCAATATTTATTGAAGTGCTGAAAGTGCTTTCAGTATTTGACAAGACAAAATGCAGATAATCCCTATACAATGTACAGTCCAAAACAGATGCAGAATTCACATCTTCAAGTGGGAGAAGAGGAAAGACCACTGAGGAAGCTTGCCACAAAGAAGTGAAGTTCAGGAGAGATTTGAAGAGCTGGAAGTTACTTAGTGGGGCAAGAACAACTTTTAGAAGGCCAGAGTTTACTTACTACTCCAAATAATCTGTAATACTAAAAAACCTCACACACTACAATTTTTGTTAATTTAATAAATTCTGTTACATTTACTCTAATGGGAGCCTGCTGCAAAAAAAGTTGCCTGTTGAAAAGTTTAAATTCCTGTTTCATCTGTAGATGCTAATCTAATCTCCACATCACAGGTGAGGAAGCAGAATTTTGTAAAACTTGTAAACTAGTAGCTAAATTGAGTCATGTGCATTAGATAGGATGCATTCGTGACTATACAGGCTTCAGGAGTAATTCTTTATTCTGGAGTGTACCAGTGGACAAACTGACCTATTGTATTACCTATCTTTTAGACTTCTTTTGAAATACTGGCTATTGCTGGAAGCAGGAGATTGGCTTTGTTGACCTGCGTGCTGACCCAGTTTGGCAGCTTTTTGGTGTTTATATCCATTGTATGGGCACATAGAAAGATTTCAGTCACTCTTTAGAGAATGCTCATCTAAAGCTGGCAGGTAGGAAATTTGGCCCTATAATTGTTTAAAAAAATCCATTCCTCTATAAATAATCTTTTTGATAATAATCCTGGGTTGTATTCAAAATATCACGGTAGGGCAAGCTTTTTGTAGTCGCTTACAAAGCGAGTAAGACCGTTTCATTAGGGCTTACTCTGCTTCTATCTATCTGTTTTGATCAGGGGTGTGCTCAAAGCTCTTGTAGATGTACTCAAGTGATATTTAAACCAACCAGCAGCAGGAGAGAGTGCAGCAGAGGCCATGTAAGTATCTAACACTCGCTACATATATGGCAATGGAAGCCTAGATTCCTGTCATTTAACTACTTGAGACAGACTTAATTAAGAACTGGTAAGTTTGCATGAGCTGGACTTGCATCTTAGGATGCGCAGGCTACACGCTGCCTCAACTGTGTGTCTTCTAATGTATTATTGGTACAATGTCTAGTAACRTATTATTTTTCCTGATACCACCATCCTGTTAGTCTGTTGGCGACACTTGAACCGTCTGATACTGCTTCCTGCAAGTGCTACAGCAGCACTGACTGAGTTTGAAAATTGTTAAAATTAAACAAACTGCATTCCGTAGCTGTATTATGAAAAGCTTGATTCATTTTGAAATCAAAATGGATGTCCAGGCTTTATCTAATGGGAGCTGAAATCCACTGAGGTGTGCTCATGACATTTGGGCAAGAAATGCTTTTCCAAAAAACAAAGCATTTTAAACATGCTAAGATCACAAATTACATGTCTTGTTTTCAGCTGCAAGACATAGATTTGTTTAGGAAGGAGGAGCGGGTTTGAAAACTAAGGGAATACACACCAGTGGTGCCTGGTGCAGCACGTATTCCCCAGTTCCCAACATTGTAAAATTATGTGGTGATTAAAACCCATCCTTTGTTTCCCCCTCCATGATGTACCTGCATCTGGCTCCCCTGTCCCCTAGATATACTTATTTCAGCACATTCATTTCTTCCCTTTTTTTCTATTTTGATTGTCTTTTCAGTAGGAAAAGGAGGCAGAGGGATAATGAAATCCATATTTTTATTTGCCCAGACAAAAGGCTTATTTTGATGAAAATCCTCATTCGATGAAAACATCAAAACAAAAAAACATTCTTTTAGGCTTTTTGAAAAAAATGATATTCTATATAAATAGCATAAAATAATTATCACTTTTATCAAGTTCATAATTTATATTGAATTTCAATATCCTTTTGAGGCAAGAGAATATTGTACTTGAAAGACCCATTAAGTAGTGTAGTTAACACCACATAAAAGCTTTTACTTGCACTGGTAAAAAACAGAATTTTATATTTCGAATTATACAGTTTTCTTGGTGGGAAATATTGTAAATACAGCTCCTGATTATTTTTAATAGCATACAACCATTGTATATAACCAATCCTTTTTTTTTTTAAACGTAGAAAAAGTTCCCCCAGAAGAACCATGAAGGAAATTGTTATCGGTCATCTTTCAGTCTCAATTTTAATTAGCAGATCATTTTTTTCTCCCAGTTTGGAGAACCCACAACTGTGCTCTGAAAGCACAGCTCTGCCTCAGCTAAATGAGGTATGGGACTGCACCGCTATACTTTTATTTATGTATTTGGCACTACAGGAACTCTACTCTACTCCCTCCTGTTGTAAACAACATATTGCTACATTTTGGTGAAAGAAGAGAAAGAGCCTTTCCCCCCCCCCCCCCCCCCAAATGCACAGTGCCCCAATATACAGTTTCAGTTGTCTTTCACATCTCTATGTTGTGGCACCCTACTTTCTATGAAGGGATATTAGCTGAATTCACCAAGAAGGCTGCAGAGCTTTGTGATCTTCTAGGGTATGACACAGCATTAGAAGAATAGAACAGATACAAATGGTGTGAGATACAAAGAGGGAAAAGAACAGGAGACACAGAAGGTTTGGAGAAGAAACGATGATAAGAATAGACTATTGAATACCAGGACTAGTGCAGCTCTCCAAAATATATGCAAGGTGCGTCTAATTTAGGAACCATCAAATATCCTTGCTGTGATATTTCCGTAAATTTGGGAATTTTCACATACCTCGTGAAAGTCAACATAACTTCCATTTATTCAGTTTCACCATGTGAAAATAACCTAAACATTTGCTATATATCAGGCTCCTTATTTGAAGAAGTATATGAATTCCCATAAAAGTTTTCAATTCCATGTTTTACAAATCAAAATCCCACACAGAGCCAGTATTTCACAACCTGCAAGAATCAGTGATGTATAGTAGCAAGTTAGTAATTTATACTTTCAGTAACCTAAAGCAGTAAGCCAGCGGAGATATTTGAAGAACTGTGGTATACTTGGTAGTGGATGATAATAACAAAAGGACAATCCAATAGCAGTGTGATGGATTAGTTGATTATTTCTGATTTTTGTCCAAATCTCTACCATTTTTACAAAATACTTTTTCATCCTGCTCATGTGCCAGTAAGTAGCTGAGTTGAAATTCTGTAATGAAAACCTCTTTCAAGATGGTATCCAGATACATTTTTCCAAATGGAACCATGCAGCAGAATTCATCAGATGACAAAGCCTTATTCTAGTAAAGTGATGATTACATCATCATCTTTTCCTTGCCAAAGCATTTCACCTTCAAAATGAACCAGACCATGTTTTCTGGCTCTTAACAAGATTCCGACTACTTTATTGGAAATAGTCACGTATGTTTCAAACAGCTGCCCGAATGTCACACTCACATGTCCATCTTCTCCCACCTCCCCAGTGCTTCTAATGATCAAGCACAGCTCTTCTACTTCCTTACCGACGTGTGAGTGAGCATCTTTCCCTCTCTGCTCTGTCTGAGACCCTTCAGGGGGTCTCCCGTAGGTAGGATCTCCTCTGTGAGTATGCACCGGTTTAGATGCAAGCCTGTCGCCGTTGCTGAAGGGGTTCTTTCTCTGATACCCAATGTGATCCTCTGCCCAGGTCTGCCAACTTTTCCTCAAGTCACCCACCGCACTGGTAGCTTTGGCACTCTGCCCTTTATCTTCTTCCATTTCTTGAAAATGTTTTATGGCACTCAAGCAGGAAACAAAGAAATGGAAACAAAAAAGCAGGACCGGTTGTAACTGTGGTTCCTGGGTGCGCTGTCAGCTGTGAAGGAAAAGCAACAAATCAGCCTGGCAATTTTTGGAAGAGTTTTGTCCGAGTGAGATGCAAGGCTGCTGAAAAAGACGTTAAACATCTGAAGAATTTGTTAAGTCCACCCGTAATTCTACAGCAATGAGGAAAGTAAGAGTGATTTCAGCTGAAATTCGGAGGTCACTTTGTAAGGCAGGGCAGTAAGTTACGCTTACAAGGTTACACGGCGTACCACCGGTCCCGCAGTGACCCTACATACCCCGCAGCCTCCGCGCAACACCAACGTAGCGCAGCACTTACTCTTCATGCAATGACGCCCTTTAAAGAACTTTATCCTTACACCCGGCAGCCCCGCAGACTTCCCAAACAGTCTGATGCAGTGCTGGCTGACCTGTTCAGCACAGGCTTACTGACGGGCGAGAGGGCAAAGCATTCCCCAAGAGGCAGCGCACCAACCCGTACAGAGGGGTGGGCAGCCTTTCTCCTGCCTCCACGCTGATTAAAGGTGGCCAAACCCACGCTGTGCCGACGAGGTGCCCACAGACTGCGGTAGTCGCTATGCACAGAAAACATTATCTGGAGCTGACACGCCGATACGCGGTGGAAGCAGGGGGATTTTCCTCATCAGGCGCTGCAAAGAGAAGCAGAGATCCAGTTAGCGAGTGTGGCACTGCCTGCAACGCTCTATTTAGCAAAGAAGACAAAACCAGAATAGATCGTTCTCCCTTAAAAGGCTGTGCTGCACAGCCATGTCTGCCTACTAAAACCGACAGGCAGGCTGCAGGCAAGGGAGCTTGCTTGCGAGAGGTGGAACTGCCCAGCTCACCTAGGTACACAGGCTGCCCGCCACCTATAAAATTACATGCACTCAGATGATGGGCTATCTGTGCCGTATGCAATTATTTTGATGAATTAGGGACAGAGTTTTATACACCTGTAGAGGTCCACCTGTGTTATAACCATGTCTTTGCTGGATCGCATCCTTCACCTGTTGAAACAAAAACACAAACTAGAGTTTCCATATAGCACATTAGTAGAGCTGATACTTTTCTTACAGACATTTGGAGATAAAACAGAGGATTAATGATGGCTTTTCTGTGGGGAAATGGACAGAAATGCACATTCTGAACAATGTAATAACTGAATTATAGATTAGGCATTTCTATACTTTAAACGCGTTGTTGTTTATTTTTAAGTAAGGTTTCATGGGTATTTGCCCATGTATACATCTTGATGCTGCTGCACGTGAACCCACGAGCAGTGACAGAGCTCCCTGAACGCCCCAGCAGAACGTGCAAGTCAYGGTCAAAAAAACTTGTGTTGCTTTTGGGTCTAGAAGAGTGCACGGGGTGAGCAGCAGATGGCAACACAACGGCTGCAAAAGACAATTGAGAAAGGTAAACAGCAGCACACATTAAATAATGGCTTTTCATTCACAGTCTCTCACTTTTAAATTCAAACTCATGATCGTCATATGATCCTGTTGTTATATTTTTTGTGGGAGGAGGGTGGTTAATTCTAGCTTCCTGGATAAATTTCAATTTGAGTAATTACAGTTTGTGTACTTAAAATTCCCCTGAAGGCTAAAAAGGATAATTGTTCTTCCTTTCCCTCCCTAAAATAGTTATGTAACATTGTCGATGCAAGATGACTCCCCAAATCCACGCTAACAAACTGCTTGATTCTCCTCAGTGGCAGTATAGGAACGTATGTTAAGTTTACAAACACAGCATCTGAAAAGCACTTTGTTTTTATGTCAGGATCAAATAATCTGTAAGTCTTACGTATTAATATACATACACTCTCAAACTATGCTGAGCAGCATATAGAGACTGCCAGCGATGTTGCATGGATCCTCAAGTCAAAAGTAGGAAAAAATAGGGCTTTAGTTAAATTCTTCTGTAGAAAACAGTATCACTGGAAAATTGAGGTATTCACCTCCTGAGAACAGACAGCAATGCTCTGCAGATAAAGTAGCGCACATAAAGTAAGAGAAAGCCAGTCTCAAAGAGATTAAGCTTAAACAATAATACCAATAACCCCTCCTAAGGAGTTTCTAAAATGGAAGCTATGCAGCTGAGAAATTTAAAGTGAGACAGGTTGGAAAAATAAAAGCAGTCTTCCACTAAAACTCTTTCAGCAATCCCAAGATTTTGTAAGCAATCTCAGACTTGCAGGATTTGTCAGCAGTTCAGCAATGTGTTTATTGCTGGGTCTCAGCACTCAACTGCTGAGGTGAACAAGCCTGATCCACACCTACCTCTCTTCTTTCTCTTCTAGGAAAGTTCATGTTTAGATGCCAGTTCACATTCAGATTGTTTTCTTGTCAGTCATCAGGGCTAAAGCTTCATAGCAAACCTCAGTTTTGATTACTGAAGGAAGAGATAACTGGAGAAGCTGCAAGATGAGATTAGGGAGATGCATAAAGAACGCGGCCCATGCAAGTGCTCTCAGGTCATGAGCAAAATCTTAACCATCTAGAAAAAAAGCTGTCCAAAAATCAGCACAGAAAATACAGAACATGAGTTCAGTGCTGAGCTGGCCTGCTCCTAATAAAAGGCTTACCGAAATCTGGATAAGCCAAACCTTTCAGCTCAACATAACAGGGAGATCAGCAAGTACGGGATTATAGTTATCAAGTCTAGATGTTAAAATAAAACAAAATATAAGCTGCAATACAAAAAACTTTTTTTTCCCCTTGTTGGATAGTCACATCTCTGCCCCTTTCCTGGGAATCTGTTTCTCGTCTCTATCTGCTCCTACACCCACGTCGCTGGCGCTGACGTCCTTCCCACGGAAAAACGAACACAGCTCCTTTGGCGTCTGTTAATTGCTAATGTTATTTAATGATCTGCTCCACCGATGCCAGCGAGGGAAGGCTATTGCTGGGGGAAGGAGAGGTTGCAGCTGCGCAGCCATACAGGCATGGCCCAAACCAGCCGGGTGCCCCCAGCCAGCGCCCTCCTCAACTTTTCAATCGCGCACCCCTACCAGTGACACACTGTTGAGCTCGTGTCCCCAGTATACACACATTTACTTATTTATAAATTACGTACAGGTACTACTGTATAACGCACATGGCGTGCACTATAAAGCATACACAAAATATGAATTTAAAAAAGGGTGAGAAGAAGATGAAATACACGCTACCTAATTAAGAGTGCGAGCAGTACAACGCTAATTAATTAAGAGTGCGAGCAGTACTTTCTCCCCGCGGCCCGCGCTGGCAGCCGCTGCTCTGGACCCCCTCAGCCAGCAGAGCCGCTGGCAAGGCTCGTACCCAGCGCTGCGGAGGGGCGCGGCACCGCGGACGGGGTGCAGGGGGGTCGTGTTGTCGCACACCCCTTACCGCTGGCTCCTCCCGCCTCTCCCGCTCCCGCCGCGGCGCTGGGCCCGCCCGGCGGCGCATGCGGCCCGGGGAGGCGGGGGATGGCCGGACATGGCGCTGGCGGCCTCGCTGCTCCGGCGGTACCTGCTGCTGCTGGCGCAGGAGCACCTCGAGTTCCGCCTGCCGGTGAGCGCCCCGCGGGGCCGGGGCCAGGGGCAGGATCGGGGTGGGGGCCGGGGGCCCGGCGGGGTCGACCCGCTGAGGCGGGGGGCCGGGCCAGGCGCCGCCCTCGGGAGCGGCCCCGGGCAGCGCGGCCCCGGGCGTGCCCGGAGGCGGCCTGGCTCCGGCGGGGCCTCGCCTGCTGCCCGCCCCGCGCGGCTCGGGGAGAGCCCGCGGCTGCCGGGGCGGGGGGCGCCCGGTGCCCCCTCACTCCCCGCTCTCCGTGTCCTGTGGCAAGCGACCCCCCGGCGCGGGGCTGCCTCTTTTCCCCTCAGCCTTGCAGCGGGCGTAGGCTTCCTCCTCCTGCCCCCAGCCTCCGTGGAGAGCCTCTTCGTGGTGGCTCCAAGGCAACGCTTTTCTTGCCGCTCTCAAGAGCCTTTGGAGCCAGGAGAGGTTGCCAGCAAAGTACCTGGGGCTCCAGATATGAAATGGAAACTTGGAGGAAAAAATGGGTTTATGAAAATGTTTCTGAGCTCCTGTTTCGGTGACTTTTTAGTTTGTTTAAACTGTGTAGCTGCTCCCGCCGGTGTGGTGTGGGTACATAAATGGTCGGTGCTGCCCTGGCGACACGCGAGGTCCTCTCTGTCCCAGGTGTTCGTGGAGCTGCATGAGGCAGGAGGGTGCAGGTATCTTCATTTTCTGCAGGAAGACGTGGGGAGCAGCAGGGACGGGGCTTCTCTACAGTCCTGGGGCCCGCAGGCATGCCGGGGTCAAACGGAGGTCTCCGAGGCCTTGGCTGGCATCCTCGTCACGAGCCTCCCTCCTCTATGTCGCGCCGGTGGCACCGAGGGCTGCTCGCTTTTGGCTTTTAATTCTGAGTGTTTATTTCCATGTGGTCAGAAGGGTTCGTGCTGCCCTGGCCGATGCGGGATCAGAGAGTAGACCCGCTCCTGCAGTAGGATCACAGCATGTCAGGTGTGGGAGCCAGCGAGTCCTGCAGCCTGCTTGTCATTGACACCTTTATTCCAGTTGGTTGCCAAATTTGGGGTGCAGAGTTTGTTCCCTAACAGTAAATTGGTTTTATCGTACCAAGTGGTATTTACAGAAATAATTAAAAAAAAAAAAAAAAAAAAATTGTAACTTATCTGAAGCTCCCTGGTATTTTTTATGAGTCCCTGGTGTTTTTTATGGGTCCTTGGTGAATGTCTAGTTTAGTATACACTCAATTTCTGTGTTTATAAGAAAACCCTCTTGTTTGTAAATTTAACTTGTGATTTTTTTTTTCCCCATGATGACTTACAGAGTTACTACACACTGTAACAAATTTTGATACCTTAAGTGCTCTTCTAGGCACCATCTTGAAGAACTAGTAACATGATATCCAGGGTAATATGTTATTGTTTAAAATAGTGCTGAAATGCAGAGTTATTTTGTTAGAATTGGTAGGTCATCATTACACATGTTTTAAAATACTTAATGTGTATTGATTGCATCATGTATTTTCCTTGTTTTCATTAAGGCTTTCTTTTGTGCATTGTTTTTTACTATCTGCTTTGTGGGAATTGGAACATGAATTTATGTATTTATGACCAACCTGATTTTTCTTTAGGCAAGGTCATTGGATGAAGTAAAAAAAAAAAAAAAAAGACAATATATATGTAACATAGAAAGTTTTTCTTTTTTCACCAAGGTTGTAGTTGCACTTGGTTGATACAACTGCTGAAGAAAGCAGTTCCATTTCCCTTTTCTTGTACTCTGGTGACTGCTCAGCCACGTGTTTGGCTTTGTGATGAGCTGTGTTAGGGACCTGATTTGTCTGAAAAATTAACAAAATAAGCAAGGACAGATTTTTCAGCTGGATCAGCTGCCTGATCTCCATCTCTACCACACCTGCATATGGGATAGGAGAGGACTGCTTTTCTTCTGGTGGTAGTGCTGGATCACAACAGCTGAAGGTGTTTGTTGAAGTCCACATTTGTTGTTAAGTGTCTGTAGAATAAAGTTCTGTGTTTCATATTTCTTAGTCAATAAGAAACCATGCTCCATAATCAGGGATCTCTCTTTGGTTAGGTCAGGTACTGAGGTGTAACATCAGGCATCCTGTTTTCCAGCACAGGGTGTCTCTAATGGACAGATAAATGATGTCAAATATTTTCTTAACAATATCTTCAGGCAGGTCTGTTCCAGTGCTTCACTGTCTTTACTCTTGGAAGGTTCTTCCCAACCTCTCATCCAGAGCACTGCTGTGATCTGAACCTGATGCTCTCATCTCCTCCGTAGTAAACATCGAAAAACAGATTATTACCTTCCTTTATCACAGCAACCTTTAGCATGTGTAGAGGTCATGATTGCATTTCTCTCCAAGCCTTTCCTCACAGGCCATGTTTTCTCCATTTCCCATTCTTGTCACTTCCCTATAGATAATATTACCGGTAGTGTGTGGAGATGCCACCGATTCATGTGTAAAATCTCAGGTGCTTTTGTTGTCCCGGGGCCATACAATGAAATAGTTATGCATAAACTTTTATTCTCCTGGAGCAAACTCCCTGTTTTTTCCGGCGTTTCTTACGTCCTTTCTACGCAAATGGAAAGATGGAAAGGAATGGGGTAATGCCCACTAAAGCCATGTGCTAGTGTTATGTAGGGGTTTTCTTTTCCTCCGTTTTTTGGGATACATCATGGTAATCTTTCTATTTACCCACTCGGTTCAAATCTAAGCCAATATAAAAATTTTCTTCCGTGTTCTTTTGCCAGTAATGTTCAGAGGCTGCAGTGTGTCATTTCTAGCGAAGGGGCTGCATGAGAAACATCCCCAATGTTACCTCTCATTTCTGTTCAGAAGCCTTTTTAGTGGGTGGTKTTTTACCTATTACTTACTACCTTGTTTCTTGGAGATTTCCTGTTTTCTGTGTTCAGTTTACAGCCTATGATTTAGTTTACTCTGGAAAAGACACCTACTGAAGAAAACTGTTGAGATACCTGTAAAGCAGAGAGGTAACAGAAAAGGGATTGATGCTCAGCGCTGGGCCCAGCACCCAGTCAGAGTGTTACTAGTGAGGCATTGCTTTTACGTGAATTAGTCAGAAAAATATTTTAAGACTGGATAGAATAATATTGTAAGAGGAATATTGTTGTGAGAGCGTAGGATTGAACAGTAAGATTTCGATGAAAGAGGAATAGAAAAATGCAAAACAGTGGGATTTGATTACTGAAATTTGCCTAACTTGATCTTATTGTACACTGTACAACATTTCATAAACTATTCATAGCTCATTCTTTTGCAGCTGAACTCTGAGAAAGCTGTTTTTTATACAAGCTGAATTTAATTGTGAACCTCTGCCCTATCCACACAATTACTCCGAATGTTTCATTGTCGGTTCCCACAGTAAGTCAGTAGTAAACGCCATTCTTTCTTTCTTCTGTTGCCATCTCTAAGATTTTGTTCATAATGCCTGTGGAGGTCACAGTCTGTGATAGAATTTATGGTGTGCTGCTCTATCTCTGAAATTGTCACTTTCCAAAATTTGTTTTGCTCTTTTCTCTTAAAAAAAAAACAAAAAACAAAAAACAAACAAACAAAAAAACCCCCACAAAAACCAAAAAACACCTTAATGCTCCTAAAGCCTGACCTTTATACTTTCATTTTAGGAAATAACATCTTTGCTCTCGCTTTATGGTGGACAATTCAGTGGTGAGCAGGAAATTCGTGTAAATGTAAGTGAAGACCAAATATTTTACTTGAGTGCATGTATGGTATACAAGTATGTTCTTTATAGTATTTTTATTAAATGTGGGTAGCTGAATACATTTTGAAGTTTCTTAGGAAAATAAGGAATCTTCCAAAACCGAGCAATTCTCAATTTCAGTAGAGACTCAGAACTGAGTAAAAGATGCACAAAATGCACCTCAGGATGTCTTCATTTAACTGTGTGAAAAGAAAAGTGCCATCTGCTGGGAGGCTCTCCTTTCTTTTCAGAATAGCCGAACCATGAAAACATTCAGCAGCAGTTTGAATTTGGTGTTTGCCTCTAAATCAATGAGACAGCCTATCTGGAAGAGTGAAGCTAGGAAGCTGTATGATTCTGGTCCCAATGCTTAGTCAGAGAACGTTACTGGGTTTTAGCTACTACTTGTATGTAACGAGGTGTTTTGAGTCTTTAGAGGATGAATAATCTAGAGAAGCATAAAAAAAAAATAATATTTTACCAAGTCAAAGATATGGTGGGAAAATGAAATACCTAATAGAATTTCTCAGACATTAAAGCTGAGTATACAGTTTTACCTCAAATTAAATGTTTTATCCTCATGTTCTCTGTACAGTTAACAGACATTTATTTTTTTTAATCTTCAGCATGCATGTTCTCTTTTTATAGAACAGAATTGTGTAGTTGTGTAATTCATGTGACATCCTCCAGCTAGGCATTTGCATCACTTACCTTCTCTTTATTTCAGTCTCCGTTTTGGATTCTCAATATTCCTTCAGAAGAGATGGCAAGGGGACTAATGAAACGGACAGTATGTGCAAAGTAAGAGGTGAAAAATCTTGTAAATGATAACGTAGGCAGTGGAAAATTGTTCTGCTATATTGTGGCAAATGTTAATTTTGTATGGAGTCTTAAAATAAACCGTCTCTGATTACCTCTAGAATTGAGGAGRCGTTACTGGTGCCTGTAGGACTGATTATGTAGCATGCCTGTCCTCTTTACTTAGTGTACAATCAACGCAGGGTCTTGAAACGGTGTTCTTCACTGCAGAGCCAGTACTTGTCTTGTAGTGTCACTGATGTTTTAGTCGCCTTGAATAATGTTCAGTTAGTGGCGTATTTTAAAATGTGCATGGAATTAAAAGGTAAAAACAGTGATGCATAAAAACGGAAAATCAAGTTTGGAAGGGAAAGGTAGTGATTCCTTGTGTCACCCTCCTAGTGCTGGTATCTGAGCCCTCAGCCCAGACTGCTGCAGCAGAGGTCCTTCTAGAAAATTCAAGAGCACAGGAATGTGCCAGAGAGTGATTGTTCCAGCGGCTTTTGGTCCTTTTTAGAGGTGTCTGCATAACATGCTTTCCAGTGAGGCTTGAGAGAGACCTCGGAGGTATGGTTCAGGATGAGAAGCAGCATAGCTGTGGTATGGCGCTCTGACCATACTAAATTTGGGGTGTCGATGCTGTCCTGTTCAGGGTTAGTTTGGGCGCCTCTGCAGAGCGTTGCATGGTCCCTGTTGAGTGCTTCTCGTGTCAGACCTACAATGACCTGGAATGACTTGGGTTATACACTCTTGCCTAAAGAAACCCCATGTATACAAAGTTTCTCCAACAGTTGAATAAAATTCAGAGATGAATATTCGGTTCTCTCTAGTACAGCCTATGCTGTCAGCATTTCCATTGCTCCATCTAGAAATATCATTTAAATTCTCACAATAGATAGAAACATATGCTTTAGGAAAAAATTAGACACTGTGAAAAATGTACTTTTTTCAGGGTAAATGCAGGTTAGAAATGTAGCCTTAAGTAATTTATTCAGGAAAGGAATACTTTAACAAAATGGCTTACCACTGGGCCTTGGTATCTGCTATTGTCACTTAGTAAAATGTAGTTCTCTTATTTTCGCTTGAGTGAGCTAAACCTTTGAACATTTTGAAGATTTTCTTTCAGGAGTCATCTTTGAAAAGGTACTACATGGCACTGCTAATCCTTAAAGGCTGTGTTTGTGGTGTGTTGCAAATGCATATAAGAGTGCCTAACGATATATGCAGTGACACTAGGATTCCTGTACTAAAAAGATTTTTTTTCTTTGATACGGAAAGTCCACTCGGTTGGATATTTGAATGCTGGGGGAAAGGTCTATGATGTGGTGTTGTGCCTTCATTACAGTAGCATCGGTTATCTCATCTTCCAAGGCAATGCTTTTCTTAAAGCCAGCAATATGGAAACAAAACAAAAAAAGTGTAAGACAGCATAGTGTTTAAACATCTGAAAGTAACAGACATCATAACCACATCTTAAAATGGGATAGAACCTCTGATGATGTCATTATACGTCGCATGTTATAGTTTCACAATTTGTTTTACTCCAGGGTGGCGTAACACTTTGACAGTCTGTTCTTGACCTTTTTCAGCCTTTGCTTACCCCATCAAATTGATAGTTACAAATTAATTTTGTCTCATTTGCTAGCATCACTGTGTGCCAGAAAAAGGTCTGGTGATATCCAAGGATACTAAGACTGAAATTTACCTTTTAGTGTATGTTACCAGACAAAAAAGCTTCATTGAAATACTAGTTTGGGATTAAAAATAAGTGTGTCCCTGTTAAGAACAAAACTTAAGCATGTGCTAAGAATTAAATAACGCACTTCAATACTCCATAAAGCAAAGCCTAAATACATTGGCCAAGAAGGTTAAAAGGAGTAAGTATCTGCAAGGCATTTTCCGCCCCCCTATATGACTGCACTCTAAAAAACTTTGTAATTTCAGGTCTATATTTGAACTGTGGGGTCATGGAAGATCTGCGGGGGAGCTCTATGCATCTTTGAAGAACTATCCAATGGACAAGATGGTATGCATATAAAGAATCTGGATAATACGGTTCCTTAATCACACTGAATAGCACTGCAGCTGTACTAATGAAAGTGTCTTTGCCTTTTTTTCAGCTTCCATATCTACAGTCAGACTCTACTTACAAAGTACATATTCATACATTTAATAAAACACTGACCCAAGCACAGAAAATAAAAAAGATAGATGTAAGTAGATGTTTAAGAAAACTTTGACATTTAATTTAATCTATTCACGTTGTTCTGATTCCATGCTATCAGTGTTGTCTAGAGTGTATTTAAGTTTGGGTTTCCTGAAGATCTTAAAGCAGTTTACAGCTTATGCCTTATCAGCTCTAAATGAGATCTTTGTGTCTGAATTAACATTCTCCTCAAAATTCATGACTTTGGTTTTTGGTTTTTTTTTTCCTAAACAGACTATGTAAGGCATATACAAAGACAAACAAATATCACTGCTGATTTCAGCCCAGTGTGCTGGGAAACTGAAGCTTATTGCCCAAAACTATAAGATTCAAATGGCTAGAGTTAGGTGCTAGATTTTTAGAAAATCTGTTGCTTGATCTCCATATTAGGCATTTATTGTTGCAGAATGTGGAACAAGCCGGTCCAGTGACTTCAGCTGCAAGCTGTGGATTGTGTGCTGATTTCCTGTTCTGTCCTTATGCGCTTGTCTGCACTTGTGCTCTCCTCATAACTGTATCAGTATTTTAATTAGGAAATTTTTCTAAATTACTGTTAATTTTTGCTTTTCCACATTCTATTTTTAGCAGCTGTTTATCCTATTTACTTCATTTACAAAGACTGAAATTATCTATATTAATAGTAGCTACCCTTTCCTGTTTGTTCAGTTTTTGTGTACRTGAAATAATGCTGAGTATGTATATCAGTGTAGCTGCACATCAGTGAAATTTTAAATCCCATTGTTTCATCATCAGTGTTGTTTTTATAACTTGGAAATGGCATAATTAATATGCACAGTTCATTTCCTCTAAAGCCGGGTTCTGTTCAGTTAATAAATAATGTTGTTGTTCCTGATTTCTAATCCTTAATTGTTTGAGCTATCTTTATTCACATTCATTCATTTCAAAAATCAGAGAAAATTGAGAATGTACTTTTAGTACTAATCTATCATTTCTCACAAGTGGAACTGCGGTTTGATTTTGGTTTTTWTTTATTTATTTATTTTTATTTTTTTGTGGGGTGCATATTTCAAGAATTTGACCGTGTTATTTTTGACTCTTTATTGTATAGGCCCTTGAATTTCTGCCATTCAAAGGAAAAGTAAATTTAAAGAATCCAGAACACATCTTCTGGATTTTGGAAGATTATGGAATGGATCCTAATAATGTTCCAGAAGAGCCCTTTCATCTGTATTTTGGTAGATGGGTGCGTGAGTATGCTTGCYTCAGTTCTTATGAGCTTGTATTTTCAGGAAAATGTTCTTCAATTTAAGTTTAAAAAATTGTGTTGAGTTTTAATGGAAGCAGACAATATAATTATGGCTGAATCTGTCACTGCATAATACACTGATGCAAGTCTTGAAAGTCCTTATTGTGACTAGGAAAAAGCAGCTTAATTGAGCAATTTAGAGGAGTTAAAAAATTGAAGTTGTATCTGGGAACACACCTTATCTTGCCCTCCACTGAGGGAACACAACAGAGCAGTGAGACTGCACAGCTATGGAGGTGTATTATATTACTGTGGGCCCAGATGGAGCTAAAAGCRCCAGCAGCTTGTTTCAAACACGAAGAAAGATTTACAGGAACTATAGATGGCTTGCGGCCTTGCTGAGTTGCATTAGCCCTGCTGGAGCATTCTGCAAGTGCCTCAAGTGGTCCTGACAGGCACCTCCACAGAAGGGCGCAGACTGATCCCTGAGGCTTTGGACGTCAGCGGGTCCAGCCCACAGGTGGATGCTCACCCACGGGGACACTGACAGTGCAGTGCTGTACAGTAGGAACCACGTTCCAAAACTGTCTGGAGCTTGTCATCTGAGGTCTTTACTACAAYGTTTCTTGCCTGTTGGGTGTATGCCCTCCAAACCTGATGCATTGTTAGGATCCTCAGGAGATCTGATCTGGTCTTTTATTTCTTGTGAGGAAAAAGTGGCTCCCCAAAGGACATCTTCCAGAATGACACCAGCCACTGATGGGAATATGTGCTTGCAATGTCCTGGGTCAAGGGCAGCTGGAAGGAGGGAGAACTACTGCTGAGGTTGTACTGCTGTGGTCAGGGGCTGTGCACAGAGAAGTTAGAGACCCAAGTGATCTGTAAGCACCTGTGAATATTCTCCATGCCTGTGATTAATGTGAAAGCACCCTGGGTTGTGGCAATACTGCAAAACATTGCAGCTGTTGTCCCATGTGTGCTGGATTCCTGAAGTGTTTAAAAACAAGTAAACCAACCTGAAAAAAATAAGCAAGTGTGTTTTGTTTACCTAGTAAGACTGGTGTTGACCGGAACTAGGGGATAGTGTTGGAAGAGCTTTTGAACGTGTTTTCTTCCAGACTGCTTTGGTCCTCTTCAATGCATTTTGGAAGTCTGATGTAAAAATGTTAGCATTTGGTCTTTATTTTTCAAGTAAATTCTGATCTGTCAACGCTATCCTAAATTTAGATTTTGAGCATGACAGAAAAGCCAGTGAAGATGGAAATTCTGTGTGACCTTAAGCATGTGCGTGTGTATGTGCACACATGTGTTAACATGCATTTCTACTCCTCGTCATTTTGAAATTCTTTTAACTCTGAATTGCCAGGAATTCTTTTTCTGATATTTAGAATAATAGCAAAGTTACTCTAATTGTTATTTCTTCAGAAGAATTTTCCCTCTAAATTGTTTGTATATTTTTGACGTCTGTCTTGAAGAATTTATCTAGGTGTTGAACCAAGATATCTGTTGCTTGGAAAGAAGTCTGTCATGTTTTCAGATGGCAGAAAGCAAAGTGATGTGTTATGAAATGAAGAGTTACCTGTTTGTTGGATGGTGTCACTTAAGCAAGTCTGTTAGCCTGTCTGCTTATATCTTGTATCTAAGACCTGACAGTGATTTTAAATGTTTCAACAGATTGCAGATGGCCAAAGAGAACTTATYGAGTCCTACAGTGTAAAAAAGAGACACTTTATTGGAAATACTAGCATGGATGCCTGCCTGTCTTTCATTATGGCAAACCATGGGAGAGTAAAACCCAATGATGTTGTATATGATCCATTTGTTGGAACAGGTATATATATATTTTTTTTTTCTACTGGTGGGAAAAACTGGGAGATTGTGTTACTGCTCGCACCACGCTTTTACCTGGCACAGCGGCTTCTGGTGCTCAACTGAGATTTGAGATGATAGCAAAAGCAAAATGGTAATATTCATAAAATGAATGTTTTGTTAACTTGAGAGGGATTTTGGGGGAAGGAGACTAACTTCAGAAGATGTAAACAGTTCATTTTACMCTTCTGACAAGTTTATCTTCATCATCTGTATTATTTTATTTAACATGGCTTAAACACCAGTTCATGCGTGTCATGGACTGCTTAAGATCCAAAGTGACTAAGAACTGAAATTTGGCTGGAGCACTCCCTGCAGCCACTTTCAGAATGTTACAAGGAGCAGCATTTCTGGAAGTGGCTATTTAGAGAGAGCGCTGAGGGCACTTCTGGGCGTATAACACAACATAGCAGTAGTTAGGTCATAGCATTCAATAGTGATCAGTTCCTTGTACCATCATGTCTTGTCTTCAGGATAATATTGTTCACACCATGTATTTGCCTCCAGCTGAACTTTTCTTAGTTAAGCCAGGAGGGGGAGCTTTTATTCCACGTATTACTGTGTGTGGCATAGAAGTACTTTTTACCTAAGGGAAACTCAGAAATAGAAGATATGATAGAAGGTGAAATAGAAGATCTATTTTGTCAGGTTGTGCCATTTAATCATACAAGAGTATATTGTGTTAAGCTACCTATAGTAGGTAGCATAACAAAGCATAACATAGGCTGTCTTTCTGACCTGGATTTTGCTAAACTTTGATCAAGAAGACCTTGTGTGAGACGCATACAATTAAAAATACTTACATTAATGGGAGGATGAAGAGAATTCACTGCAGAAATCACTGCAGAGAAGTTAGGGAGAGAGAAGACAACACTACAGGGTCACTAGTAGGAGAAATTCTTATTAGCGTGTGGCTTCTCTGTGCCATAGAGAACAGACCAGGGATATAATATTTTCAGAAACACAAGGCTTCAGTGAACTGTGTGTTTTTGTCTTAAATTTTTGTTCATATACGACCTGATTTTTTGCATGCGTAATAATGTCTCATGAAATTTTCTCCTTCTCCTTGTGCTTGTATTCCTTGCAGATGGGTAGTACTCTTTAAGGAAATTCCTCTACTTCATCTCTAAGCAGTTTGTTTCATTTTGGTGTCTATGGTTTTGTGTCTTTTTACAAAAATCTGCTAAACCTAAATCACAAAAAATTCTCTGAGAGCATTCATTCTCTTGGGAGTGAAAATTGAAGAAAAAGAAAAAAGGAAGGGTAAAGTTAGAGGAAGAAAAATCATATAGAAGTGGCAAAGCTATAGAAATTCAAGATAAATGTTAAGTCGTGTTTCAGTTCAAAAGTGTAACATATACAAAATTCTCCCCAAATTGCCTAATGATTTGAATTGCAATTTTTGTGGTTTTATTGCACTAGACAGCTGTAATATACAGGCTTGAGATTAAAGGTACATAGGGACATTGGAGATACTGGGTGGCACGCCATTTGTCAGTAAAGTGTATTTATGACTAAACAACTAAACAGTGGCTTTTGCACCTACTTTTGGTGAGTAAACCCCAGGAATTTCAATAGTCTCTTGAGGTCCTTCAGAGGATTTTCAAGATTGTCAGTGCTACAGTGCCCTGCCACTGGAATTTTGGGAGGTGGCTCAGAGTTGGGAGTGATGCAGTGGGTTTGAGCTGATGGGTTTGGAAAGAACGTACATTCAGGATTTGAGGAGTACTTTGAAGAAACTGCAGTTCAGATTTCTTTATTGGTGCAACTTTAATACCTGGCTTGGTTTCTTCCTGGTTTTTATGCTGAAAAAGTAAATAGTACCCAATTAGAACGGCCTTGCAAAATGGTGCTTGCTTGTTGGAAACAAACTGTTTTTGCTGGATGAGCCAAATCACAAGTCTTCCACATTAGTGTAAGAGTGGACAATTGGAACTTGTCCTTGGAATGAAAAGTGCTTTTGACCAGGCTAGTTTAGGAGACTTACCCGTTTTTGTAAAGCAGAATTGGAATGGCCAGGATTGGTTTTTGAGTTCTAAAATGTAACTTTCATAAACTGTTTAGATATTCTTTCCTCAGTGTTGGGCAGAAGGAAGCCTGGAGGTTTCTGGAAGAATAAATCAAGTCTTTTACCTGAATACTTTGTACTTCCTCCTAGACAATCGTTCTGGTTATCTCAGTAAGCTTATTGTTTGTACCTTTGGAAGATGTTTGTCCCTACTTTCCCTTTGCCAATTCATGATACTGCATAATTGCAAATGACAGAAATTTTTTCTTTGACGTCCTGGAGGATAGTGGTATGACCAGACCCTCATCTGTGCTGAAGAGATGGGGAAAATAGCATATGATAGAAGGGCACGAAGTTCTGTGCCATCATCATTCTGCTAATATTCTTCAGGGGACACAATGGTTCTCTGATTATCCCTTTGTATACATCTGTTTGATATAGTAGGTCAAAGGGCTGGCCATATTAGAGTATTTAAGTATTCATGCACCTTCTGTGTGAACACAATTGAACTAGTACCAGCTGAGATTTATTAAAAGCTGTAAGTTCATGTTTTCCTAACTTTTTTTTCCCTGTGATTAAAAACATTCTTAGATGGGCAAAGTACTTTCTTCTTACTTTTTTTATAGGACTGGGTGGTATGCCATACTTGGGGTCAGGGCTAGCTAAATTTGTCTTGACCCTCTGGAGGTACTGCCCATCTGTTCTGAGGGATTGCAGCCGAGAAGGGAAATGGGTGACTCCTCTGGGGTGAGTAACCTTGCTTTTCCCTGATCCATTTCACAAGAAAAAGCAGAGGGTTTTTTTTTTTTTTTTCTTTCTCCCTCACCTTCAGTTTTGGTAGAGTTCAATAACATATGATGTAGGAGTTTTCTAGTGCCCTGAGATGGGATCTTTAGCTTGTGCACGCAGCACGTGTTAGGGATTTGTTGGTGCTGAGCGGGTGGCACAGGGCAATGCAGCCACCCGAGACGCTYCTCTCCACGCTGCCAGTGAATGGGAGAACTGGTGTCACCTGCACAGCCAGCTGGCGCGTTGTTCCCTGTGCTGGTCAACTCTCGTCCTGCAGCAATCATCTCCTTTATTTTAGCAGGACTGTTTGTATCCATAAGCAGTTGACATCAGTAGTGTGGGGTTCACAGCCTTGTTCTCAGTCACTGTTCTGTTTTAAACCATTCTGTTAGCTTACATACCTCCTTATTAACAACTCGACAACACAGCTCTTTGGTAATCTTCTGCTGTCCGTCCTTTTTTTCATTTGGAAGCTGTTAAAGAGATAATGTCATTTGCTCTTTTCTGTGGGCTATTCAACCGTTGCCCATGTTCAAGGGGAAATCACACATGCTTTTTTGGTAGGGTTTTTTTTTTAATTAGGAAAGCAGATCACAATGGTAGTGATTAAAAAAAATAGTTTTATTGCAGGATGAGTACGCTAATAAATGTACTGACAAAATAGACGGCATACAGAAAAAATGCATCTGTATATAGCTTTCACACTGCAAAACAGTTATAGAAACTTGTTTGATATTGCTGTTTACATTGGAGATATTTACATTTACAAGGTTCTTGACCATTGCTTCTTATGCAGGGAATGGCCACATTACACAACAAGTTTGATTTTAGACACAGTTAAGGAGACTGACTTAGAGAACAGACATGGTAGAATTGCCATTCATTTGGTGATGATTTTTCAAATTGTTTGCCAACAATTTGAAATTCTGCTGCTTGCAAAGTAGAATTAAAAGGTTTGGTTCATGTAATGATTAAAGGATCTTACTGCTTGAAATACAGAAAACCATAAACAAACTCCTAAGAACAGTCTCCAGAGATAAGGAGTGACATAGGGCATAGCAAGATAAGGAAGATCAGGTATAGCAGACAAGGGACTTAGTGTTATTATCTCTGATTATAGTTGTGTAGTGATTCTAACTGGTTGGTAGTTTTAATTCTTTTTTCTTTCTTTCTTTTTTTTTTTCTTGGGTCTAGCTTTGGGTCTAGTATGCTACTGGTGTAAACTCCTGAAGTTCCTGAGCAAAAAATCCTAACACAAATAACCTTTATGATAGCACTTTGTACTTTTCCCCTTTTCTCCCCTTTATAGGTGGCCTTCTAATCTCCTCGGCACACTTTGGAGCATATGTGTGTGGTACTGATATAGATTACAACACAATCCATGGATTAGGTATGTTACATATTTCTAAGCCACTGAAATCTTACTCTCTGGAATTTAAGAATACTGATGGTAGTGGATGATACTTAGTGGATTTTAAAGCAACATTAACCTTCACAGGATTTATTTGGTCATGCTTATTTTTATTGACCAATTTACATGTATTCTAGCTAAGCTATTCTCTTATTTTTTAAGCAGGAAATATTTAATAAAAGGAATAATGAAAACCAAAACAAAGTTCCGAATAATAATTACAACAGCTGTGTGTTTTCTTAGCCTGTGATGTAGGAAGCTTCTTGTAACCTAACCCAGGAAGTCTAATCCCATTCTCACTTCTCTGAAAAACTGCAGTGCAAGTTGTATCTGACGTATTGGGCAGGATTATGACTGATGGATAGTGAGGACATCTTACAAACTAACATTTTTATAAATGTGTTCTGTGACACTCTATGCAGATGGTGCAGCAGAACTTTTCTCATGTATTTTCATTATTCCTTGCTACTTATGAAGTTTATCGCAAATACTTGTGACAGTGAGTAGAATAAGGCAGGAGATAAACTCTGGTTTTGTGTGTGACATTTAATTATTTTCCTTTAAAATAAGTGATAGAGTATATGAAAGCTTTTCCTATAAAATAGTTTGTTGTTGAGTATTTTTTCCGTTCCATGGCCCACCCCCACCAGGCAAAGCAAGCAGAAAGAACCAGAAATGGAGAGGGCCGGATGAAAATATCAGAGCTAATCTCCGACAGTATGGTTTAGAGAAATATTACCTTGATGCACTAGTTTCTGATTCTTCAAGACCCGTATGGCGAAAAGGGATGCTGTTTGATGCAATCATTACAGATCGTAAGTTTGTTAATGCTTTTTGTTGCCTAATAACAATGACTAAAATATTATTGTCTATGCCTATGTACATTGATTTAATGTCTTGATGAGTGCTCAGATCTGCAGTTTCCATATTACAAAGGATGACCATTGAGAGCAGCACTGTGGAAATTGGATCTGCATTTGACTTCTCTGCATTTACTTTAAGGATAGTTATAAATGTGTAACAAAGCTGTCAATAATACTTTCTTCCATGGAGGGAGTATTATGTTCGCCAGTAGAAATCAATATGGCTGAAAATCATCCTTCGAAGAAGTCTCATTCAGTAAAGGCATAACTTTATTGATGTGTGGAGACTTCTTATCAGAATGGTCCATGCTGCTGTTAGGACTTGATCTGCAACCCACTGGAGTCTGCCATGCAGCTCTGATGGACTTCAGGAGACTTCTGTTAAGTGCTTACTGGAATGCTTCCAAAGAGAAATTTTAATGCATTTCTGATACGCTTAACTACTAGAAGCACTAGCGGTTTGAAAGGATCCTCTGCTTTTTTAGAAACCTATGTACTTAACGCTATTTGTCATGCATGAGAGGGAGTAGAGGCTAAGGGAATAAATAAAAAAACCCTTGATACAGGAATTTCTGATCTCTAGTGCTGGCTTTTATGATGACACATTCATATTAATTAGGAATAGGGAGTGTGACTTTTCTTTGTGGGTTGCCTGCTAATTTTTATTTGGCCTGTTTGGCAATAAGACAATGTAGAACATTAATATGACTTAGAACTGAGTTTGAAAATTGTGTCAAAACTTCTGCGTTTACAAAATGGTGATATTGGTGCTTCCATGATGCTGAAACACGTCTCTCAAAAACAAATGTGTTGAACATGAAATAAGTATGTTATGCTATTAGAAGTGTGCAAAAATGTGTGAGAAAAAGCCACCTCTGGCTCTTCTTATCTGTCTGTATGAGAATTACCATTTGTGTAATGTGTTGGCAAAAAATGCCAATATATATGATTTCATTTTGAAAAAAGTTAGCTAAGTGCTATAGGGGAGATGTTTGTGTCTGTCAAACGAAAGAGGATGGGATTATTTGTCACATGTTGGAAATGTAAGAAATATCTTTTAATGAACAAAACAGAAAAGCATTGTCCTTAGTAGTATAGAAAACGCTAGGCTGCTAGAAGCCTCTTACAGCTGAAGGGCTTTCTTTGAAACAGTTCTAAAGTAATCTTTTGGAGCAAGAAACTTTTAATAGATCTTGAAGATCTTACCCTTACTGACTTTTACTTTGTAAAAGCTTTTCTTTTTTTTAACTTTGTATAAGCCACAGTTTGTGCACTGTTGTGTATGTATAATATAATTGTATGGTATTTGGACAAAGGGTGAGATTCTCATCTCTGCATTATGCGTTTCCTTTGTATAGCACCATATGGTATCAGAGAAGCTACTCGCAGAACGGGTTCACAAAAGGAAACAGTTAAGTCAGCTGACAGAAGGTAGGTAAGCTGTCTTGTCTGTTGCAGAATATAAATGTCTTAATGGAAACCCAGTCACAGTTTTAGAATCTTTATTATTTCTTGGTTGGCTGTCAGCAGTTAAAAAAAAGATAGTAATAATAATTAAAGAAGAAAAGCCCTTTTTGTTCTGTTTGCAAAACTAGTATGTCACTTCCTGAAATCCTCTTGTTTTTGTTCTCCCTGCTTATCATTTGCATGTGTTCAGATCCTATTTCTTGTCTCTGAGCCACCATTACCTTGTGTTTCCTATTCTCAGAAAGTTCTCTTCAGTCCCTGCAAGCTGCAAAATAAGTCTAAAATGGAATACCTCTATTTTACCTTAACCTTCTCTCTTGGATTTCCACTGCTCCTTTCTCTTCAGAGATAACACATGGCTTCTCCACTGCCTGGCCTTCGTTTTCTTCTGCCTTTTACTCTAAATTGCCCTTAAGAAAGATGCTGTGCAAAATAACTATTCCCAACATGCTTGTGATTCGTTGACTTCCACAAGTACTAAAGATGATAGTCTAAAGAGCCAGTAGGTGAATTTGGGAAGTCATATTCCTCATAGTAGAAGTTGTACTCCTGGATTGTCCGAGGTAGTTTTGCAAATCTCAGTGCTATTTTGTGGTTTGGATTTTTTGGGGTTTGTTTTGTTTTGTTTTTAATTTATTAAAAATGCAGGTTTCACCTGTGCTTTTATGTTTACACTTGTAAATTTTTTGTTTAGCACAGAAAATCACATCTTCGTTTCATCCAATTATCATCTAAGCGACATCTTTTTTGACCTATTGAAGTTTGCGGCAGAATATCTGGTGATGGGAGGAAGATTAGTTTACTGGCTGCCGATATACAGGCCTGAGTATGTATTCTTGATTTCTGGTATGTAGTGTGTCAGAACAGATGCTACATTCTCACGGTGCTTTCTTTTGGGGCATGGTACAGCTGGAACTTCCATAGTACTAGCACTTAAGAGTAATGCTCAGACTTCATATTCTAACACTTCTTAAGAGGAAAAGCAGATTTTGAAATAAGGTTTTTGGATGGCGATAATTCCTGACTATTACCAAAAAGAAAAAAGCCTTCACTGTCCTTGCAAATGCATATCCAAAGGGTTGAGGCTTAAGCTTAGAAAATCAGACTTTCAAGGTGCAGATAGATTTCTAAGATAGTAGTAGCAAGGCTCTTATTAATATGTGTTTATACTAGAGTAGTTGATAGAGGTGCATGACAAGGTCCTGTAAGAGAACATTCTTGGCTCTTTGGGGTTTGGCACTACTAATTTAGCTTTCTTCTGAGAAATCAAAAGTCAAGTGACCAAGAGATGGTAGTGAGAAGCAGGAAGTGTAGGGGAGCAGCCCTGTTAAGGAGGAGAGAGACCAGCAAAGACTGCAGGATGCTGTCTGCTCAGTAGTGCAGCCTGGGATTAGAACTGGGTTTAAAAGGAAGGACATCTGTTTGCATACCTTACTTCAGCATGTCTTAGATAAGGTTTTTGCAGGGGGGGG
>JAYKAV010000522.1:1072103-1093288 GCA_035582835.1 Phoebastria nigripes | reverse complement strand
CGTGTTTTGGTTTGGTTTTTTTTCATAGTAAAGTGGGGAGTTGATGTACAGTAGCTGTTTCTAAGTATCTTTCAGATGTAGATGTGCTCTGAAGGTAGCTTCTACAATGTCATATGTTTCTGTGTACAGTCAAACTATACTGATATATAAAGTGGTTCTTGTCCCTGGTTTCACCATGGAAATGGCTTGTGACAGTCCTACATTTAATTATCACATGCTGTTTTGAAAATTTGGAAATCAAAAGGAGCCATTTCTATTACATGCTTCCGTAACAGAAGAGTGCACTTAGTAGCTTGCATTTTTTTTATTTTTTTAAATGATAGAATTGGTATCTTAGGCTTTTTTTCTTGTAAGACTATTCACAAACAAAACAATGAATGCCATTAACAGTATTATAGCTAATTGTTCAAAATGTCTGTCTATACATGCTTAACCCTGACAGACCATGTGTGGTTGTGAATTCTTAGATTTCCATGTTGTTAAACTCTGTTGGAATTACTGAGTTTATTCTGTTTGTCAAGATAGCAGAGCTTTTTGTCTGCTCATTGAACATTGTTAAGAGCATGCTTCCTCATTACAGCAGTATTAGATAACTATGAACTGCACATTATGGTTCTAGTTTAGTTGCTGTTTTGGGGAGGTCAGCTCTCTCAAGCTCTAGTTAGGTTGCCTCTTAAAAAGTAAATTTGTACATACTACTACGAATTGACTTTATGCAATGAAGGTTGAAATACTGAAGTCACTATATTAGCGCAGAATATTAGTATAGTCACTTTATTTTCAGCTGTAATGATGAACACGGGAACAAACATTAAAGCAAGTATGTGGGGGGGGAGATAAGATACTGTCTACTAATATGTTGTGCTATCAAATATCCTTGGCAACACCTGCCATCAGGTTCATGTGTTATTTGAGATCCATGTGTATTTCCTTAAATTAAAAACAAAACTGGATTAAAATGGATGTCTGTTATAACCACTGCTACTATATTTCTTATTTGATAATGTTCCAAGTTTTACCTGAAAGAATGTAGAAATGCATGCATTAATGCTAACAGACAAGGCTTTATAACAAAGTGATAATGATCTCTCCCTCTGCAAGATAGCATCTCACTCCAAAGTTTACTCTTTCAATCTGACATTGAAATCATTGTTGAGTCTGAATTCTTTTAATTCCTTTGCAGTCAGGCTTTTATACACTTATGAAGAGAAACTTTTAAGATGTTGTGGCAGAGTGCCTGCCTTTGTAAGAGAGAGAGGCAGTTTGGTGGTACTAGATGCATCAAAAGTCTTGTGTAATAGAAAAAACAATTGAGAATTAACTTGATTCTCCTTTTTCAAAACCATGTTCTGACTTCACCTAGCAGAAGCCGTGACTTGGTTTCACGCATAAGAAGTGACTGAAATGTTGTTTTGCGATCTGGAAATTTTGGAACAATGCAAAGAGGCAGTACTGTTTGGGTTTTTTCCTATTTACAAGTCTGTATTTGGTATTGTCTTACTTGTTTAACAGCTCACTATTATCTTTAAGAAATGTCAAGATTTCCATCAGCAGCTAGATTGATCCTATTTTGAATTGTGTTGGATTTGACTTCTCTTCCTCCCAGAACAATACATTTACTTTGTAAAGTGAATTCAGAAAATCTACTTCTTTACAGGAAAAATATGAAGCTCCTCCTTTGTATCTTTTAAGTTCAAGTGATAGGTGTGAAAGTTGTTTAGTTCTGCTTTTTAATGTCTGACTTCTGTTGACCCCCAAGCATTGGGGAATCATGAGAGCAAGCATTTTATATGAAATCATAGTCACTGACAATACCATATACCATTTTCTGTATTATGTTGTAGTAACTATTACAGGAAAGCTTATTACAAAAACTGACTGAATGGCTGATCTGTATTTCTGTATATAGGACGGATGTCTGATCTCATGTTTATCTTATTAGCTAGGTCAATACTTCTTGCTCCTCTAGTCCCATGCAAAGCTCTTAAATCCTTAAATTCCTCTTTCAGCATTTGGAGAAATAGAAGGATTAAAAGCAATCTAGAGAAAGCTGTTTCTATAGAAAATAGTATGCTTATGAGATGGGGGGATTTAAAACACTGTAACTGCTTGCTTCTATAGACAGGATTTAATTGCAAGCCAGTGTTGCTACCATCTGATGTTAAAAGATAATGGATTTTTTTTTCCTTCCCTTGAGAAAAAGTAATTACAATGTGATACATTTGTAACACCAAATTCTGAAGTCCAGGAATGTCGCTGTCTAGTTAAGAGCTGGTTTAGTATGATTTGGAATTGAAGTGTAATGGTCTCCTTTTAGGGAGCCAGAGTTAAGTCTCTTGTTCCTGCAACTTTATGTATGTTGACTGTGGAATACATTTTTAAAATCACAGCTCCTGATTGGGTAAGTTATTACTCCTGATTGGCTGAGATATTTCCTGCTTGAAATGATACAGACAGGCCTGTGTGCATACATTAACATCATGTAAATACATGTAGAAAATGTGTGTATGGGTCTCTCTGCTGTGAGGTTTTAATTTATTCTACACATTTTACGTCACAAGATGATTGGAATATATGATGTAAAAACTGGAGCACCAATACCTGAATTTCTTTAATCAGATTAAAATGCATAGCAACTTACTAGTGTAAGCCATTTTGTGAAGAATCTGTATGAATTTTGTTTCAGATGCAAGTGTTCCAGTTCATGAGCTTACAGCTCTGAATGTTTATTTCTTCCAGATATACAGAAGAGATCATTCCCCGCCACCCGTGCCTGAAACTTATTAGCAACTGTGAGCAGATGCTTTCCAGCCACACATCAAGGCGCCTGATAACCATGGAAAAGGTGAAAGAATTCAAGGTAAGCTTGAATTCTTGATTATATTGTGTAAAATAGTAGCTATTGCATTAATGAAAAGTTTGTGCTATTCAGTATTTGATCCTTATTTCTATCACACTTGAGTGTTTTATGATGAGAGTTAGAGCTTTGTAAAATTGCCACACATTTCTTTAAAATAAATTGGGAAGTGATTTAAGGGACCATTCTGGTTTTGGTCTTTTCCTTTTTCTCCTCAGTTTTTGATAAACTTTTCATCTTGAGCAAGCCGCTTAATAGTGTGAAAGAGATCTTTGAACTTACAGTTACTTGTGAAAGTTGCATATGCTTTTCTTGGAAAACTGAACTCTGTGAATCCCATCTGCAGAGATGCCAAGATGCCTAAATTCCTAATGATTCCAAAGTGTAATTTGGTGCCCAAGTAAATACTAAATGCCTTTGCGGGCCTGGCAGGACAGGTAAATCATATTCAATTCTGTTACTTCATTTTTAGAGTGGTACTTTTTTAGCTTTTGGAGATAATATGTAGCTGTGACATAAGTACAGTGAAACACATTGTTTTTTTTTTTGTTTTGGGACACGCTAAGTGCCTCTCCTGAGGCATTGAGACCAGGGAATATTGCATTCAGATCTCCTTTCTGTTCTTGCTGCTTCTCTCACCTAATACTGTTAAAAGAGATGCTAAACGAAGGTGAAGCAAATTCTTAATGAAAACACACACAAACGGTGAGCAGGTGTTTTCAGTACATTCCTTGTCAGTTGGAAGAGCTATTTTAAATGACAGGAGATACAGTCAGACTGCTGTGTCTCCATGGTGCTTGCACTAATAACACAGCAGGGTTTCAGTACTGCATTCATAATGCTAACGATGACTGAGATTCTCAAGCAACACCTGAATTTTTTTAAAACACTGTATGTGGAGTTCAGAACCAGAGCTGCCAACTTCACCAGTAGTGAACCGAGAGGGGAAATGATGAAAGTTTTTGACATGTATGTCTCAGGGTGTCCATGGAGTTTTTCTGCAGGAGTTTTATTATTGCCAGTGGTGTAGGATAACATGTTCTAATTTAATAAATGTATCCACCCTTCTGTGAATAGACTTTCATCATTTGTTATTCTTGTTTTGTGCATCACCTGTTCTTCAGTACATGCTTTGACAGGTTCATGTCTGGAAATGCTTAGCTCTGAGCACCTGATTCTAGTTGGCAGGCTTACTGCTTAGATAAAACTGTGCAGGTGCTTACACTCAGGACTCCAGATGTCTTTTAGATTATTTAGAGATACCAGAACCCATGTACTGTTTCTGATGATGCAAAACTTGTCCAAATAACAAATACATATTGACTCCTTAGCTAGTGCCTGCTTGGTTTAGGGTCTTGTTGTTTGGTGTCTAATATTTCCCCACCCCAGTGTCCCTTACCTGGGACATGTTTTTTTTTCTGTCTAAATATCTTGAACAACCATTGAATGGCATACTTCTGACTCACCAGATAATGATCATAAAATTCAATAGTTGGAGCTGTGGCCATTTTTCTTTTTCCCAAATGAAAGAGTGAATTTTTGTGAATATGTGCATTTATGTTTCCAGACAGTTCCTGTCTGCTTTACTAAACTGGTTTGTAACAGGCACTCACAGATGCCTTTTAATTCAGCTTAATGTAGTACTTGCAGGTGGATAAGAAGTTTTACAAATCATGTAGTGTCATTATGCAGTCCTTCGATTTCCCCAGTGTTTGCCACCAATAATGAATTGCAGATTTCACAGCAAATTCGATTTCACTATTAACACTCTAAACTCTTAACTGGAGATTAATTCAATCAGTTACTGAACGTGAAATTGGTGGTGCATTTTGATTGTGCTTGTAACATAAAGGAGACCAAAGTGAATGTAAAAAATGAATATGTCTAGTTAAAGTATTGATCTATCATAATTAATCATAAGCATGAAGATCATAAATGTTGGATTAAAAACATCACAAAAGGTGGTATATAACTCACTGTTTTGTAAGCATCCAGTCTGTTCTATTTAAGTTTACGATGAAATCGTGCCAACTGGAAAAGATTTCTTACTGAAAACAGTGTTGATATGAATAGACTTTTCCAGCATGTGCACAATATGAGCAGAAGAGTTGTTTGTTTTTTAACATTTTAGGCTTTTTTTGGACAGCCACGGTGGTCATTAGTAACTCCTCTCCTCCCCAGTCTTAAATTATAGTGATAATAGTAAAAGTGAACGAAGGCAGTTGTTGTAGAGGGCAGCTAGCAGTAGCCAGCTAGTGACTTCTAGTCTTCTAAAACTCTGAAGGCAGAAGAATTAGAAAAGTGAAGAACAGGGGTGTGGAACAGGAAAGGAACAAAGCAGAAGTGATACGAGGTGAGAGCTTACTAGCCTGATGTATTACTTTTTTCTGTGGACATTAGTGTTCCCTCTTCTGGTATTAAATGGATATGGATCTCCCCAGTCGCTCTCTAAACCTGAAATAAAACTTTCTAATTGATATTAGAGTGGGCAGGACTGTGTGAGTCTACCCTCATTGAACTGTGAAGGGAGGGTTTTTTTTAAGCAGTAAAAACAAAAGTCTAGCTCTCTAAAGACTGTAGGCATTCATATATAAGAACTGAAATACAGTGGTAATGGAAGAATGAGAAGCTGTTGGCCGAGTAGGTTTGTGCTGCAACGTTTGTCGACTGTGATCTAATAGGAGTCCAGTCTTCTGCTTTAGGTCAGAGGAGGTTTGAACCAATTCTCCCAGCCCGAATCAAGTGAAAATGTACCTTCCATTGTGCCAGTTTATTTTTCAAAAGCCTTAAAAAATATAGTTATGTAAGACTGAAAGGTCTCAATCTGTGCTACCTATTTCTGAATTGTCATCATTTTTTATTTGAATGTCAAATAACTGGTAAGTGGTTAATCAGTAGGAAAAGTGGAGCATAAAAACTTACAGCATTATTACCACAAGGGTTCTTGGGAATCTATATCTGGTGATCAACTATTTTCAGAAGGTGTGGACTTACTAACAGTGTTTAACTGTAGGGTTTTTTGGTGTTCCCTTTCTTTACAACAGTATGTCTAGCTTTCTGTTTTCTGAGGCTTGTTGGTTTCCCCATGCTGAATTATTTCAGCTATTGCCGAATTACTTGTTTCATTCCTCAGCTGGCTGTCTTACAGAAATATATGGGATCTATTTGGCTGGTAAATGCTACSTAGTTCTGAAGTTTCTAATCAGGACTTCTTAAAAAAATATTGGAGGAGAGATCTGTAATCGATAAGGGCTGAGAGAGACACCTAGAAATTATGTAGCAAGACGAAACAGAAAACTTGACAGAAGGACGAACTCTGAGCGTATGACTGCCTGTGAAAGGACTCTGGAGTGTCGGGCATGCAAATCCACCATGCTGAATGGGTCCACCATTTCCACGTCACATGGTCACTCCAGAGTCATTACTGGTGTAGAATTTTTCCTACTGAATTTAGCAGTGTCTGTTCCTGGATATGACCTGTTGTCCCTGGTTTGGAAGCTGCTTGGTGGTGTTTATAGCTGTATAACATTAGTACAAGTGGTTTCTATAGCTACTGTCCAGCACCAGACGTAGAGTGGTAGGAAGCTGTGATAAGGCTAGGAAGATTTTTTTAAACAAAAACTGAATGTGGGTAATTACCCTGAGGCTGAACTGAAGCATGCTAGATTCATAAAAACCTTTAGAAATTCACTTAATATTTGCCAAGATTTAAAGAAAAACAAAGCTTTCTTGTTATMTTTAAGCTTCCTCCTCTTTCTTCCACCTCTTTCATTATTTACTGGAGATCTGTAACACTTTTTTTTAGTGTTGTCTTTAGAACAAGTAAGCGTTGAGTCGAAAACGCAAATTAGCTAAAAGCAATTTGGTAGCGTGTACTTTGACAAGAGCTTTGTTGGTTTTCAGTTGTCACAGAAGTAATCGTAAAATGTTTCAGAGTAAAAGTTTTATGTGATAACTGTTTGCAATTAGTCTGCTGTTTTTAGAACTTAAATTATTCAAAGTGAGAACCAAGGATGATGATAAAGAATGACCAGGAATTAACAAACATCTTCAGTTCTGACTTTTACAAATAAAGGAAGAAGTCTTTGTCGTCTTGGTAGTGCTGGCAGACTGGGGAAAGAGCTGACTTAGTGCCAAGTAGGCTGATCGTTGCTGATCAGTCTTGAAAATGATTTCTTGGGAAAAAATTTGTCACTGTTTTGTGTTGAATAACCAATTGCAAACTTTATGCCTTGAAAACTATGTACAGTTGTTTCAAAGGAAATAAGTGAAAAAAGCTTCTCACCCCTAGGTGCAGCTGTGTATCACAAGCAGTACTCCTTACTCCTCTTCCAGTGTGTCATGTTAAGAGGAGGAAAGAGACTATCTCCCTTAAAACACTGTGGTTCAACTCCATTCCCTGAATTTAAACTTTTTTTAAAAAAAGGCAAGAGAAAGGAAAAAAAATCCATATTAACTGCACTGGACAGTTAATGCACTTGAGGGAGAGTTGACACTGCCACTGACACCCTCCATAAGAGATCTTCTCTTACTACAAAACATTCCTGCTGAATATTTAGAGTGCGTATCCTACCATTTTATGCTACTCAAGATAGAGCTTAACTGAGGATGTTTGACTGGCTTCCTTACTGAAACGAGCTGGTGCCTGATGCCCAGGCAAATTCTAGTGCAAACAGTCACAACAAATTGTTTCATGAAGATGATTTTTGACAAGCTCTTATCTCTGTAGAGTTAAATGCAGCCTATCCCTAGTGTTCAGATTGTACCCATTCAGCTCCCTGTGTAGGTATAAAATACCCTAAGATTAGAATTTGTTCGGAAATCATTAGTCTCTGAACTCCAAGAATTCCTTTTACTTTGATCAGTTCTTATGTTGCCCATAAAACTGTTTTGACTAGTAAATGTCAACAGTGAGTGGCATCTCCAGGTAGTTCAGAGTGTCTTATTTTCTTTTCCCTTTCTTAAGAAGCAATACCCAATCTGTTATTTTGCTTTAAAACAATTACCATCTTTATTGGGCAGTCATGTCTGTACGGGGAGAGGTATGGAATGGAAGCTCTTAAGGTAGGGAATGGAATTATTGTGATGTGGGCCAGGACCTTCCTTCGTAAGCTCTCCCAAGAAGTCTGTGCCTGACTGCAGATCTCCTCTCATCTAGCGAGCAATGATTTGCATAGCTTTTGACGAAGCCTGGATTTACAAAATGGATTCTGCTGTGGAGTGATGCACCAAGCCTGTTTCCATTTGATGAATGCAGATGCTCCTCTTACAGCTGTGTTTAACTCAAAGTTTGTTCTCTTACATATCATATCCTCTCTTTGCCCTAAGCAGCTTGGGGGTAGAGGRGGGTAGTTCCTTTCTTCCTTCCTCCCTTCACCCTGAATCAGCATTTTGTTACTTAAGGAATCAAGATGAATGGTGTACAGATGTGTGACCTCTTAGAGGTTGTAGGGATTAATTTTTATGTTAAAATACTGTTGACCCATATATCATTATCCTTCAGGGTCAAATATCCCATCCATTTTTCAAAACAAGCAAATTATGTAGAACTATCATTAAAACACATCCCAAAGGTATAAAAATGTATTATATGCTTAGGTCAAAGAAGGATTACTGACCTGCAAATTCAGGGGAAGAATAAGTGCTCTTTTCCTCAGAGCGGTCCCATATAAGAGACCTGGAGAAGTGGGTGCAGGCTGGCTGTGAGAGGAGGGTGTCTTAAATCCTCCTTGTTTCCTGTCTGCCAATAGTATTTTTTTTTTCCACATGGACATGTTAAAAGCCTGTTGATTATCAGCCTGAGAGTGGTCTTAGAGATGGCAGTCTCTCACAGGTGACCAAAAGACAATAGATAGTACTGTGTCTGCAGTGGGTTTACTGAGGTCATTTTCTCCTGCTATTTTCCAGCATTGCAGTATTTAAATAGAACTAATTTGCTGCTACTGGTGTACATGCTTTACGTGTTCGATATGTACATGGCACTTAACATTTAGCAAGTTAATTTAAGCCAGTGGCATGCTGCTGATATCTGCTAGGATAGCAGATGAGAACAACTTCATAGGCATATCTCATTGTGTCCAGAAGAGGGCACTTGCATACGCACACAAACATCTCGCTGTGGTGAAAAACTTTTTGTTTCACTCCTTTAGAATGCGTATTAGGATATCCAAAGCAAGAGGAGGTGTTGATCATGCTAGGTGAAAGCCTGGAAAGGCTACAAAATAGCTGAAGAGGGAGATTGTCCACTAGGATTCAGTTAATCCTTGCATTGTAATACTTTCTTAGTATGAAAATATTGACTTAAATCTACTTCCATGTTCCGACTACTTATGCTAAAGCATTCCACAGTAACCTTATTTTGGAATATATTTTGAATATTTTTGAAATAACTCTGAACTGTAAACTTAAGTAACAAACCAATCTGTATGTTGCTGCATTGCTTAAAAAAATTATAGCAATGAGGATGAATTGAGAAGAAACATTTAGTGGAATAGGGGTTTAGTTCTGTCATATGTTTGTTTTTATTTTCTCTTTGCACAGTTCAGTTGTTCTATGTGAGGCTGTTTATCTCAGTTCCATCTTGCTATTGAGCATAATAAACTGACATCAACCATAAGTGTAAAACTGTTTTTAAAAGTTGCCATAAGTTTTCTTTAGCACTCAGATTAAAGTTTGATGTATTGTTTATCTTACAGTATTGATCACATTAGTTCACTAGTATCTTAATTATATAAAGCCACAGTACACGTTGAACTAAACCTTTGTATATATAATGGGCCAATTTTCTAAACTATGTTCTTGGCTGATGTCAAATAGGTATTATGTGTAGCGATTTACTGTGTCAACTTTAACTTTCAGAAGTACATGAATACTGCATAAGAAAAAATCCTCTGATTGCGCTTCAGTAACTGTAGGAACTCATTTTAGTCATTTGAGTTCCTCTTCTGTTTGTATCTGCCTTCCACAAACCTCTTGAGTGATTGAATTCTCCAGATGGTATTTTTTCTGGAAACTAACCTTTATATTTTACTTTATAAAAGTCTGTGTGGCACAGTACCTGTGCTCTCATTCATTCATGCAAGGGTTGGATTCTGGTGATGTTAGCTGAGATGTTTCCAGTGACGCTGCACTGTTAAAACTTCAAATGTCCGGCACTGACAACTTGCATCATTTTGTTGTACAGAGTAGAATGATGAAAATTTGCGTGAGTACATAAAAAAAAAACCCCCACCACCGAACAAAAAACCAACAGAAACCCCTTATCTGCTTACAGCTTGTATTTGACCAATGTCAAATGAGAATCCTTTGCATATGGGTTTTCATTTCTGTTAAATGTTAAGACTTTGCAGTAGGATGTATACGTTCTTGTTAATCCTAATGGAAACCTTAGCATTCTATTTTTGGAATTCTTTAATCAATCTAATGACTTAAATGTTTGCCACTGAATTGTAAAAATAAAATAAAAAAAAAAAACCCAAAACCAAAACTTTACTCTTGCTTGTAGTTGTCGGAAAAAATTCGGAGGAAAACCAATGGCAATACATGCTGAACATACTACTGTAAAACCTAATGCTTGCATTTTGATACCATGCAGGATCAAGATCAGAATTCTTACTTGTTGGATGGTCAATATATGCCATACAGGGGACACAATTCATTCCGTGAGAAGTATTTCAGTGGTGTGACAAAGAGGATTGCCAAGGAAGAAAAAGACAATCAGAAGTAAAATATAATATAAACAGATTAAAAAACGAGGAAAGAATGAAGATCGTGTTTCTTTGTAAGGACATCTGGATATGAACATTCATTTGGATGCTTCAGAAAAATAAATACTGCTTTTAATTTTAAAACAAGATGAAACCCACAACACAGGTTGAGAGCAGTTCTTTTTAATTAGCTTTGTTTATAGCAGATTTTATTGTACAAGCTTTTTGAGTCTTACTTAATTTATATTTGTACTTTCAAGTACTAATGATGATTGACTAAAACCATTATTATTGTTCTTTCACCATTAATGTTTACAAAAAAGTAGTAGTATTATTTGGCTTCTTAAACTGTGAACATCTGGCTGTTTCAGAAACACGTGGTGGTGATCAAGGATTGCTTATTAAGAAGATCATTTTAATTTGTTTTGTTTTTTTGTAAATGGTATACAATAAAACAGAAAAGATTGTTGTGAGTTTTTTTTAATTGTYGCATGCAATAACTGCTCCTATGAATTCCGATGGCTCTGGCTGAGGCCAGCAGTGTTTAAAACAAACAAAAACCACAAAGAAACAAATGCGCGCRTGCGCACACACACACGCACCAAAAGCCTCTGTGACCTGACAAACTCTGGAGAGCCTATTAAACCCTGTGAAGCCTGTCCACATCTGAAGCTCATCTGTACCTTGGATTTGCTTTTGCATTCCTAAACCTTGACTCTTGGTCAAGCCAACTGTCTGCAATTTTTGGTTCAGAAACTGATAGTTAAAGCAGTAACAACAACAGCATAAAATCAGTAATGGTTCCCTAATGGTATTAAGCCTAATCAAATCTTTGAAATTGAAGCTGTATTTGTTAAAGGGCAAACTTTGCTGAATCCACACCATGTCCATCATGAAAATACCTCATTTGAAAACCACTAAGCCCATTAATTCAGGATGTTAATGGCTCTTCTCATTTTGATGGTCAAATATGGTCAAATATTCTTCAGCAGGGCGTTGGTAAATGTATCTACTTGCTCCAGCCAGAGAAAGCCTTGCTTCTCAACTTGCTGCAAGTTACTGACTGGTCATGGTATAAGCTTTGTAGATTATAATCTTTAAGTGCCTCTCCAAAAAACCAATGATACCTAGGAAGGCACGAGTCATTGTGTATATCTGATCGAGTTCATTAACTGAATTTGCTCTTCTGTGTGTTGTGGTCCTCAGCTGCAGCAGGGAGAGCTCACATACTCAATGACAACTTTGTCTGACCTTCTGGATCTAATCTGTGGTGTGTTAGGAAGTTCTGAAATAGTGATTTATTTTCTGTGTTTCCATTATAAATCACTTTGTTTTGAGACTTTTAATGTCAGCCATATAATAGTTGTTCTGGGCTAAACTTGGAGCAAGATCAAAGCTCAGAAAATTTTTCAAAAGCAGAGTTTGAATTGATCACTTTCAAATATTACATCAAAAAATTACTGCTTCTGAAAACCTGTCTTCATGTAACTTCTGACTTCAATTTTAGCATTACAATTTGGCATTCAGCTCTTATTACTTTACAAATTAAAATTACTTTCTGTTCTTCATAGGCAAGGAATTTTTCTAGATGGATTTATTATGCATTTATAACTTCATTTTCATAAAAGTTACCCTACATAGACATGATCTAAATGGTTATACAAGATGTAAGGTAGTGGCAAATCTGGCTCTGTCTATTCAAAGAGAATGATTTAGTTTATTTCTCCTCTGCCTGGTCCAACTTTTAGTCCATTCAGCAGCAGTGGTGTGGCCTCTGTTTAGCAGTTCATACATAACAGCTCTATCATTACTGAAGAATACCGTTTTGAACAGAAACTGTAAGTGTATTTGGGGTACTGCATCAACATCCGCTAATCAAAAATAGTTCAGAATTGAAATCAGATGTTCAGGCTCTGCTGATCCCCAACTTTAAAGCTATCATTTGGAAATATTTCTGATCTCTAAATTTCTCCTCACTTAATGTGCGTGCTCCAGCCTATTGTACGCGCAGACTTGCAAAAGCGGAGGCGTTTATAGCCGTAGAGACGTGACACAGTCCCTGCGCTCTCTCTAGCGAAGGACAGGCGGGTGGGTTACCCTTTCGGCAGGATTTGGCCATCGATGGCCGCGGTTTCTGGCGCTTTCGTTCAATCTGGTTCCATTCAGTCTCTTTCCGTGAGGTTCCAGTTTCCTGTCCCTGGCAGGGAGGGTCAGTTCACGAGCCTGCACTGAACTCATGCCGTTGTCATTCTCTCCTTTGGGGTGGTTTATGCCATTTTCCAGTTTTGAAAAATAAACGTTATTTTTGGAGCGCTTTGTTGCGCTGCAGCAAATTGGATGGAGGGAGGAGCTGAAAACGGCTGCGAGGTCATATAGGCAGAGGCTGTCTCTTGCTGTAGGGAGCAATTTGTTGAGGCAACAAAGGGAAAGAGCCCCCTCTTTTCACAGAATCCCTTTACCTGCTGGTGGTGTTCCTGGCTGCCAAGCCTCCCACATATCTATGGGAAGAGGAAGCAGAAAAGTAGCGGAAATAGATTTTCTCTGCATTAATTGTGTGCCCTACCTGCTCTCTCTCTCTAATACTTTTTTTAATTAGTGGCCAGTTTGAACAAGTTTGACAGAAGGTCAAGGTTTGATGAGGTCTTACAGATAACAGGGGGCTACAAATCTTGTTGCAATAGGCAGAAGTGTTGAAGAAAAAGACCTAGTTAATCTCTTCCAGGGATAAGGTTGTAATATGAGTTCAACTCTCATTAAACATCAGAGAACCCACATGGAAACAAGACCTGGAGACAAAGACTCTAACTAATGTTTTTTGTTGCTCTGTGACAACCAGTGCTGGTCCTGCTGCTTCTTGATCTTCTCTTTAAAACAAAAAGACCCAAATAAAAGTATACAAAGAGCCTTTTTAGAAGGAACATAAAGGTCTCGGCTGAACTTTCCACTTCTACTCAAGCTGTGAGACCAACTCACAAAAACTCAGACTCGGTAGTTTCTCATCACTCTGATGCAGGAGTCAAGCAGATGTGTCAGCTTGCTGAACATCTCAAGTAGAGTGCAGTCGTCCCTTTAAACCAACCTAAGAAACTGGTGTCTGTTATTGGGACAATATTTAACTCTGGGTGTCCACTAGTAGAGCAGGCTTTTTGTTTCCACAACACCCATTGCTGGACTTTGTGCTGGTACCACGCAGTGCAGCAATGCCCGCTCACTGGATACGGGCACTTCAACAGCAACTCTTGAAGTTTGGTTTTGGTGGATCCTTCCTTCCTCTCTACCTGTTCAACGGGGCTGGAAGACTGTGGTGGAAGTCCTTAACTGTTTGGCATCTCTTCTTTTTCCATTAGACTAGTATTTTAGCTCAGAGTTGTGACTTACAAGAGGGTCATAGGTATCCATGCAGATGGCAGTTGGCAGAACTCAGTCAAATTTTTGAGAGTTCTCAGTCAAGGCTCACCTGTCCAAAAATACTGAAAAACGCTGCTAAGAAGATAAAGTACGGGCTTTGTCTCAGGCTGTTTTGATTTTAGTTAACTGTACAGATGTTACAGGGAGGAAACACCTTAATAATTCTGAATCTTCTCTTTCCTTCTATCACTGCTTTTTAAGATTTCTTCTTACTGGTTATTTCCACTGTCCCCAGGACAACCCCACAGCCTCAGGGCCACCAGCCAGAGAAGGGTGTCACAGGGATGGTGACTCTGTGACTTTGCACTGTCCTCTGGCTACAGGTTTTCCAGAGACAAAAATGTCCGGTTGGAGAGGGCAAGACTGGAGCAGATGGTACGCAGTGGTTACGGGTTTCCCTGTCGGACAACAAGCAGCTCTGGGGTTAGCTGACAGGAGGCTGATGAAGTCTCCAAAAGGCAAAGGTTGTTCTCTGCTGGCTCAGCTCCCGTCACCACCATGTTTCTCTTTTCTGACTCTCCTTTCCACCCCTTCACAGAAGCTGAGAAGAAAAATTTAATGCGTTCTTTCTTTGCTGTTTGGCTTGGTCTGCAGTTTAAACTGAGGTCCAGAGTTGAACAAGGCTGTCTTTTCAGTCTGGAAACTTCTTCCCTGCTCCTAAAAAAAAGAGAGTTGTGGGTACCCAGGAGAATGAAGAGGCCGGTATCCCTCTCTGCCTTTCTCTTCTGTTTGCTATTTGGAAAAAATGTGGTTTTTTAACCTTGTTCTCTTATGTCATTGATTTTGGTGATCACATAATTTAAAACAGCGAAATATATCTTACCTGCCTCCATGCTATCCTTTTAAATATATTTCTCTGGTGTTCTCATATTGGCTTACTGGACTGTAAAAATCTCTGTTTATGTATGTATCCTCACAACTATTTTCATCATAGTTTTCTATCATGGCTGCTGTTATTTTGTGCAGTGCCTCTAATCAGTTACAGCTTTCCTGAGCCTATGGATGAGGAGGACACCACTCAAAAGAGACGTCAGCTCTCTGTTAGCTAAAAGGCCTCATCAGACCCAAGGTCCCAGAGAAAGGACGATCTATTTGGCTCACTAAGGGTATTGGACCTCAAGACAGGTTTGCCAAGTAAGATCTTTTTTAATTCTTGTAGGTTGCTTAAAATGAGGTGGGCAGCCGAAAGGTAAAATCCATTGATAGAAGGGAGATCTTACTGTCTTTACTGCCACTGTTGCGATCTTAGTGAGGTGCCCAGGAGATGCATTGCAGATTGCTGACAGCCCACAGCAGACCTAGGCACAGGGGGCTTCAACCCTGCATGTCAGGTTTGACAAGGAGTATTTTGAGTGCAACTGGGTAGGAACAGGATATTTTGCTTCATTTAAAGTTCGCCAAAAGTTGATTTTCTTAAATTCAATTTTCGGATGCYGGGAAGAGACTATTTTGTACAAAGATATGATGATTGCCAATGATCATTTGAGATTCGAATCCAAAATTTCTGTTGCTTTACGTAAAAAAGGTTAAAATAAAAAAAAAAAATCTTACCTTCTAAAGATGTCAAAACAGCACAGTATTATCACTGTGTTAATTCTCTCCAAAACTAAATTTTATTTAAAAATTACTTTTCAATTTTTTTTCGATCAAAATGCCACTTGCTGTATAAAATTCTAATTTAAAACTTGTTCGTCATGGATTCATTCTAATAAATTTTTCACTAATAAGGTGCAAAATAACAGGTCGTGTTACTGTATGTGATGGGATAAGTAGTTAATTCTAACCAAATACATAACTCCTAACTAAACAATCTCATCTCCATAAGGAGATACCATTGGCAAAATGGCAGTCTTATAGCAATTAATCATACTTCCTTCTATAAGAGTCTGTCCCAAAAGATGGGATGTCTCTGAGTGATGACTAAGGATGGATGTTCAGTGCCACGACTGGACAGCCCAGAGTGTCTTTGCTTTATCCTGAGGCTGATACGAGACATTTCCACTGAACACTGGGAATTATGCTGATGATTGCATTTTGGAGGCAAGACTAATCCTTGAGCTATCTTCTTTTCTATTGAATGCAGCACTAGGAGAAATGCAAGTGGGTAATTTCAGTACAGGATAAATTTAGCTATGAAAGTTCTTAACAAGTAATAGGGAAGGTTCATAAAATAGTGTGATTTTTGGCTAGAGATGAAACATAGCTATGTGGAGAAAATCCTGTGAGTGGTTGGATCTATTCAATTGGAAGGACAGATCCTTACACACAGGCAGTCTTCTCCACTGAGTTGTGGTCCTGTTCTTTGTGTGAATGTATGTGATGGGTGGAATGATGCCTCTCTGGCCACAGTTCATGCCTTTATAAATTGTTCTGCTCTACAGGTTTGTTTTGAGGCTGTTTGCATAAAGCTGTGAGATCCTGAGATTAGAAGTGCTAAGCAGGTGCAATGTGTTTATTGCAGTAGCAGTTGTGGCAGAGACTAGGATAACCAGAATCATGAGCAGCACCGTAGGACACACGCTCCTGTCTTGGAGAGAACCTTGTGTCTTGCTAATAAACAAACCCCTAGCAATTTAGGAGACTTTTGGGAAGTTTCTACTCTCTCTTCAAAATGTGTATGTGGCAGAAAGTACTTGTATGCCTTTGCTTGAACCTCATTCCTTTACACAACACTCCCTGGAGAAAGGTAATGAAATTACATGAGGAAAGGGGCTGGTTCGCTTAATCAGTAAATATTTGTCAAAGTTGGCATTTGCAAAATGTCATATTTTAGTCTCCACGGCTTGCAACGGGAGCTGTCACAGAGGTGTATGTGCACCTATGGGTGGTTCTTCGATAGCGGTTACTGGAAAGCAGCTTCTTCAGTAGCGTGATGCCTCTGCTCAGTCCTGTAATTGCAAAGCCGCTGGTATGGACAGCGGTGAATATGCTTGTGCCTATTGGGCGAATATGCACAAGCGCCCAAGCACCACCTGCGTTTGTTCTGCCTCCCTGTTCTGGTGTTGCCCGGAGCGATCTGACAAGCTGCAGGCTGAACTCCATAAACTACTGCTGTTTGCTACAGGGAAGGACCTGCCAAAAAAATGCACAGGCCCCGTGCTGCTGGGGCCAGGGAAGTGGGACCTCCCCTCTCACCCTTTCTTGCCTTGCCTCTTTATAAAGCAAAAAAAATTTCTACCTCAGTAAGAAATTAATTTTATAATAACCATAGAATAGCATTTTTAGCCTTATGTAAAGATGTCAAAGACAACAAAGATATGGACTATTTCTTAATCAAATATAGATTTTCTTTTGGTTTTTGTTTTTACTCTAAAGGCAAACCAAAACATGTTTGTGCCAAGAACTGTTATATCCCATCCCCCTTTCCCTTTTTTTTTTAATTGTGTTTTTATATGCTTGGCAGAATTAATGATGAAAATCTTTCCAGCTGTGACTTTGCCAGAATCCCTTTCTGAAGCTCCTACTAATTTGGATTAAAACTGGATGGATGAAAGCCTCAAACAGCAAATCCTGGCAGTAGATTTGCTGAGGCCCCACAGCATATACTTCTCCAACTGTTCTTATCTTCTGAGGCAAAAAAAAAAAAAAAAAAAAAAAAAAAGAAAAAAAGAAGCAAACATAATTTTGTAATTACACAGTTGTTAGCGCTCTCCCTGCCTTTCCCCTCCCTGGGCTGGGGCAGCGGGCGACTGCGTGCAGGGCATGGAGCACGCAGCCGGCGGCTCCCACCCGCCTGAGTAGCCTGCTGGGGCTCCCCTTTGCAGGACCGACTTCTGGCTTTTGCAGGGCGAGGTTTTGATTGCAGGGTGGTGGGTCTTTTAAGCGCTATCTCATACCAGCTACTCTACGTGTTAACAGCCGGCATGGATTTTCGAGAGAGTTGCCATGCTGGGAAGTAACTGTTCAAAATGGCGAAGGTGGGTGTGCAAGCCTGTCATTGCAGGGACGTGAAGCCACGGAGCTTCCTGAGTCCCAGCTGCTGGGTGCTCACCTCGCTTGCTTAATTCTAGCAGCATTGGCGCCGTGTTTTCTTACTGTCCAGGCTTCCCGGAGCCAGCAGCTGCAAGCTCTCCTACTGCCACAAACAATTAAATTAATTTCTTTAAATTGGACAGATCGATCTCTGGCAAGTGGCCCGTGTTCCTTCCCCTCCTCCCTCTCACCAGGAGAGTCTTCTGGAAGCTTGTGAGCTTACTAAGACCTTGCTCGCTGTGTTCCTTTCTTCACGACCACGCTGAGACAGAGAAAAGGCAGTGCTCCGAACGCAGGCAGTGCCGTGGGACGCTGACAGCCTCTTCCCATGGCCTTGCCAGAGGGTGCCCTCTCCACCAGCACAGCCCCTCCAGGTGTGAGGCTGCAGCTCACGAGGGCATCCGAAAGCTACTTGTGAGCACGTTGGCTTAGATGCCAGCACTTGCCGGAGGGGGTGGCAGGAGCTCCTCGCTGCAGATGCTCTGAGCACCTTGCTGACCTGCCTGGAGCATCTCCTGCATGGAGAAAGAATACGAATACTACCAGTTATATTTATGACATACTCTGTTAATCATTACGAACGACAGCAACAGCAGCTTTCCCAGATGGACCACTTACAATTTCTGGCGAATCTGAAGATTGTGAAGGAGGTGGCCGCTGCTAAAGCATTATGGGGGACGGTGTAGGCAGCAGCATCTCCTGTCTCCAGGCTGTGCCTGTTGGCACAGAAAGCCATGCAGCCCCTCTGATCTCCTGCGGAAGACCTACCCCTTCCACTCAGTTCCACTGGGCTGAGGGCTTTGTTTTTAAAGGGTGTGCTCCTTGTCACCRTTAGCTGCTGATTTTCTCCCTTGGCTGCATGGTGTGAGCAGATGCTTGACAGGCTGCATCAACTTGCCTCCCAGCTGCTTTGAAGGAACAGGGGAAATGCACAGTGACTGAGCTCTTTTCCTTCTCGGGATGCTTTGAGGTAGGGCTGAATGTAGTCTCGAGGCAGAAAGAGGAAAGTGAAATGTTTCAGCTGAAGTCCAGCCTTTCAGTCAGGAGAGGCAGCACTGGGGTGTATTTTCAGCCGTCATCTTGCATATTTCCATACCAAATGTGCACAGCCTGTGAGCAAGAAGTACTTCTTCCCTGACTGCCACCTTTGCAAATGCATTTTGAGTTCTGTAATATTTTTTCTACTCATCCTATTATGAGCAGAGAATAATGTATTCTCCTTACAAGTTCACTATAAAGCTATTGCCTTCAGATTATGTCCTTGAAAACATCTGCCGCAATCCACCTGTTTATAGTATTAGTGGAAAAACAAGGCATGAATTTGGACATGCTTCTTTTTAAAGACATATTGTTTAATCATCTTCTAATTATCAACAATCAGCAGGTCTTGAATCCCGCTTTTGAAATAATAAAAAGATATTTTAATGGGTTGCTTTGCTTTTCCATCAACTTGTAACTCTAAGGCTGGCATGTCAGAATCTAAAAGTCCGTAACATAAGCCTCAAGGAGCATTCATTTTTGCATGAGCAATTCCCACGGTATTCAGTGGTAATAATGCGTACCATTCAGAGAAGAGAATTTAGGTAAAAGATAATATAGAAAGTTCTCTGTTGACAATAAGGCCTATGTGATCCTTACAGCAATAATGGATTGAAATGGACTCCCTGAAAAAGCTAAAGCTTTTTAACAAGTAACCTAGTAAATGATGAATATTATATAATTTTAGTTTAATATGATAAAAGTTTTTAAGTCATTCAACTCTACAAGAACAACAAGATATGGAAGATATTTGAATCCTTCCTCTGATTTTTCATCTCGCTAAGAATCATTTGTACTGTAGAAATGTATACCTAATTAACAAGAGCTATCCATTTAACTCACTACCAATGAATGGGACAAGATAGTTTATTGTTTCCCATGATACTTCATTCTCTCTTGATTTATGGAAATCAGGCATGGTTTGGGAATGACACTTCCAAAATTTGGGTTGTTTAAACCATACAATACTCTGATTTTTTAGAATTTCAAATARCAGGCTTTCAGGAATTGCTACAAGTTTGAGAAAGCCTGCTTTTCAGATACCCATTTTGCATGGTATTGATGGTTTTAATCTACTTTAATTTTTTTTATTAACTGGGTCTCATATCAAGATTGGTACTGCTGATCAAGTTGGCAGGCCAGTACTTTGTCTTTTACCAAACTGGCACAACGTTTGCTTTATTCCAGATATCTTAAGTTTCTGCAACATACTGACAATCAATATTTAGGCTGAGGTTTGACTCACCTAATCTTTCATGTCAACATCTATATCTAAATCTATATCTAAAGCAGTCATGTTAGTCTCCTCCTAGTCCATGGAGAGGAATAAGTCCAGAGCACTTGTCAGTCTGCTCTTCTAGAGCTCTTGGATGTGCGCAACTCAGACTTGCTCATTTAAGAATTACTCTAGTTGGTAATGTCTACTTTTTACTGAAACTCGTTGTTTACAGTGAGGCCAGTTAATTCACCTTCATTTCATATATGCATATCAGCTTCTGCTTCTATAATGCTGGATAAGAATATTTATGAAATAGTTCTGCCTCTGGCCTGTTCAGGACACTGGTCGAGAGAGTCCCTTGGCAGACAGTCCTGAAGGGCAAAGGGGTCCAGGAAGGCTGGACGTTCTTCAAGAAGGAAGTCTTGAAGGCGCAGGAGCAGGCTGTCCCCATGTGCTGTAAGAAGAACGGGCGGGGAAGAYGACCGGCCTGGCTGAACCGGGAGCTCTTGCTGGGACTCAGGGAAAAAAAGGAGCGTTTACCACTCCTGGAAGAAGGGGCAGGCAACTCAAGAAGAGTACAGGGATCTCTTTAGGTCATGCAGAGAGGAAATCAGAAAGSCAAAAGCCCAGCTAGAATGCAATCTGGCCACTGTCGTAAGAGACAACAAAAAATGTTTTTACAAATATATTAATGACAAAAAGAGAGCCAAGGAGAATCTCCATCCTCTATTGGATGCGGGAGGGAACATTGCCACCGAGGATGAGGAAAAGGCTGAGGTACTTAATGCCTTCTTTGCCTCAGTCTTCAATGGTCAGACCAGTCACCCTCAGGGTATTCAGCCCCCTGAGCTGGAAGACGGGGATGGCGAGCAGGATAAACCCCCCATAATCCAGGAGGAAGCGGTGAACAACCTCCTACGCCACCTGGACACTCGCAAGTCCATGGGGCCGGATGGGATCCACCCGAGAGTGCTGAGGGAGCTGG
>JAYKAV010000522.1:895392-1070813 GCA_035582835.1 Phoebastria nigripes | reverse complement strand
TATTTAAAAGATGTGTAGATGAGGCGCTTGGGGACATGGTTTAGTGGGCATGGTGGTGTTGGGTTGATGGTTGGACTTGATCTTAGAGGTCTTTTCCAACCTTAATGATTCTATGATTCTATGATTCATTTTCATGGACTTTGTCCATCCAAAAATGAACCAATTTGGTTTTGATATACAGCAAAACCCAAGAATTCAACAAACACACAGGAAAGCAAACACCCAAACATCAAAATCTCTCCTTTCTTAGTGTCTTTTGGCGGTCACAGAATTTATTTCCCTTTGTGCTTTTGGCCACCTTATCAGTTTTCTGGCTTATGATTTCTATGAGTTGCTGCCTACTTCTCTTTTTTTCATGAGTTATCTAAATATTTGTATGGCTAATTTTACTTCCCCTTTCACTAGATTGTTACTTTATATGTATGATGCTTTGGGGAGCTGATGGGTGAGATATGAATCCTGCTTGGGAGTACCGGATTACATCTCATGAAAGGTTCTGCAGATGAGTTATTGCTCCGCAGCAAGTCCTCAGCCTGTGGTTTCACAAGCAGGGAAGCTAATGTGACAGTGCAGAGCTGCTGAAAGGAGAGGGGGTTTGTGCCTTTTCCCTGGTCCCTGGTTCTGGCTTTTCTCACGCTGTGCTCAGCAGAGTTGTCCACTCTTACACTGACTCTAGTTCTTACTGGAGCCTTTCTTGTGCCAGTTCAACTTACTAAGGCAGCAGAAAACTATTCTTTTTGCTGAAAAAGATTACTGCAAGGGAGTGAATTTCCTTCCATCGGAGGTGAGCTGTTGGATCAGCTCACTGTGGTCATGAAACTGTGGTCTCTGTCACATCGCTCCTAGACCTCAGGCCGACTGTCRAGACTGTGCAGCTCCTCACTGAATCGCCCAGAAACCTCCTGGCAGGAGAAGGAAAGCAGCTGATGGTCTTTTGTGTCACAGTGGGCTTTGTTAAATGTARAATTGTGGAAGGTTGAAGAAGAAAAGTCATTAGCTGCCTTTCTCAACACAGATTGACCATGTCTTTGAGAAAAGGAAAGATAAACTAAAGTGAGAAAGATTGCCTTTGGGGGTTATTTACTCACTTGCGACTTATGCTTTATCGTGTTTTTCTTTTAAATGAAAAGCTATGTTGTGGCTGCTGAAAGCTTTCTTTTCTTGTGATCCAGGGACAAGGTGTGCCAAAGTTAACCCAGAGGAACCATGAGGATCAGTAGTGGAGCCACAACTGGGCTTTTGGTTCATGGGATTTAGCACCTCGGAGGGGTGTGAAGAGGTTTGCAGCCCTGGGGCACTTGCAGCCTCTCTTCAGGTTCTGGAGGGTTTTAAGGTGTAAAAAAGTCCAGCCACAGTGTGTGTCACAGCAGCAAAAATTTCTTTTTTTTGTGTGTGATTGTGGATCTTTAGGTATTCAGTGCTCTCTTTTTTAATACCTCCTAATTTTTACTTCTGTTTTCTTTTCAAAAATTCTCTCCCTAAGCTGATGTGGCTCATAATGGTTTCCAACCCAGTGAAACTGGCCCTTTTGGAGCATAATCTGTTTCTGATTTGGTCTTTGTCCTATTTGGATTTGCATCTCAGTGGCCACTGATTTTTACTGAGAAATCAGTTCTTTCCTCTCAGTCTGTCAGCTGAGGGGTGGCCTGGGATTCCTTTAATTTGGATGCTGCAACTTTTTGACCCAGGCTTTTCAAAGAGCATGCCTGGGTAGCTGCTGTGAGGATGTGCTGTTTTTTTTTTTTTAATCTCTGAGTGTGGTTTGGTGAGACAGTCCTTGTCTGTGTGGGTAAGGTCTGAGCAGCAGGACATAAACCAGACTCAATGTGTGGAAACACTAACTAGTTAATCCCACCCTGAATAGTACGGGGGAGCAGCAGTGTTGTGTAGCAGTTTAAGTCAGTTACCCAGCAAACAGCAGCATGCAGAGGAGTTTTGGGAGGTATTTGGAACAAGATGCTATATGTGTACTCGCGGGGGTAATTTTACCCTATGTGCTGAGATGATGAAGTGGTACCAGAGCAGCAGTTGTGACTGCAATGGGTACCCCAGATTTTATATCCTGCCTGAAGCCTGAAGGGGTTTTCTGTGCGTGAAATGCAAGTAGGCATTCATCTCTCAGGCTGAGAACATCTTCCCATGTGGAACATCTGCCTTCAGGAATGCAGGGTGAAGACGCCTTTTATATAGTGTGGTGACCATTCTTTCTACAAATTATATGGGAACCTAGGACTCCTTATCCTGCAAAGCTTCCAGCCACAGAGCTTGCATAATTATTTTGTGTTTATATAAACCATCAGCTCTGGGGCCCCCAGCATAAGAAAGACATGGACCTGCTCAAGTGGGTCCAGAGGAGGGCCACGAAGATGATCAGGGGGCTGGAACACCTCCCCTGTGAGGACAGGCTGAGACAGTTGGGTTTGTTTAGCCTAGAGAAGAGAAGGCTCTGGGGAGACCTTATTGCAGCCTTTCAATACCTAAAGGGGGCCTCCAGGAAAGATGGGGAGGGACTCTTTATCAGGGAAGGTAGTGATAAGACAAAGGGTAATGGTTTTAAACTGAAAGAGGGTAGATTTAGATTAGATATTAGGAAGAAATTCTTTACTGTGAGGGTGGTGAGACACTGGAACAGGTTGCCCAGAGAAGTTGTGGATGCCCCATCCCTGGAAGTGTTCAAGGCCAGGTTAGATGGGGCTTTGAGCAACCTGGTCTCGTGGAAGGTGTCCCTGGCCATGGCAGGGGGTTGGAACTGGATGATCTTTAAGGTCCCTTCCAATCCAAACCATTCTATGATTCTATGATTCTATGATTTGAGTGTCTTGCATTCTTGAATGCATTTGTCCTCACAAGATGCTTATGAAATAGATATTATTCCCACCTTAGAAATGTGACTTGCCCACGGTCATACATGATGTCGTAGTGGAGCAGGAAAATGAACATCTCCCAAGTCTCAGGCTAGCTCCCAAACCACGCCACCATCTTTTCTTCTAGGGTTCATTACAACCAGCTCACAATGCCATACGTCCACTGGGATTTTTTCTGTGCTAGGAGATCAGGGAAGCAAAATGTTCTGGATCTGTAAATCTAAATCTGGATCTATCTGTGAAAATAGTAATTTTGTAGGGTTCTGTTCTAGCATTTAATATTTTAGTGCTTGTGGGCACTGTTTACATTCCTTTGCTTTCTAACTGGAAAGAACCAATGATCCATAGGAGTCTACTGAAAATACATGAAAGAAAGACTGATTTTAAAATTAGTGGGGAAATTCATGGTGAACGATAAAGTAATTGTCCACAATATACTGCATGTTCTCTTGAACAAAATACAGGTTATGTAAACTGCTTGGTGCCATGAGCAACAATGCAAGCGGATTTGTCAATGATAGTTAAATTTTTCTGGACAATTAGTATGATCTTCAAGAAAAACTTCAAAGGTTGTAATCTGCACAATTGGTTTCATTCACTCTGACTTRTAATTTGTGAGGAAGGTACTCTTTAATTTATACTGAACTACAGCAAACAGATCAAGACCTAGGAAACTAAGAGAATTAATCCTTTATTGTAGCAGTTATCTTCAAAGCTTGTCTGAAAGACTTTTTCCACAAAAGACCCAACTGTGTTAGGGTTTCCAAAGAAAAAACTGAATGTTTGTGATTGCTAATGTCAAGAAAGACTAATTTATCTATGGAGCATTGCTAGTCTGTGAGCACCGATGGTGCTGTGACTAAAACGTACTCATAGAATTTCATTAAAACTGGTAAGTAATTGCTGCTTATCACTCCACATCTAAAATAAGTGTCTGCCTTATTCAACTCAGTGTTGTGCTGAGATACTCAGTATGAGATACAGAAGAATAACATTTGCTTTTTAAGACAGCTTTATCTTATTAATGGCAGACCTTCACAGGAGTCATATGAGAATGGAGATGTCATTTAAAACTTACTGTTCTTCCATGTCACCTTCAGGCACGTTTTGCCAGATCTGAAATCTAGAGCAGTGTTGACACTATTCTCTCACTCCAGAGAGAATAGACCATTCAGATCCTCCTCCATCACTCAGCAGAGCTGTGACAAGGTGAAGAGAAAAACATCACAACATTTCAGAGAGTCTGTCTTAGCCTTCTTCACAGGATACAACACATCAGCGCAAAGAGAGAGGACAGAGTGGTGAGGTACTTCCAGCACATGCCTAGAAGATTATTTTCAAAGTTTTCTGTTTGTTCTTCTAGAAAAGAATTCCCACTCTATGATGACGGATATTTTCAGTCTTAAAGGTAAGAGGCTAGACTATCAGATTACTGGCTACCAGGTATGGACAACTGATTGTGTTGGCTGTTCCAGCAGCCTGTGTTTTTATGTCTGTGCTTAACTCTACCTTTCTAGCCTTCACTGCTACAGATGGATACTGGACTGCTATTCCTAGATGAAATTAGAATAATAGACGCTAGAGATGGAAAAATACCTAACGGTCCATTCCCTTGTAGCTGCCAAATAGACTTTATTAAAAAAAGTGCAGGCAAATATCTTCCATGGCAATCTTTTACCATGAAATATTACATCCTCCTTATAGTCTGGGCAGAGAGCAGGAAATCTAACCGCTTCTTGGCTTATGGTTTTGCCAGCCTGTAAGCTTGGTACCCAAAGACTCTATTTTGGTACCAGTTGCCTCTTGCTTTGTAGATTTGGAGCACCTGGAAAGTTGGACAGGGCAGTTTTTAAAGTGTCCAACTAATCTGTTGTGTTAATACCTAAGTTCTGAAAAAGGGGGTAAAGAATATCTGTTGAATTGCAAACATTAAGCACCCAGTCCCACTGGTTGCTTTATTTATGACTCAAAGCACAAGTGCTGTAACTTTGCAGTAGTCCCTGCTGTAACTGTAGGATGCCTTTGTAGCTACAATGGCTGAATGTACTTCACTTTGACTCGCTGTCAAAAATATAGCTGTTCTGASTGGGACAAAAGGGGTGCCTTTCTTTGAAATGATCCCTATCGGCTGGCTGTCCTATCAGATACAGAACTGCACTATTGCTTCTGAGTTTCCTCAGAACTGATCTCAATATGTGATTTTATAAACCAGGGTTTTCAGCATTCAAAGGCGTGTGTGTGTGTGTGTGTGTGTGTGGCAGGGGGGGTGTTTTCATAAATCTGGACTCTGTAGAAGTAACTAAAATGCCTCATTTAGGTTATTGAACCTGTAATGGAAAAAAAGCCCTGCAGACACTGTAATGGCTTAATTGGTATTCAATTGCTTGTACTTTTTCAGGCTTTTAAAGCAAAATATCAAAGAATGAACTATAAAACCAGATGTATATCTCTGGAGACTTAAATTGTCCAGTTTCCAGTGACATGCTTTAATTCTCCTCCCACTTAGTAATTTTACATTGGCCCAAGTCTTTTGGATAAGAAAGGGCAACTGACCCCTCCAAAATTATTGTTCTTACATTGAGCTGGAAACGATGGGATCTCATGAAATCTGTAATCTCATTAATTATAATTGTATATGCATATTTTTTAATTCTGAATGCTCTAATTAATGTCTTGGAGGTGATCCAGAGGAAGAGTTCAGTCTATGCAGTTTTGCACATGCTTAGGTGCTTAGCCAGCTTTAGAAATTATTATAGGTAAGGAATTACTGATGACCAAGCTTTTCCACTCCTTTCCCCGTTCCTCCCCCTCTCCCTTCCCCACATCGTTACTTAGATTTCAGTTAGTTCAGGTGCTCCCTGTTACATAAATGTCTGCCTGAAAAAAAAMCCCCAACAAAACCCAGCCCCAAAAAACCCCACCAAAGCCTGGGTTTGTGTTCTGAAGGTCTCAAGTCCTTGTTTCAGGTGGTCCTTGTGAGAAAGGGGGTCCTGCTGCGGCCGGCTTCGAGGTGACGCACCAGCAGCCAGCGACGGGTCCCCTCTTAGCAGCTGCCTAGGCGGGTGGTTGGAGGGGAAAGGGATCTGTGCCCAGGTGTCACAGGCCAAGACAGACACCTATTCTCCCCTTCTCCCCACTGTGGTGGGAAGCCAGCATTGGTGTGTTGAGCTGCTTTATTTTGTGCTGTTGATACCTTTTCTGTTGAAGCATGACATTGTGCCCTGAGGTGCAGGGCTTGGAAGGACCAAAATGTGTCATGTGCTTGGCTCCAAACGTGTCTGCTTCATGCCAGTAAAACAGCCCACCCCTTAGCAGGTGGTAGAGCAGCCGATCTCTTGGGCTGGGCACTGATGACCTGAGTTCTCCTGGTGATAGCGGTTCTTCTGGGAACATATTGTGGTAATTCAGTCAGGTAAATGGTTGGGACCTCTACTTACAACATGCAACAGAGCAATAAGGTAAGGTAGGGATTTAAACCCAAAGGAAATAGCCTCTGTTTATATGAATTGGAAGAGAGTTTGAAATCCCAAGGTCTCATCTTGTTCTGGTTTCTTTGTGGGTTCACCTTCCTCTTTCTTCCTCATTACTTATGACAGAATGAAGTTTACCAAGACCTCCCATTTTCCTGACTCCTGTCCCCGAAGCAGAAACTCAGGATGAGGTAGGATCTATGCCAGCCTTGGTTTCTTTTCTATTTTCCATCAGTTGTCATCTGAGTATTAACTACATCAATATACATTCAATAACATAACAGATACAAAGTATGGTTTCTACTAAAAACAATCACTTTATTTATTATGGAAACCACAATCTTGCCTGTTATCATTGGTTTAAAATATGACTAATTGTTTGGACAGACCAGCAGTTTAGTTGGATGGTTGGCTAAATAGTGTAAGTTGTTTAAGAGTGAAGTAGTTGATTTGTATGATAAAATATGCTCAAATATTATTACAGTTGTGTGTTTGCCTGAAAATTAAGGGGAAAGGTTTTTTTTTTTTTTCTTTTTTTGGCTGAATTCTTGGTTTTCTTGGCCAAGGAAATTGTTCTGTGTCAATCTGATTTGCAAAGAAATTGTCCAGTGGAGACCCGTAACTGTTTATTAGAGCTGTTGGGGTAATGCTGAGATTGGGGACCTTTTGTTAGAGACGGAGGACAGAAATTGCTTTTGTTAAAGAGTCTGAGGAATAGAATGAACCTAAACTTATTATTAATTCTACTTGCAAGAGAAGAAGTTGGAAAACTGCAAAATAAAGGGTCACTCATATACTTCCAGCTCCATTTCTGTTGCAGCTAAGATCTTGGGAGAGGTTGATCTGTCTGTTTTAAGGTTATATTTTTCCCGTCTTAATCTAGCTTTGAAAGTCATATGGCAGAGAGCAGGGGGATTTGTAACATCTTTGAATATTTTGAATAAGGGTCGTATTTCTCAACCTTTCTTAATTGAAGAATGATGTAGTCTTATAAAAGTCTATGAACCTCTCCCCACTCTGTTGGATAAAAGGGTCAGTAATAAGTAAGAAAGTCTTTGGCAATTGAGCTAATCACTTTGCAAAATTCTACCTTAATCTTGTAATCAAACAATTTGATTAGAAGTGTTGATAATAAAAATGTCTTTAYGCCTGCCAACAGATCCTGCCAACCCATAAAAACTGATGGCTGACTGACTGGCTCCCACTCTTTTCTCCMGCAGGCAGTGACACTTCCCAGCAAACCCCCTTGGAAGCTGTGGGTATGTTTGAAGCAAGGTGTAGTCATTTTATCAGCCACCTCCTGATGTTGTAGAAACCCCCGTGCTCTGTGGACCTCGAGCTGAGTAGCAGACATGAGAGAGAGCAGAGCTGTGGCCCCTCACAAGTGCTTTTCCTTCTTTTCTCTCTTTTACAAAATTTCTGCTTTTGAGCTTCAGATGGACAAAGTGGGGATGCATTGGAGTTGCTTCTTTACCAGGAATTGGGAAGCAAATCCAGTGTTTCCCAAAGGAAGGAAGGAGAGCAGTTCTAGAGTAGCAGAACAGTCTCTTGTCCTGTATTTTGCCTGGTGCGGTGATGGGCCTGAGTCTGGGGAAAAGGATGGAGATTCCATAGTTACATCTTGAAGGAGCGAGAGTGTTGAGAAGCACTTAGCATGCTGTTGTCCTTAGGCCGTGGCTAGCCTAATGGGGCTGGCAGCAGGATGCACACAAAGTGATAACAAATCAGCAGAAATGGAAGCCATGCAGATTAACTTGTTCTACAAACCAAAGATTTTCAGGCTGCTTATAGTAGAAATCCAAGGCGTTTTTTCAGCTAATTGCAGCACTACCACTGGCATAGCCTCTAATATAAACTCCAGAAAATCAGAGTTCATAGAGCTGTATTCAGAGGTGATGTGTCAATTATACCATCTTCCACAGACACAGGTTTTATCCAGCYTTCAACTGCCTCGGATGAGATGAGCTATTTTCTGTGGCTCTTCCAGTTGTAAAATGAAGTCTAGGTTGTTGTCCCTAATGCGCCGTAGACGTAGAASTAAAATTGGAGCTTTGAATGTGCATTTCTACCTACATCCTGAACATGAGGAGATCCAAGTCCTGCGAAGGAAGTTTACTGCTGGCTAAGTGACTGCGTGGGGTTAAAAAGGAGGCATTACAGTAACCTACTATTTGGACTCTGGCACTCTGAGTATACTCATCATTTCTTAATCTGTCCCTGGGTCTGGTTATAATTTGCATCTTGAGCAATCGTATTGCGTTCTGCATTTGCATTTGTGTTTTCTTTTGCTATTGTTAAACCTGTTTTCGTCTTACACATTTTTCATTCTTCTGCAGCCCGTAGCCAGTGATAGATGACAAGGTTCAAACGCAGAAGGTCAATTAGATCATCCAGTGTCCATCTCTGCCAGCACAGGATTATTGCTTTCATGGCCTATTTGCTATTGTTTTGTCCAGCCGATTGCTAAATAGGTTCTGTTTATTCGACAAAGTTTTGCCACCAATAATACCCCAAATAACCTTAATTATAACAAGGGAGTAGTCTGGGGTATTGTTGAGAGGTGGGAGATGGTCTCGTATGGTCAGAAAAATTATCTGTTTTTTGACTCTTCTTACTCAGATCAGATTTGGTACATTTTTCTGAAGCACATTTCATTAACTGGTCAAATCAAACATCTACATCAACAGCACTGTTTGAGTCCTGCTTATCTCAATCCTTTCAGTCTAGAATATTCTCTTAGCAGGAAACAAGATGGCTATTGGCATGCGTCGTCATTAACTCAAAGGTTCTTTTGTTTATTGAGAGCGTGTTTGCTTGTATGTTTACAGTCATTCTGGGCAAAGAGGTTTGCAGTTTGCTTTCCTGTGGTTTCCAATTGCAGTGGTTTATCTAGTAGGGAAGCCTGTCTTAAGGAGCTAGATAAGACACTACTGAAAATTACTTGCCTACAGAAGGAAATAGAGTTTCACTGGCAGCCAGAGAGACAGAAATCCACTGAATCTGAGACTGGGAGTGATGCCACATTGCAAACTTCATTATGAAAATGACTTMGTGCACATTTATCTTAAATTTAAAAGAATCCATAATACAAGTTTAAAGCATATATAATTCATGCCAATTTTAAAATTATTTTCTAAGGTTAGACTTTCAAGATTATTCTAAATTTGACAATGAGAAGTATACTTTTAATTATTTTAAAGCAGGTTTCTTCAGTACCTTAAGCTCTGCATACCAACCAAAATCAGTGGAGAGGTTACCTGCAAGCAATATACAGCTGTCCATATTATAATATTACATAAATAGATTCTGCTCATGCAGAAGCATTTTACTGTTAGCTGGATAAAATCACATAAATATTCTTTGGGATAGTTGTTTTTTGGATGTAGCTCTCAGCTGATTTCACAGAAATATTACTCTTGTACACTTAATAAGGGAGCATAAGGAGAAGGTAAATTTCTGGCAGAGTTCAACAGATATTGCATCCAATATAAAAGAAATACACAGCTGTGCTTCTCTTCCTCAGGGAGAACAGAGCCTTCTTTCACAAGGTAGCAAGCACAAGGGAAGATAACAAGAGTCTGTCTATCAGTTTTCCATGCCTAATACAGGGGTGAGAAAATGCTGACAAAGAGCTGGCTGTGAAACTCTTCCATTCTAAGCTTTGACAAAGTTTATCTGCATCTTCACGTTACTGTGTGTAATATAGGCAGCTATGGGATTGTTGTGTTAGTATCAGATGGGTAGATTTCTCAGGGCACCTAAATCCTGATTTCTAGGCACAGTTGAAAGGCCATGCTGTCCACCTAAACCTCTGTCTGTTGTCATGCTCACCGCAGCTTCAGTCTTGGTGCGGCCGGTCTTTTCAGAGTCCCACTTACCTCCAAGTTATTGCAGAGCAACTTCTCAAATGGAGCACGTCTTCCCCCATCACAGCTGTAGGTTGGCCTTTACACTTATCCTCAGACTGGGTCTTGCTTTTGCAAGCAGCCATAAATTAGGCTTTTCAGGATGTGTTGGACAGATGTTACCCAGAAGACTGACCTGGGAAACGGGGTATTTTTGCAAACTCGCACTCTCTAGCTGATTTGGAACAAAAATCTGAATGCCATACTCTGACATCCTCTGTTGGCATTCAGCCTACTGCTTCGCCTGGTGTTTTAAGGTGAGCCTTTCTCAGTTTCTCCTGTTGAAGCTGTTTGACTTTGCATAGTTGCTGGGAGAGGGAGAGGGTGCAGGTGAACCTGATATGATGTGGGTGCTCGCATGTGATGTGCAGCAGTCGGGACCAAATCCTTGCCGCAGATCAGGCAGCATGGAGGTTTAAAGCAGGTTTCCCTCCTTTGTGGAGAGTGATCTAGCTACCAAGATACTGACTGCAAATGGGAGGCGAAGAAAAGAGCAAAGGTCTTTTTGTGGCAAAGGGTTAACTGGGCTTGAACACCTACGTTCAGGAGGAGGTTCAAGACTGAGCAGAGAGAGAGATTTTTGCTGTCTCTGACTGTGGTCCTGTTCTGTTCTTCTGTGGTTTCTCCAGGCCAGTGTAAATAACTTCATGCTCAGTGTGCTGGTTTCTAGGAATACTATTCTAAGGCACCTAATTCTCCCCGGGAATCGTATCTTGACTGTCTGATTCCTGGCTGAGGAGTCTGCTAGGCAACAGGAAATCTGCAAATTAAAACATTGCAACATCTAAGTCCCTGGCTGTACCCCAGCTTTGCTGGAGGACCAGTTTTCATCTGTTTGCCTATGAAAAATATACTCAGATGTATATCCTTTCTCTTGCATCATTTAAATGATTCCTCATGTTTCCCACCGGCTATTATTTTTATTACCCATATGCAGTCACTTTGCTGCTCATTTTGTTCATTGTAATGCAGCCAGTAGCACTCTTGTTTCTTGATCCCCCAAAATGTGTGGTTTAAGGTCCCACATTAGCAAAAGTTGGTTAAAATTAAGTGGGCTTAGCCCTCCAGCTTCTGCTATTTTGTGGTAGGAGCTGGACCGGCTCATTTATCCATTGCAGAGATGGACTGTCCATCCTGATTCACTGGGCTGGATGGCTTCTCCTCCTCCCCAGCCCTAGTCTTTTGTTCTTCCTTACAAAGAGGTTGGAAGGGACTGTGCTCTGAGTCGCGTGCTGACAGCAATTAATATGACACTAGTCATCTTCAATTCTTTTCCCATTTACTGACTGCTCCAGGGTCCTCTCTTTACGAATCCAAGAATTATTTTTTCTTCCTTCCCCTACGGCATGAGCCCACAGCTCACTAACAGCAACGCTAACCTGGCGTCAAGAGGGAGCTTCGCTGCTAGCAGCGTCCTCTTTGAGAAGACAGAGTAACCCGTGGTCCTGTGGCCGAAACGCTCAGAAGTACATAGGTGGAAGTGTCAAGTATTCCAGTGCATGCACGGGTGCTCAGGGAGCCCGTAAATTATTTTTGGAAATCAAGGGTAAATCTAGTCAACATTTTTTTTCCACTGAAGAACAAGTCTGAATGTTCAAGCAAATTTGTGGGCATTGATGCTTGGAAAATCCTGAAGCTCTTGAAGACTCCCAAATTTAAGTACCGGGTAGACTGCATCTGCCCCCCTCCAGGCCTTTTTTGGGAGAGAGGTTTTTCTTTTTTTTTGCCCAGAAGGAGAGGAAGGTGTCTTGCCTGTGAGTGACGCTTAAAGCCAACTTTTGGAAAAAGGCATAAACCAACAAAAATAAATTGCAGTATTTATTCCTGGGGATATTTTTTAGTGTGGCCAGAAGTGTGTGCACCCTCTCCTATTATTTGATTTCTCTGTCCTTCCGTAATAGTATGATGCTCAGCACTAAACAAGCTTTTCTTTCAGATGACACGCCTGCAGAGAGTGAATCACTGATATTCTCTCTAGATTTATGATGTTGACACCATAACACACATTGCTCTGGAGACCTTTAATCAGCCTTCTACACCTGCATTTTAAAAAATAATGAAAATCTTACCAGAAAATCAATGTTGATATTCAGGATTTCCTGGTAATAGACTATTGAAACACTGGCGTGGGCGGCAGAGCATCTCTGCCTGAAGGTGTTCAGTCACCTGCTGCACAGAGACTGGCTCACTGCTTACCTCCGATGGTAAAGTAAGACAGACCCCAAAGGACTGAGAAGGGATTTAGGCACTTCCAGCTCTACCTGCTTACCCAGCCTGTGGGACGCCCAGTTTGAAACCCCTCCGTTGCCAGGGGAAACCAGGGCTGTTTAACCCGCCTTCTAGGAGAAAAGGATTAGAAAGCTTTGTGGTGGGGGACCTCAGTCTCTCCATTGAAGCTGTCATCTTTGGGCTCAAGGATTTAATTATCACGTTCAGAGGAAGCACCGGCGGAGGCAAGGCTGTCTCACCAGGCTGCGAGACCTCTCCAGAGACCGTGGAGATCTGGATCCCACTTTCCCACTGCACCGAATCTTTCAGACAGTGACAGGAACCCACTTCTCACCCTCCCAGGTGACTATTGCAGATGCTTCTTTAGTTCACATAAAGCAAAAGAGCTTGTATGTGAGGCAATGCCCTGCAGAATGGAGGGAAGACCCTGTTTTGGAGAGGTAGGATGTAGGAAGGGGAGGAGAAACTGAACCAAGAGGCTCAACATCTTGCAAGAGGAAGGTGAATCATACTTATTTATGCTAAAAAAATGTACGCAACCAGTTGCAGGGCTCAGTATTGCAGTGTTTCAGTTCTGCCTGCGAAGCTGGACCTCTGGTCTGTGTAGCTGGGAGACAAATAAATTCTGGATTTGGAAGGACTTGTCCTGAGCCATAGGAATAAAAACTTGTTTACAGTGCACAAGGTAAGATTTACTGAGCACTGTCACTATTAATAGCATGAACCTATGTGATGACTTACTCCTGTCTAGCTGACAGTTCCCTGGCCCAAGCTGAGAGTCCTGGACTGTCATCAAGGACGTTGTTATGCGTAACATATTAACAGCATTGCTTCAGATTATGTCTGATTACATCTCTCTCTTTGTTCCTTTCCACTTTCTTTTTCCCAGGTCTGCTCATTCCCACTCTGCTTCTTCCCCCTCTCTTCTGGCTGCTCAGCTGCCAAATTTCTAGTCTGTTTGTGTGCTGCCCCGTAATCATTGCACCCGGGGCCAGCCTCAGCGCCCCGGAGAAAGGTGGGCGTTGGGTCCCCACTTGGGTGACACCGTGAGCATCCCCAAGGGGAAGGGGAGCCACTGGCTCTCCAGGCCAAGATATGAAAGTCTGGCCCCTTATTCATATGCCAGGGATCCAGGCTCTCGGCTATGGTAAGTTAGTGTTGAAACAACCAGGGGAGCTTTGTAATAAACGTTAGCTGAGCATCTGCTTCAGAAAATGTGTCAGATTTAAGGGTATGGAAATTCCTTCATTATTGGAATTCCCCAAACTTTAGCAGTCAGCAGGTTTCATATGTTAATAATATTTGTGACAACAGGGAGCCTACGTGGGGATTAAAATAAGGCTGGAGGTAGAATTAACCCAAATTCCTGGCTTTTGCCATTTACAAAAAGTGCTGCACTATTGAAATTTTCACCTTCTGTATTTTAAGAATCACTGCACTAGAGTCAAAGGTGATGGAAGCAGTCTTGCGCTGCCCTATAAATTCAGCTGCGTAAACTAGGAGGTCTAGCTGCATAATTAGATTTAATCTAACCTATTGTTCACACAGTGGTGTGTAAAGTGCATTAGGAGAAATGGTTTTATTTAAGATGCCATCTAAAGCAACTGATTTTAATAATTGGACAAGTGCTGAGCCGAAGGCCTAGATTTTCTGTTTATCAGCAACTTTTGCTGCTTCATATGCAAATTTGATAATATAATGAGTGTTGGGGCCTAGTTTGTCCTTAAACGTACGTGCAGAGCTGGCTGACCCCAAGGACAGGAGCAGGATACATGCCTCCAAAGGCGTAAGGGAGCCTCTTCATTTGCTCTACATAAATCTCAGTCTTTAATGACTTGAGGGAGAATGTTCGAATACTTAAAGGAACATTATTCTTGAACATGAAGTTTTAATAGTGCACATTTTAAGTTTGTCATCAACCTGTATAAATTTATAGCAGATGAGAGTCTCTGCGCAATGCGTTATCTGCTTCGAAGCGAAAGCCTGTTCCACGACTGAGGAATCCATCCTCCACGCACTAGGTCCCGAAGAAATCAGCTCCCCAGCCTACAACGTGCTGGGAGAAACTAATGATGAGCAGGATGGGTAAAAGGATTTCTACTACAACTATCTATATACACTTTAGGAGCAGCAGCTGCAGCTGCCACAGTAATTTTGCTTTTAGCTTTCTGTCAGTATAATGAGGAAAGAAAAGCTAGAGGACTGTTTTTTAATCACAACACTAATTTTTTAGGCTAGATGTTAGTTGCGTGTCAAAACTGAAATCTTTGTAGGTGGAAGTGATATATTTACTGGACACATTTGAAAGCCTTAGAATTCAAAACAATACCAAAATGATTTAAATATGTATTTAGTCAAATATACTTCCAATAGCGTGAAATGTGTAATAGAGCCACTTCTGTTTTGATTTCAAAACAGCTAGCTTTTGTTTTCTGTCTGAAACTGCACACCGTTGTAGTTGGGTAACTTTCTCATAGGGTGGGATGGAAAGGAGCTGTGGAAGTGTAAAAACCCCCTTGCAATCTCCTATGAAACAGCCGATAAAGGAAACCCAAACCCAGACGATTTTAGGTGCTTCTGCCATCGGCGGTGGCAGGAGTGACACCTGCGGGGCCAGCCGAGCCCGGGAGCCGGGGACGCGTCCCTGGAAGCGCCTGTCTCTGAGTCACTGCAGCAGCTGAGCTCGGGCTAAATTGGAAACAGAAATACCGATTGTCATGTCACCCGGATGCTCTGCCTCCAGCCAAATGGTAGATGGAAAAAAAATGCTACCAGATGTTCTTATGTTATTAATATTGTTATTATTGTTATTATAAATAATATTCCTTATTGGCTGGCTTTCACTCCTGGCACATCTGGAGTGCACATGCTTGGGAGGAGTGCTCTGGCAGCCTGTCGCTCCCCCATTTCCCTGCACACCTGTAAAAGAGGCCGGGCGGACCCTGCTCCCTGTGCCGGAGGGTGAGGGGCAAGGGGGGTGGCAGGGTGCCCCCCGCCCCGCTCCCCTCCCACTGCCGCTAGAACTAGCCTGAGCTCTGCCAGTGTCCTGGCGATGCTGGCCAAGCCCAGGCCTTCGTTTCACTTTCCTCTTTCTAGCAGGGCGAGATCCTTTCACCCACAGCCCTGTTTTGAGAGCTTTGCATCCATACACAGCCCTGCGTTTATATGATGAGAGCAAGCTCTGCTGATGCTCCTCTCGCTGGACATTTTGCCATTGGAGATGCTGATGTGACATGCCTGTGGTCTGAAGCACTTCTGGCCAAGAAAGCAGGATGCTAGGTGCCACTTTGGTGGAAGTTCGCTGGCTAAACCTCCTTGTCTAACATTAGACCAGAAACTGTCCAAAAATGTTTCTATGTAATTGCTCCTACTTCATGTCACCAAAAAAATGGGGTGGTTTTGGAGGTGAAAATGGAGAGTATGGCATCACTCCAGTGTGGGTCTCACCATAAACTTCGGCAAACTCTGTGTCTTAAGGATGCGCCAGCTACCAGGCACTGTTTAACATATGCGCCAAACCATTGCTGGAGTGGAAATTATCCCATTATACCCACTTAGGCCAACTGTCTAGGAATACAGGAACAAGAAAAAAAAAGTACTGGAGGAGGCGATGACAGTGGTTCATTAAAAAATAATAAAATGCTAGGATACTATTAAGCATGGCATACCAGTATTTGTGTATCTCCAAGCTGAGCAAACACAGCTCCAGTATAAATAGATGGAGCTTTATAAATGGACTTTTGTGGTCACACTAACTGTGTAATAAGACAGTGTATTTTTAATTATTACATTGTGGCAACATACAGAATGCATAAAGCACTTTCCATGGACATGGGAAGATGCTGTGCCTGCCACTAGAAATTTACAACCGACAAAGAATGAAGTACAGCCCTCTGAAGGTCAGGTTTGCCTGGGATGGCTATACGCACAGCACATCTCCCTCCATGTAGCTCTGTGCCACAGGGAACACTGCTGCCCAGGCAGCTGAGGGCCCGGCGGGGCTCTCGGTCCCCCACCATGGGTCACGATTCCCAGCCAGGGGAGCACAGACCCACCTGTGGTCCTTGCATTCCTGGCTAGAAACGGGAGAGGTGCCTGGTGCAGATGCTGAAAAAAGGCAACGCCCGCTGTGGCTGGAAAGCCTCTTCCCAAAGGCAAACCTGAGCGAGGGACACCCTGGCCAAAACAGCCAGCTGCGTTCTGGGTGAAATCTCAGCTGTGTTGTGCATAGGAGCTAGCTGCAATCACAACAAAACGGGTCATCGCATCTGACTTCAGCTGCTGTGGGTCTTTGGCAATGGCTTCAGTAATGATCATCTTTTTTTATCTACGCTTTGAGCAAGGCTCATCCTGTGCGATGAGATTTCCATGCAATCAAGTTTTCTGGAGGATGTCTCCTTTTCTAGCTGGAAGGTTTCTCCAGGCAGAATTGAAGAGTTTTACACACTGGCCAGGGGTTTTCCAGTCCATGACTACRTGAGGATGTTTGGGCTTCTGGAAATGCAGAAGCCGTAGGGAAAGGGCTCGGGTCACGCACAGCCCCTCCGTGCACACTGGGAACTTCCCAGGCAYGTCACGCAGGCACTGCCGGCCAGAAGCCCTCCTGGGAACAGCGGGGGCCCTCGCGGGTCTACAGCCGCAGGCTAAGCCCTTCATTCCTCTATGGACTAGCTTGGTATTTCTTCTTTTTTTTCCCCTCCTTTTCCTTTTGCACCTCTGGGGAACAGAATCGACCAAGTATATATTGGTGGAAGTGGCTTTTTCAGACATCTCGCATTCCCCCAACACGCTGCTGGAAAACAAAACCGGTGCTAGTCTGAAGCCATAAAGAAACAGCAGGAAACCTTTTCTCTATTAAAACAATGAGGTATTGCCATCGATGTGAATAAGTCACAGACTTCATGCTTGCCACCTGAGACATCCACTCATCCTATGGAAAAGAGAGAAGCAATTAGGCTAAATCATGGGCAAATGAAGAGATAAGGGTGTTTGTTCCTCTCTTCCTTTCCCTGCTATTTTAGAACCCAGTAGTATTCTGCTCCAAGTGGAAAATAAGGATCATTACTGTATTCAGCCTTGGTTTTTGTTAGATGCTTATAAATCTTGCTAATTAGCTGTAGAAATCATAAAAGCTCAGCATCATGTTTTAATCATAAGCTCCTCGGGCCACTGATGTTCATGTTGTTCCCCGGATCCTCATTTCCATGTACAAATTACTGAGCCCATAACACTTTGGCAGCTCATCTCTCTTACCAATGATATTTCCAACAGAATTATTATTTCAGTAACTAAGCCACAAGCCTACACCTGCAAAAAATAAAAATAAGAGAATAACACAGCAGTGGAAGGTCCCCCCTCCTTGTACTGGTGGAATATTAAAGCTTCTTCAAAGTAATTAAACACAGGTTTCAAGTATAAAGCCTGGCTGACAGATCAGTAAAACCATTTTCTCTTTCCCAAGAAGCTAAAGAAAAGTTCCCAGTCAGCAGCCGAGGAGGATAGGAAACCGTAAGCACTGCACTTAGACACCAGTGCTAACATGCTGGGAATTTCTGGGGCAGTACAACAGGTCCAAGGCATCGTGGACACAGCTGTGAAATAAAACCTTGGTTGAATTCTTATCCAAATCACCATAAACGAGGTCAGCATCTGCTAAGACACTGGATAATAATAGCTTGCTTAATTATACATTTTGCCTGTAATTTAGTCCAGACCAACTTTCCTAGTGGCAGTGGAGGAGGGTATTTTCCAGTTCTTTTATGTTCCTGTGATTAGTGGATAATGCCCTTGGTGTATGTGCATGCATCTAATTTTCACTTTCAACTTTAATGCAATTTAACATTGTCAAAATAAATATTGTTCTTCACTTTTCCAAATTTTGTTTCAGCGCTTGCAAAGTAAATATTTTGCTTAAGAATGTGGAAAGCCTGTGCCTGCTTACTGACGCTCTCTCTGAGGGGGAGAAGGAGCCTGTCCCTCTATCGCGGCAGCTCAGGATCGCCCGGCAGCCGATGGTGCTTCTTTCAGGGAGGACGAGGCCTTCCTAACCTGTGGCAGAGGAGCACGGTGGACGGCCAGGGATACCTGCTTTGGCCACTTCTGTCAGGTTTCCCTTAGCTACAGCCCAAAAAATAAAGGAGGAATGGGATAATAGGATAAAGGCTTCTTTTTTTTGTTCCTTTACGTGAATTGCCATACTAAACTCATCTTTGAACTCTTAGACATCGGTCACGTTCATTTACTGTCAGCAAGATGACGATGTCACTCAAATTTCTGAGCAGCTCAGAGCTCCTCTGCTGGGCATGGCTGTGAGAACTACAGAAAATTGAGCCGATCCAAGCTTGACCATTTGGATTCCCCCGCCTCTGCAGTGGCGTGGCTGAGGTGTCACAGGCCTCTGGTGGTTATTCCTCGTACACCTAAAACTGGTTGCTGGCAGCGAAGATCACCATTGAAAAGAATCTCTTGGTTTGCAGCTGCAGGAGAAAAGCACGTAGGGCCTGGCCTGCCCCGAGYGTGCATCTCCAGCCCGCGCTGGAGGCTTAGGTGAGTAAAGGGAAGCTCTCTGTAGCTGTTCCCTTGGTCAAACAAAAGCACCCCTTGAGATAGACAAGTTACATTTGCTAAAAAATTGGATTAAAAAGTCACCGATCATGAGTTTCTGGTTAAGTCTTATTTTCTGAGCTGTTTTCAAGCAAAAGTGAAAATTGAAAACTGGCAAACTTACAAGATCAATAGGGTTTACTTAAATGACTCACCAATTAGCATGTCTGTGGCTTTTAGTAACATTGTATTCTTGCCAATCACACTGGTTTAAACTTTCCCTCATATATAAATTACACACCCAGATTCATGTCTCCTTTTCCCTTTTCTTTTTCTCTTTTTTCTCTTTTCTTCTCTTTTCTTCTCTTTTCTTCTCTTTTCTTCTCTTCTCTTTTCTCTTTTCTCTTTTCTCTTTTTTCTTTTCTTTTCTCTTTTCTTTTCTTTTCTTTTCTTTTCTTTTCTTTTCTTTTCTTTCTCCTCTCCTCTCCTCTCCTTTCTCCCTTCCCCCTCCACTGACTCCTACATCCGATGTCTCCAGGGAAGTCTGTCCAGCAGGCGAGAAGCGTGACTTGGGGGCAGATGCCCTGTGGCATCCATAGCACGAGGACTGAAGCAGAGATCGAGAAGAGATTGCCAGGCTCCCTATGAGATGTGTAACCAATACTTCTTATTTCAAGTTCAAAGGTGTGCAGGGGGTAGAGGGTCTTAATAAATGCACTTTTTAGAGGATCAAGTGAGAGGTGTGGTCAGCACTGCTCTTCTTTCTCCAAGTCTGGGCAGCGGATCACGGCTGTTACTGTTTTGGAAGCAGCCCTAGCTACTGTCATCCATGCCTTGTCCCCTTGTGCCTGCGCTGCTGCGGTGGCAGCAGCCTCCCTCCCAGGGGGCTGGGAAGGAGAAGGTGCAGAGYGCAGCTGGCCTTGCCACGTGGGTGGCTGGGCTGGGGCCGGCACACAATGGCCTGTGGACAGATTTAGCTTGCACGGAGTCTCGAATCGAGTATAAATTCCCAGTTTTAGCTAAAACATCTGCAAATAGCTAGGAGGTTGCATGCTTGAGAGGCCTGTCCCTGTTCTTGACTCTGTGTGTGCGTTCATCCATTCAGTTTGACTTTGCTATCCAGGAGAAAGAGCTGTGAGCCCAGTGTCCTTCATGAAGCTCTCTTTGCTTTGACATTTGCATGCAAGACACGCAACTGCGTTACCCTGGCTTAGTGAAGGGGACGTGGTCGCAGAACTGCAATGACCCTGCTGTACACGTCCTCTCAGCCCCTCGGGCAACTGAGGCAGGAGCCCGGGGATGCGAACCTCAGTGAGGTCGGCTGAAGCCGCGCTGTGTCACCTTGCGCTCACCATGTGCAAAGCGTGTTCACGCAGACGCTCGCCGCACGGCAGCTCATTAAGCAAGGGGAACCCRATCTTGTGTCTGAGCCCTTGTTCAGCCTGAAACAGGCCAGATTTGTTGACCTTAAAGGCACAATGCAAACCACATTATTCCTCATAGGCATTTGCAGAGGTTATGAGCCTGGGGAACATGTGGTTAAAAGGGAACTAGGCCATGTATTTACATGGTTTCATTTTATTCTTTTCCTTTCCCAGTGCAGCAGATTATTTTATTTGCTACAAAAATGCTTACGGCAATTGGATAGGTACTATTCTCTGTGCAAGAAATCTAAAGAAATTAAAAGTCTTTGAGGGGCTTAAACATCATCTTGTGTTTAGCTAAGATGAAGCTTAACAACAACCTGGACTAAGATGAGTTTATACACAGGCACATAAAGCTCCAGGGTGGTCTTAGCGGGTCTGCTGAATCCGCCCTTCATCTGCTGTGCTCCAGCCGTGTTTCCTGCTGTGAGTTTGCACAGGTGTCTGCATAATCTGGCTCCCAGTGTACTCATTTCTTGCAATGAGACACCAGACTGAAAAAAAATCACATTACACCAGCTTAGCCTGAGATCAGTTTGCTGGGCTGGCAGTCAGGGGAAAACCTCTGGTGAACTGTGCATGTCTGACACAGAGAGTGGGGAGACCGTCAGGCTCTGGACCCCTCAAGACCGTTTTTAGAGATGCGCTTTCCAGGGCTGACCTGCCCTGAGCATGACATAAGGGAGCCCACACAGTGAGTCAGTGCTGGAACTGAGTTCCTGGCGCTTGGTCCTCTGCTCACTCTGCTAAACCACACCAAGATTAAACCAACAGAGGCAAAGAGGGAGCCTGGATATGAGGGAATTTAGCAGGGAACCTGCCTTGACTCATTAATGGAAACTTTTGAAAAGAGGCAGCAGCAGTAATTTTATTATTTTTTCCCCCATGCTGAAACAATTTGTGTGCAGTAGAGTCATTCCCTGGAAAAACATTTCCTTAATTTATCTTCTTTAATTATCACTCATCTTTAGCAGCATCTGGTTCTGATATTTTATTAGAAAGTTTGCATGTTTGAACCAGGCCTGGGTGGTATTTCATTTTTTCTTGTTTCCATTTTCTACTGTGATGGTACTTCCCGTGGTGGGAAGAGATTGGCTTTGCTTTATTTCACAAGGCATAATAGATCATATGGCCACTCTACTTTAACATCATTATTACCATGTAAGCATGCTCAGACACATATCCTGCAGATTACTTGGTGTATTTACTTGAGGATAGAATGCCAAGCATTACAAACAGCAGACTGGGTTCCTGTTGTGAAGATGTGCATACCGCTTATGGGAAGATGTACTTTCTAGCCAAGGTCTCAGCATCTGATGCTGAATAGCTTATGATGTCCAAAACAAAGCCTGATTTTTGAGAGGACTCCCTAAAATTGGGCCCCTGTAATATTTCTCAGGTTGTGTATCCAAAGCATGAGGTACTCGGCATCCAGCTCCCTGCTGAGATTTTGAGCTGTAGTTTCTGTGAGCAATTGTGGACAGAAGAGAAAAGATTGCTGATCTTATGGGCCAGTTCTTCCCTTGTTAGTATTGCTTTTCAAGACTAGCTCCCTGCTAAGGGACAAGGTGCTGCTTAGGTTATCCAAGGTTGACAAACCTTTTGTTTTTGCTGCTGATTCTTTCTTCAGCTAAATGTCGTTTTCTTTATGATCATATATGACCTTCTCTAAAGTAACCCACTAGTGTTGGTCAGAAATTGTCTATCAGATGAACATTAATTCACCTGTAACAAGAAGATACCTGATTTTCTGAACAGGAGAAAAATGTCTGTCAGAGAATTGCAGATGTAAGCTATCACCATTTTATATCTGAAAGAATAAAAATGAGATCATGAAGCCAGCTATTAAAGGAGACCTTTAGATAGAAATAAAGAAATGCAGATGTCAGTTGAAGGTTTTCCGTACCTACAGTATTGTACTTCCCTCCCAGTGGCATCTGCTTACTCAACATGCTGCACTGGATTTTGTGGTGTATACTTAGTTTGTGGTCTGCCTGTTTTCCCTATCATGCAATGTTTTCTTCTGGTTAGACAGAATTATGGTCAGTGTGGTAAGGGTAAATTAAATATGACCTAGCAGTCACTTGTCCTCATATACATAAGCCAGTGAGTGTTCACTGTTGTCCAGCAAGGGCTGTGTCCTTTCTTACTGATGCACATCTATAATGCCCACAGAAGTCTCAATGAAATTACATCTAAATAAGCAATTTGGTTTTGGAAGAGGAGAACTGCTAGTCCTGAAACGCAGCACGGAAAAGAAATGCTGTGAGGATACGCTCAAACGATCACAAGCAGGACATGCATTAGCACTTCTTGTTACTGCCCAGGAGCTGGAAAGCAGGAACTGAGCAGGCCTGGTACCTACCCCATTGCAAATATAATGCAAAATCATTAATATGCTGGTAGATTAAACACGATTTCAGGTGACTTAAACTAGCCTAGCTTACTTATTTGCAGTAGAGCAAAGGATACTAGGTCCTAGCAAGTGGCATTACCTTCTTCAGCACCAATAGGTAATGCTTTCTCCTGATGGTATGAGCTTGCCCTGTGCGACTGTTCAAGCACACTCTGTCCCACTCAGGCTGACTGCAGGACTAGCAACACTTCTGCCCCTCTGGTGTTGGGACTCTGATGGGCTGCAAAGCCCACAAGAGGAGAAGAAAACAGTTTGGCTCAGACATCCAGCACTGTCTGATGCTCTTCTTGGCAGGAGAGATGTTGAGGAGCCAACTGCCAGTGTCTGACCAGGGTGATCCAGGGCCAGCTGGGCTGTGGGGCTCACAGGGCGGCCTCTGCATCCATAGTCCCACCAGAGTTTGTTACTGGCAACCGGGTCTTGACTTCACCTTTGGCACTGAGCCTTGGCCAGCTGGGGGAGATTTCAAGAGTTTGGGTATCGTCTCTCCTTGAGTTGCCAGGGGCTGCAATACAGGGAGGAAAGGTTTCACCAAAACATCCCAGCCATGTTTGGATGCCTTTCCCTCAAGGATAGTGTGACAAATGATGCCCACAAAATGTCAAAACTGCTTTCTCAAAACTATAGCATTGTTTCCTTTTCCAAAAAGCATTTATAAAATGAGCAATTCTTCCCCATCCTCCAAGTTATCCAAAGCTCTGCCCCTTTGGCAACTGAGACAGGTCTCGGTTCTGCAGACACTGCCGTGAGTGCCTGAGTCTCGGTCTGGTGCCCCTGAACAGCTCCCCAAGATCTCCCTGGCTCTGAAAAGAGAGTCCTGCTGATGCAGCCAGAGTTCATTTGTGCTTCTCAGTTGTCAGACTTTTGGCTCTGTTTTTCCCAGCCAGTTCAGTAGGCCCTGCAGGAAGCTGAACCAGACTCCTGCGAGCCCATGACTTTCCCATTGTCCTGTGTTAACTGCAGGGCTGGCTGAGTTCAAGCCATTTTTCTTCCTTTCTGATTGTTTTCCTTACAGTCTGCTATTAAACTTAACCAAAATATTTGTGCAATAAACAGTTATTAGGCCAATGCACACTGTTAAAATTATTGTGGAGTAGCTCTGTGTCCATCACACCATGCACTACCCAGCCAAATATGCAATAGGCTGCTCCCTGTCCATCACATATACAGATGTCCCTAGGACATCAACTTTAGAGTCGCACAGCATGATGAACGTAGAGAGACGCCTGCCCTGACACCTGCGCTCTTCTGTTCAGACTAAGCAATCTACAGGTTCAGGGATGTTTCTGAAAAGGTTTTGTTAAGAAGATTTGAACTGGGGCCATGTGGCAATGTTAAGGTTTGGTCTTAATCTTGTTTCACTGATTTTGGAACAACAGTGAAGAGATCACCCAACTCTGAGGTGAAGTACAAATAGGCAGCAGCTCAGTTTAATCAAGCATATAACACCAAGGTAGTGGAAGGTTGTTATCATTTGTTCAATGGACTGCATTAAATGTGTGACGTCAGAGTGTCATTGCAGTGGGTAGAGAGCATAAGCTTTTTATCCAGGTAACAAGAAAAACACATCTCCAGAGTCTTCGCTGGATCTTAACAGGTAACCCAAAAAGAAAATAAGCATGGACACTAATGTGCTCTTTCATCTCTAGTTAAGTCCCATCCCGGCTCCCCTCTGGGAGGGAAGTATGTTTTTGGTAGAGGTATTTTTATGGGGAGTGTGGAGGGAGGAAGGCACTGGGGAGAAGAGAGACTAGCAATCCCACCCATACTAAAAACAGCCTGGCCTCCCACCCAGAGGGGTCAGAAGCTGCTCTAAGACACTCCTCCTGTGCCAGCTACCCCATCATGGGGAACAACTAGAGACTTCATCTTCCTGGGGTACCAAACAAATCATCTTTTGCCCTGACAAAGCCACTGAAATAGAAGGAAACAAAAGCCTCCTCAGAAAGGTGGAAAATAGTCATGTAATTAACAAGCTGTATCTCTTTTTTCTGTGCTGTGTTTTTCGGCTGTCATGGATGTAAACTTGGCCTTGTGGTTGAAATGGCAACAGCTGTAAACTTCAAAGAATAAATTCCTCCACGCTTTTTAAATAAGCGTCTACCCTCATCAGCAGACAATCTGCATGGTTCAGCTGAGTTTCTAATTCTCCAGTACTTTCATGCACGAAGTACAAGCTATGGTTTCCCAGTCTTGTTTTAGGACACAGCACTCACCCATTAGAGGGAAATTTTTCCATATTGCTCACTGACAGGATATGGAAGGAGTGAATATTTTGCTGGAAAGACCTGGGGTTATTCCTTAACAAATTGAGTGTGGTATCTGTGGCTTGGCATGAACATCAGCACCAATTTGTCTCACTGTAGCCCAGAATCACCGTGAGATATCTGATTGCCCCAGCAGGCACGTAGGTAGGCTAGAGCACTCTTTCCAGGTATTTTTTCTCTTGCTTTCTATTGATTCACTCCCAGAGGCATCCTAGAACTGGCCCTCGGTAAAGCACGCAGTCCCCTCTTGTTCTGTCTTCCTTTTCAGCCATTTTCAGCCTTCTTATGTCTGAAATGAAGCGGAGAAARGAATAAGTACACCATGAGATTTAGGCCAGAGGTTCCTGGCTCATTTATGGCTTATTTAGTAAGCACCTGTTTTTACTGTTGAGCATTTCTTTCCTTTCCTTTCCCTTTAATATTTTCCTCTCATAAGCCTTAGTGGTTGGGTGCTGCTGAATATTGATTGTATGGCATTTGGGTCTTGGATCATACCTTCACAAAATTTGGGAAGAGCCTCCTATGCCTTCAGCTCTCAGAAATAATCACAAACAAAAATAACCTTTGCATTAAATCTGAATGATATGGGGACATCTTGACCTTGCTGAGGCTGACTTCAGGATCATAAGTCATGATTCGTGGCTGGTCAGTGCCATGGCCTGTGACTCTGGGAAGTTCCCAGATACACTGAAGAGTCATCAGGATCCAGCTGCCAACTCATTGTCGTTCCGAGATATTTCTCTTGTTCTTGTGTCAATAACAGTAAATTTCTTTTTCAAAGAGGCCATTTCCCACTTCTTCCTTATCCTCTTCTGACTCTTCTGGAGAAAATAAGGGCACGCAGCATTAGCACTGGCGATCTGATCCCAACACCCAGTACTTGTGGTTGTAACTGACAATAAAGACGTAGCTTACTGCTTTAATAAAGCAACTTTGCAGATAACATGCAGGTCAGCTTGGGGAACCCAGCCATTTGCAAGGCAGGTAGCGTGTTTTGAATTCATTTCCTTCCCTTACTCTCCACATATATCCGTGGCTTGACCTTTATTAGAGATTTTTAAGAACAGATTGAACATATCACTTTCAGCTGTATTTAGCCTGTCTCACATTAAAAGCATGGAGTAAATGACGTCTTGAGATCCCTTCCAGCCTTGTTTCTGGGATGTTTATGACTCTCACTTTACTAGAACACACTATGCAAAAATGTTACCCTGCATTTTATGTATGCTGCCTGTGAGGCTGGCTGTTCAAGGTGGACCCCTCCCCAGACGGTATGTCTCTGGCTGTTYTCAGTCTATATATGTGGACTGTTCTCCAACTCAAGTTGCTTCTTTTATGCCTGCTGTACATTTGTCTTTTAGTTGTTTTGCCTCTTTTTGGATGTCCTCTTATGCATTTCAATTTGAGGAATCAGCTTCTTATTTGCTTGGTTCCTTTTTCAGTAGCTGCAAGATCTCTTGTAGGTCAGTTAGATTGTGCTGAACAAGAAAAAGGGAAAGCCTTCAGGCAGGGTTCCTTCACTTCTCTAAACATAACCTATTCTGGGGATCCAGCTCTGCTATTTTAGGTACTAATAATGGGTGGGTTGTTAAAAAATCCCATTTTTATTGTTGCAGATCATTGGGAGCCTGTACTAATGCAGTAAGGCTTCACAATGCCATGAATAATTACCATGTTTATTGACCTGAGTTTCCATATGGGATCAAGTAAAAGTCTGGAGGGTTGGTTTGGATCTATCCTGTGGATCAAGATAAATAACTAAGAGATGGCTTCCCCCCCCCCCGCCCCCCCCCAAGTTGTGTCAAAGTCCTGGACAGATACACAGGAGGAGTGTTTAAAAGGCTCTTTCAGGAATAGTTATTCCTAAGCAGAAACAGCTCCTGCCTAGGTCAGCCAGTTGATGTACTTCAGGGGACACACTAGGACACTGCAGCAGTGATAAGTCTCATTTACTGAAATGTTAGAATTATCTCCAAGATATATAAAAAAGAAATTTCATTTTGTCTCTGAAATTTAATCTAGTCAGCTGACTGAATGGATCACAGAGCTCTAGTTTTGAATGCCTTTATTTTGTGGGGAGCTGTTGTTTTGTAGGGATGTTTCTACTTATGTCAAATAAATGTTATTGCTATTTGGTATGGAAGCCAGATACCACTGTCTGCATAAGAAAATGTTACTTTTTTGGTACACTGGGATGCCAAGTAGACATGTTAATATATGGCTACATGTATACATTCCCTAAAGTCTCTTCTGGTACCAATAGTGGATGAAAATAATATAGATATATTTACTTGAATATCTGTAGATAACTAGAACACTTATACCTGCAAAAAAAGTCTTATTTTGCATTCTTGATCAATCAGAAATACAGTCCAGATCCTCGGGGCGGGGGGCGGGGAACAAACAACAAAACACCAACTCTGTAAGAGCAGTGAATGATCAAGCTATTATGAATGATCTATTATTTTTTTCTAGGGGAACAATGAATGAGGTGTTGATGAATGCCTTCTCCTGGTCTACTTCAGCCGCAAATGTTGTAAGAGTATGGGGTAAGTTAGCTCCAGGTACATAGTCTCTGTCCAGATCAGGGGAGCAGCAGGGGCACTTTCCAGTTACCTCCTGGGCCATAAGTCGGGGTTTCCACTCCATGGGATGGAGGGGACCAGTCTGTAGCTGGGTCTGCTCCCAACATAGCATTGGATGTAGCTGGCGTGAATACCTAGGCAGAGGAGCTAGGAAGTACTCCCAGGTCCTGCTGGACAGACATGGGCAAAATGCCCGGTGCTTGTAAAGTGTTTTGGAGCAGGGATAGATGATAGATAGCAAATCTTGCACGCTTAATACTTACAAATTACCTTTCCAAAGACACACTTCCTTCCTTTCAGCCAGCTGTTCTGCCTCAGCACTCTTAGCTGGTAGTCTTCCAGAGCTGCAATGTGAGTTTAAATTAATTTCTTGAAAAATCTTCCTGCTTGCTGCAGTTTTCTTACCCCTCTTTCCTGAAGCTCTGTCAACTGAGTCTGCTGTGCTATATAAGAAAGAGTTAGTTGAACCAAGGTTATTTTCAGCAATTCTTGTTCTATTTCATAATAAAACTGGATGAGAAAAAGACTGGTCAGTCAAATATCTTCACTGACCTTTTCTGCCTGTTTTTTGCTGTCAAAACAAAATGTTTTTGAGCACTTTCTTTTCATTTGTATTACACAGGTTTAGGCAAGGGCTCAATCTAATACTTAGCAAAGGCAATAGAGTCCTTTCATCTACAGGCTTGCATGGGCATTGGATCAGCCCCTAACTGCCYGTGTCTCTATTTTTTGTCATGGAAGTTGAAAGCTTGGGGGCCTAGATTGGAGCCCTCACACATGAGAAATGAACAGGGAAAATCCAATGCATAGAAATGGGAAATCCACCTGAACTGCACCTTCACCTTTTTTTCTATGTCTCAAAGTCTGGAAGTCTGGAGGGACAGCGAGAGATTTTGAGTGTTTGCTGCTGACCCCAGCGATGTAGGTACTCAGCAGTACTTTCACTGCTCCCACGTATCCTGGCGGCTATCCCTATCCCTGTGTACTAGGATCATGGACTGTGTATGGATGACTAGTGTGCTAGAGAGGGAGGACAGTCCTCAATCTGACGTGTAGGATAATGTGCTCAGGTCCCAGTATTGTCAGTCTGCTTGTCTGATCACTCACACAGGTCTTTACATCCTCATATGCCTCAGCTTCTTATCAATAAAATGGGAATAATAACATCTTGAGAAACAACCATGGTGCACTACAGCAAATGTCCATCCAGCCCGTTATCTTCTCTCTCTTACCACCCAGTAGCAGATTGTCAAAGCAGGCATTCTTGGTCACAACCTTGGTGATTTATGTGGGAGTTTTTAAAAGATGATTGAAGATTTTTTTTCTATCCCATCCCTTTAGCAGTCAAAGAGACATTAAGTTTCCTCCTCAGCTGTCATAATTCACAGCCTGGCATATTAACTTAAATCTTGTCGTTCTTACTTCACCTTAGTGCCCTAGTCTGTGACCTGCGACAAATACATGCTCTGATTCATGGTCCCTGCTGCCTGGTGACTGATGACCCATGGGAACAGTAACCTCTTCAGCCACCGCCACTGAATTTGGCAAGGACTGTGAATCAGAGCCCTAAAATTAGGGGAAGTGAGTGAATCTCTCTGTGCATCTAGCTGTGATTACACATCATGTCTGTGCACAGGCTTCACACACAACCTCCCCCTCCAGGTTATTTATATAATGTAATCATCCCTGTGTGTTTTGGAAATGTTTAACCTTTCCTTTAAACCAGTCTGATCATTTTATTCTTATTTAAAGACAATGGTTATGAAGTATCACAGGCGAATTTATTACTAAAAATGCCCTCTCCAACTGTGCAATGCATTTATTTCAAAGTCTAATGGTCTTCCTTTCCTTTCTCACTATGTAATCTTTATTAGGGTCTTCCATGACTAATTTTGGAACAGGAACACGAAAGGGGCAGCTCTCCAAGAATGGCATTGTCTGCATTCACTCTCAGATGGATTTATTTATTTATTTATTTATTTGTTAAAAGATATTTCATTCAGAGAATCCCTGCTGAGCTTTTTATTGCAGAAAATTAGGTATCATAAATTGTCTCCCAGAAAACTATAAATCCAGTACTATTGAAACATTCCATGGGCAGAGCTTGGCTCTTTGATGAAATCACTCCTTTTTCTTGTATAATTTATGAGCTTTTTTTCAGCATGGGGGGATTTATGCTTTTAAATTGCTCACCAGGGTTTTATTGAATATAATTTGCTAGCAAATTTATATGAGCCAAATATATTGCATTTTATCCACAATTATGAGCAATAAAATTGATGGGGCTTTACTTTTCATTTTCTTCTGGCAAGCAGAGGAAACATGAGTTTGTCCTGAACTTGGAGTGAGGTTTCTCAGGGATACACGTGTACAATTAAAAAAGAAAAGAGTGTAGTCAGCAAGGCAGAGGTGCCATTTTGGAAACTTTATTTGGTGTATGGGAGGAGGCAAGCTAGATTTCTCTTGCTCCAAAGGGACTGTAAAGCCACTGAAGCCTATGACACACATCGACTTCTGCAGGATTTGAATCACACTATTGGGAGGGAAGGTGTAGATAAGCTGTCTAAGAGTGCTTGTCTTTCAAGGTCCCCTTTGGTCCCATTTACCTGTGATATTCTGATTTTCATTTGGTTCATCCTGGTATATTCAAAGGCACAAAAAAAACCCCCAATATAACCCTACCTTCTATGATTTATTTTACTTACTATATCTAAATTGCGTTCATTTCTGTATGCCTATTTTCCTTGAGGACTTTTCTTACTGACAGAAAATAGGAATAAAACCCCACATATCATTAATGTCTCTAAGGCATAAGGAGCCATAAGTGTGTTCCATGTCCTGATTCTTAACAGGCTGTTATTTCCAAATATTGTTTCCTCAAAATGAGACTTCTAAACCCATAGTTACTTTCATAACACAGATGCAAATATTGCAGCTTGCTTCTGAGTCAGTGTGTGACATTTGGGGTGCACCAGACCACTTAAGTGACAGGGTATGTGATGGGAAGAAAAATTAAGGTGCAGGACTACACCTGGGCAAAATATCCCTCCTAGCAGGGCCTTACCCTGCCTTGAGCTTTGTGGCGTGGACTCTCAGCTGCTTCGGGCCAGCACAGCTGCTGCAGCCCTGCCTGCCTGCCTGTCTGTCCGTCCCTCTCTCCATTGGCTTCATAGGCTCTGAATCATGTCCCTCCATAGGAATACCAAACCCTTACAACGTAGACTTGTAGTCTGGGAGAAGAAATGCTGAAGCCGATTTAGCTGAACTGGGGCAAGCTGGTTTGTAGACACCCATTACAGTGCAGTTTGGGAAAAGGCTGAATTTAGCTGCTCTAAAATGGTGGGAGTTTCAAAAGCAGGAGGGCACCAGCCCCTGGCCCGGACCCTGTGGTTGTCCAGAGGACGGGGGACTGACCCACCTCTGTAACCTTACTTTTAAGAGGAGGGGAACCACCTTCTGTCCTGAGGGAAGCATTCAGAGGAGACATCCTAACGAGGATCCTTGTAACTTCTCCCTCCCTTTTTGGCCTTCTCCTTCAGGTTTTGCAGCAGGAGGGCTCAATTTGGCACAGAGCAGGTACCTTGAGGTTTTCTTTGCACTGAAGGAAATTAAGGCTGCAATTTGAAATGGGCAAATCAAAGGAAATTCAAAGTTTAAGACCCACATACTCTCTCAGCTATTTGTCCCACAAGAGCCCAAGCTGTTGGTATGGTCAGTGCGTTAACAGTGAATATCCTGTCTGGCTTATGCCCATTTTTTGCCATAGCTGTATTATTATTTAAACATTCTATAGGTTTAGTACTTAACGTATACAGAGTGATGATCGCTGGGGCCATAATAATGAAATATGACTTTCTTAATGAAATTTCAGTCCCAGCTCATTTCACTGCTGACATTGAGGTGACTGCAAATAAACACTTTCCAGAAGAGTCAGTTAAATGGCTGCATAAGCAATTTATCAAATACTGTAACATTTAAATAAATAAAAAAGTATTCAAGTATGGTATATTACTGCCTGTGGCTTTGTTCCCAATAACCTCACTCCTTGTCTTTCTAATAGTTAGATTCCCACTGACAGAAAACAAATCTCTCTCCAACTTGGAGAATTTTATCAGATTTATCTGAATGTCAGATCAATGTGTAGGAAACAAATGGAGTCAGCAACATGATTTAAATTAGAAGGCTAACAATTTACAGTCTCCACTGGTTTCTCATAAACCTTATTAACGTTTGGCATCGGGTACCAAGGAACTATAAATAACATTCCAAAAGAACATTTATATCTGTTTAGACTCTCGTTATATGTCTTCAACACAGCTTAAATAATGTCAGTAATACCTTCATCATGAACAGGAAATGAAAAAGTTACCCCATACATGTTTTGTCTTTTAATCAAATATTATTTTCTTCTTAGAACTGCAGAACTGGTTTTTTTAATATTTATTTTATTTATTCAAAACTTATGGCGACAATTTCCACTTGTTTTTCTAGATCTCAGTAGGGTACAAACCCCTCCCATCTGAACAGAGCTGGACAGTTTCTTCACATCTCCCCATGCAGTTCTCCCCTCCCACCCCCTCACCTTGGCTGCTGTTGGAGGCCAGGCTCTCTCCCTAGGGACGTGGACAGGGGCAACACCATGACACCATGAGCTGCCTGCAGGAAGAGGTGGCATGAGGAAGGAGGGCACCATCAGGCACTTCCAAAATTGTGTCTGACTGTAGCAGAGCAGGAGATGAGAGAGATTTATAGATGCCCTCCCCAAACTGCCCTCACTCATTTCTTATATTCTTAATCCTCTTTCTTTCTCTCATTTTAGTCTTTTCTCCTGTCTATGTGCAAAGATTTCATTTCCTTCCTTAGAAGAATGGACCCAGATTTTCTTTTCCATCCAACACATCCAAACACTCCTGTCCAAAATTCAGTTCTGTTCTGAAATCATCTGTTCCCAATCTGCTGCGTGGTCCTTGCTATTTTGACTGCCTCTTTCAGCTGGAAGACTAGTTCTTCAGGAAAAGATGTAGAATTTCTCTCTGCTTCTAAAACATTGTGCAACTGCCAGGCTCTGCACCTAAGAAGTCTCACCTAGGGTGGGATTCACTGGGCCAAATATCAACATCTACACTGGAAGATCTACTTTTACTCAGTCTGTGAATTCAGAGTGAATATTTTGTGACGGAACTGGCACCTAATCATGTTTCTGGTATCTAGTAAATGAACAAGGTGGTCTGGAAAAGAACAAATAATAGAAAGACGAAAAAATCCAACAAATGTTGCCCATGTTGACATTGTAAAAAGAGAATTAGTTCTTACAGATATGCAGAGTGCATTCATCTAAACTAACTTTAGAGGCTTACAGAGCCTACTTCCTTTATAGTCAAAGAAAAGAAATAGGTATGTTGGGAGAGCAATCCATCTGCCCTGTTTAAGATGTCTGCCTTAGGAAGAGGTGAACTGCATTTTAGATGTGTCTGTTTCTCCCCATTAACTATAGAGTGAGTTTGGACAATTAGTCCAGGTGTAGATGTCTATTGGCATCTAATAGTAGGTGAGATGAGCCTTGGTGGCTATAGCAGAACGGATGTTGTAATGCACGCCGTGCCAGGAGCGCTGTGGCAGCCTTCCACCATGGCTCACCACAGGGAGCAAGAAATGGGCTGCATAGCCAGACCTTCATGCACATTGGTGCAGCCAGTCCCCTGGGACTGGTGGCAAGTGGTATACAATAACTCAACCCACGCAATGGGAAAGAAGCTGTGATAATGTCCTACATACAGCAGTTCCCTCCAGCAGCTCCTTGTATGAGATGAAATCAGGGAAGAGTTGCATCCTTGTATTTACCTTTGCTCCTTTTCAAGGCATCCAGACTCCAAGTCACCTCGTCTGCTAGACTCTCATCATAGCCTCTTGCCTTTCTTGGGCAGCCCTTCCCACAGCACTCTCAGGGCTCACAGTTAGAGCCTGGAAACCCTCAGCCAGCCAACTTTCCAGGGTTGCTGTCTCCTTTGTATGCCTCTTGTCAACCCCTGTCAATACTTGTCTCTCTCCAGTCATCTGCTACATCTATTCCCATGCAGACTATTGCATCTGTGCAGCAAACTCTCATGGCTGCCTCTCCACCCAGCCACCCATACTCCCCCTGTCAGCCCAATGGGGCAGGTGAGACCCTTTTCTAAAGTACTGAGGAAGTCAGCACAGAGTGGTGAAGCTTCACTTGCAGTTTTTGTTTTTAGACTGGCGTCTAGCAAGGCACTTAGGTTCAGAAGGGTCGTCGGAGCATAAAAAAAAAAAAAAAAAAAAAAAGTGCCAAAGGCAGAAAAGGAAAGAATACAGACAAAAATTAAACAGCCACAGAAATGCTCAAAGAAATATTTCAAAGAGGTGGCAATTAGATTTAGCTCCTCAGAATGATGTGACAGTTTCAAAGGCAGAAATATTTGATATTCAGTAGCATAAGAACTGGTGGAAAATTAATTCCAAGAATGTCTAGCCATGAAGCCAAATGTTTCTTCACCTACAGAAATCAACTGCAAGAAAAACAAAACCTTTAGCTTGACCTTCAAACAACAATTAGTGGCTGATTTATTGACATGGTTTTCCAGAAAAAGGACAATGCTTATGAAGACATTGAGAAGACTGTATAATAAATTATATTTTCTTTGAGCTTCAAGGGATGTAGCCAATTTTCCACTTTAAACAAGCTCTGCCAGGGTGTCCTTTTGTTAGGTCTAAGAATTAAAATCAAACAAAACAACAGCTTTATTGTAGCATGTGGTTTAGCAATAGACCTGAGGCTACTACTCAATATTAAATCTCCACAATAAAAAAGAGGAATAATTACACACTTTGTTATGGAAATTACATGATAAGTTCATTAGAAACCTCTCTGAAAATAAAGCTAAGTACATGGTAATTCAGTTTTCCACTACCAAGTTATCTCCTCACTGTGACTATTTGAGGGAAATTGCTGTGTTCCGCATGGGAGTCAGAAATCATTGTGAGTTGCAAGGTCCCATAGTCCCTTCAGCTGGGGGAAGGAGAAACTCTGTCAGAGTTACTTTTTATTTTTGAAAGCTTTTTTTTTTTCTTTTCCCCTCAAGTGCTATGATTATTGGTAGCAGCCATCTCTAAAAGTGCCTCCAAAGCTACTTGGCACTCACAAAGCTGAGTTTAGGCTGTCAACATACAAGCGAGATTTGTGCAATTTTTTGAAGTCCCTAAGTTCCATTTTCGAAAGGGATTTGAGAACCTAAGAGCCCAGATCAACCACCCAACTCCTGCAGCATAGCAGGTTACCACGTGTTCACTAAGCTGCAATACCTCTCTGTGTGTCTGCTTTCAGTCTGTGGCAGCTCTGAACTTACCTCATAATATGAGAGGTTTAAATTAGGTCAAATAACATTGCATTTGTATGCACACAGACATTTACTGCCATTCAGCTTATGCACAACCTCTGGTAACTCCTGGCCAGACAAGTTTGAGTAACCTGACCATGTGTTTGATCTCTAAGTACCACTCAAAGTCAACAGGGCTTAGTAACAAAGGTACTTCTGAAAATTTTACTCAGAAACTGGCAATTGCTTGGGAAGCATCCATGTCTGATTGATTTAAGGAGATCCTAGAGATTTTAGGAATACAACAGTAGGCAGCCTGTAAGAGGACAATACTTGCTAAAGGAGCTGCTTGTCATCAGATGATCAATCTGGCATTGGTCCTTATGCCACATTATATGATTGATTGTCCTCATATAGAGGTTTACTGCTTAAATTTGCTTTAATATCTTCTCTGTGGAAAGTGTATAATTTGTGTGATGACACAGATGAGGGGGATGACTTTCATTCATCACAGGCCCACCAAGAATCCCAGTCAAGGAGCAGAGCCCAGCACGATGACTTGTAAAGAGACCTCAGCCCTGGAGACCTCAGCCCCGGAGACCTCCCTGTATGACTCCCATTTGGGGCACAGGATGACAATGCTGGAAACATAGCAAAACATTCTTCACCTCAGCACTGACAGGCGAGGACCCAGAGAAGAAGGCCTTGGGGAGTGCCTCGGATACTTGAGAGCAGCCAACATTTCCGTGTGGCTGGTCACCTGTGAGTTGTGGATTGTTTTTATGACACATTTTTCTGAAATGCTTTCATTCTGGACATGTAACGCTTTGCTGTAAGGAAGCTGGGCAGCCCTTTCATAACCCTGCCATTTTCTCCAGACACAGCAGAGCAACAATGGTTGAAAAAACATGAATGCCCGTGATTCTTACAAGTAAAGTCATCCAGCAATGATGGAGCAATCACCAGAATGTAGCCTTATTCAGAGACAGCTTATGCTGGAAGAATTTCCTTTTGCAGATACAATCAGGGGTTATTCTACCCCTGCTGGCTCTATAAGCTTTGGTGGTAGGTTTTAGCAATTCCCTACTGCCTTGTCACTTTGTTTGGCTGGATATTGAGCTCCCGGTCTGCCAGCTGTCCAGAAATCCTGTATGAAGGCCACTTGGCTTAAGTGGCAACAGCCAACTTGCACATTTGCACAAGGAGTCTTGCAGCTGGGGCTTGTTGGAATTGCAGTAAACACTTCAATCAATTGCCATTAGAATTGGGCTGAAATCAGACCATTCTGGATTGCCAGTAAAGGAAGGTCTCCTTATGCACATGTACATCCCAATTCAACCTGACTTTAATTGTGTATTGAAATAAGAGAGACTGAGTATGAACTGATTCAAAATGAACATCAAAGGATTGTATAGATTTTAAATAACTGATACTCAGTCCATGTTGATGAAGCAGATTAATATTAGCATACCACATTTAGAAATGTGGAAACTGATACAGATATTTATGTCCAGTAACTTTTAGGTGGTTAAGTTGTTATGTGAACACTTCAGGAGAAAAAAAACATTTGATTTTTTGCAGCAATGTAAGGAGAAGGCCTACACTGTCTCACACTACCCAGAAATTTGGCAGTCCTGCACAGAGGCTGTTTTTAAAAATTGCTCTAGCCCAGCGTCCCAAGCCACACAGGGAGTCAGTGAGAAGAGCCAGGTGAGAGCTAAGGAGTTTCTGATCACTGCTTGTGTTTTCCCACTTCTAACCCAAGCTTCTGGACTAAATATAAAGTGAGCTGTCAAGTAAATGCACTCACGCCATATGCTAGAAACATCACAAAGCTTTGTTGGCCATATAAAAATCGCTGCACATGGGAACAATAACTCTTTCTTGAAAACCAAATAACTATTCTGATCTAAATCAATCAGGTCTCAGAAAGACAGAAAATCCACCCCTTTCAGGATATGGTCATTGGGCAAGTGTTAGGAATATAACAGAGATTTAAAAAAACACACACTCTGGTACCTGCCTTTCTCAGAGATATTGCTTTTAAGTGTGAGCTCTAAGACCTCTTATGCCAACATTTTAGCCCAGAGGAAATATCCTTGTCGGTGATATAACCCCTTACAGGTCAGAGTCCTTAACTGGAAGCCAGCCCTCTTGGCTGATGGAGTGATCACTGCAGAGCACATAGTGAAGCGTCGGTCAGGTTTTCCCTTGCACTTTTTCTCCTCCTTTCCTTATTTTCAATGTATGATAACTTGAGAATTAAATTCAAGACAAATAATTTGTAGAAAGCTGGGCAGTCACTGCTTTTTCAGATGTGTAATGTAAAATTTAAAGATAACTGTATGTCTCCAAGTTCAGTTTCTAACTGCAAATTTGTTTGAAGGCATAAGGACAGTTGTGCCTGGGTAGATCTAACTTGCTTTTTATATTTAAGTGGAACTTTGAAGACTTTTGAGCATGTTATTGTACAAAAAACCAACAACGGAAAGGAAGACAGCACATCAGAAAACCTATGCACCTGATAGAGAAGTGAAAGAGGCATGTATGGGGCAGGAACTTTCACTTTTATTTTCACACTACCTTGTGTAATGAGCTTAACTARTTTCTGACCAGGACTCTCAAATGCAACAAAAATACAAACCAACAACAATAACAAGAGAGAGGGACCTCAGCTTCCTCTGTCTTGCCAGGGATTTTTCTGGTGGGACAGGGGTGCCCAGGCAGGGGGGACGGGCTTTCCCGCAGCCCTCTTCTCCATTTGGATCATTCTGGGACACGTTTGTGAACTGCAACCGTGTCCCTGCTGACACCCAAAATGACCCTGGCCGGGGCCACAGCCGCTCCATGCGGGACTGGGATCTACGTAGTTCCTTTTAAAAACAACTGGCTCCCTGTGGGCTGGAATGAATGAGCCTAATTAGCTATGGTTTGTATCCCATGGCTGAGCAGGCAYCAGCCCTGACCGAAACCCCCACTGGGACTGGGGTATCTCTGGGACCTGCTCACGTGTGCACTTGCCGAGCTGTGCTAAGGGCACCCTTCCCTCAGGCAGGGCACGGCCTCCCTAACCAGCCTCGAGGACAACCAGCACGCAGCTTCAGAATGGCTTGAGTGGAATGGAAGGACAGCAGATGAACGTGCACACGGGTGGAGTGGCTGCAGTGTTTCCAAGGCAGGCAGGCAAACAATTCAGTGTTTACGATTTTAAATATTACGATTGCAAATGCAATGATCTATGTGGGAAAAGATGAAGGAGAGAAAAGAGGGTTATGGGATGACCTGGAGGAACACAGCAAAGTTAAAGAGGGGGATTTGCAGCCGGGCTCTTCAAGGTCAGCCACCAGTGTGGTTATCATTAAATGTTGCAAACAGAAGCCAAAATAGAATCATGTGACAGCAAAATTCAATTTTTAGAAGTGGTTTGGGGTTTGTTTGCTTGTTTGTTTGTTCTTTCGCTTGTTTGTTTGTTTGTTCAGCTAGCATCCCATTGCTTTATCCTTAGCACACTGCCTGAAATCTACTTTGCATATATAGCAAGTCCTCAACAAAAACCTCGCCGTCTGATCAAAGCCAGCGAAGGGAAAAGGTCAAAGCACAGGTTCTAATGCGTGCAGCTCCAGGGAGCTCTGTGTCACACGTGCATGTGTGTATATGAACAAAATCCTCTCTGCATGATGCACTGACAGTAGATAAGATTCATGGAGGGCGCTAGTCAGGAAGCAGCACTGTGCTGACAAAACTGCATGGCGGCTGTGAGATAAGCAGTGCGAAATGACCAGCTGCAGAGCAGAACCTTCCCAGGCAGGCCTGGATACTCGTCCCCATGCTGAGACCTGGATCTTGCAGCTATTTTTTTCACATACGGAAAAAATACTGGGAAATCTTTAAGATTTTTCCTGAATAGTAGCATAAAAAGTGATTGCAATAGCCCCACTGCCTGGTTGTTCATGACTTTACTCTCCCTGCGTGGCTCCCACTTGGCTCACCGTTGAAGTGCTGCTGGAACCACAGCGTATCTTGCTGGGCATGAGAGAGGGCTGTACTTTCAAATATAAATTCATAAATTCAGAGATTCATAAAGTGTAAGGCCAGCAGAGAGCGTTATGGTAATTTTTTCTGACCTTCTCCATCATGCGGGTCATGGAGTACCATATATATATCTCTGTATATTTGTGTATATAAGAATCACTGAGTGCCAGTTCATAGAGCTTGACTTTATTTTATCTGATTCAAAAATCAGACTAGCATGCTACTTGTCTTTCCTTCCTCACTGCTTACAATCTTTATCTGGCTTCAGTGGACTTGTCTTTCTCAAAGTTTTCTCTATATTCCTGTTAGGTCTATGTGTGTAGATGTACCTTCAGCCCCAAGGTCTTCTGCCTGCCCAGCACCATGCAAGACGGAGTTTCTAGGGGAATCTGCCTAACCATATCTCTTGGCCGAGGCCAGCTAAGCTTGCTCTCCAGTATGAGTAGCTATACTGTGCCTGTGCGGTGCCATTGAACAGAGCTGCTTGGGGAAACTCCAGGACTGGGAGTCTGTCTCTAGCTCTGCTTTGCTGTTTCTCTCCCACAAATTCTTCTCCTTCTCCCTCTCCTTCAGACATTTTCCCTGTTCAGCTCCCCATCACTGGCAATATGACCTCCTTTGCTGCCTTGACTCTATTGCTTGGATGTATTGGTGCTCAACTACCTGATTACTTTTAATTCCTTTCTTCGTTCTATTGATTTTGCCATAACTGAATCCATCTGCTGCATCTGACTGATGGAGGATGGAAAGGCTGTTTTTCAAATGGCTTCTTTCCTCCTTAAAAGGGCGGTGTTTTACAGAACTCAGCATGAGAGTTTTAGTGCTGTCTAGAAATTTCCACAGAACATGTTCTGTATCATTTCATTACCGCTCAGCTATTTGCTGGTTATTATTAACAAATTTGATTATGGTGGGTCAAATTGTATGTGAAATATACAGTGTTCCCTTTCCCTTGTTCCTCCAAATAGCTATTTGTGCCAGTCATGTACCGTGCTCTGAGCCAACGACAGTCCCACAACTGCCAAAAACGCAGTTGAAGCAGGAGTCTCCCATATTTTCATCTTTCCACTTGCTCCCTGGCCAACATCCTCAGCTTCCCTTCAAACTACCAGCTTTCAACTACAAGCTCCCTCGTCCCCACGACCTGCTTGGCCCATGCAGCGATCTCCTCCCCATCCACAGCTCCCTTCCCTGGCGGCAGACCAGAATGAGGAGGCGCACTGTAAATAGCAGAGACCTCTTTGGTTTGCTTTGCATGGGGTCCCGCTTGCTGACAGTCTGCCCATTTTAGCTGGTGGGAACTGGTTTTGGAGGAGTGAGCCAGATGCTCAGCAAAACCCATCCTGGGAGCAGTGTTGGAGGGAGCAGAAGAACAAAAGGCAGCAGAGATGTTTCAGAAAGGACGAGCAAAAAAAGTGGGAACATGAGTGCAGGAAAAGGAGGTTTCCTGACTGCTGCTAGTTGTGTGGTTCAGCACCAAGCCCTCCTCCATGGCCTGTAGGGACCTATGCACTGTTCACACTCTTCATTCCTACAAGTACCCCTGGTCGACTCAAAGCAGTTGGTCACCTGAACACATTAGGTGGTTGTTCTGCCTCCAGATGGCAGACAGTGATACCAAGACAAGCTTTGCAGCGGTTCTCCAGCTGTGGATGCCAGATGGTGCTTCTTGGACAGACACAAAGATAAAGCCAACTTTTTCCTGACTCAGCTTGGCTTCCACAAGCTCAGCTGCTATCACAGAGGTGAAAGATGGTATCACGACGACTCGCTCATTATACACTATACATTTCAGAGGTTTATTAGTATTTTTTTAATGCAGATGCACTGAGCAAGACTTCCTGCCTGATGGCCAAGCATAACCTTGAGGCCATGTGAAAAAAACATCAAAGCTCTGTTTCCACTGTGATTAACTGCCCTGAATGCTGGATTTGTGCATAACAGAGAGGAATTCACCCCATAGCCTGGGCGGAAGCTTTGCTTTTCAAGTAGCAGAATGATCTAACACCTCAAATCTGCAGGTAGGACCAAAGAGTTGGCCAACGTGACTGATGCCACCTCTGTTTTGGCCTGTTCTTGTGTTCCTGTGAAACAAGGTCAGTGATGAATCCCAGCGGGTGTGCTACCAGCCTTTGCATCCTCCCATGCATGCAACAAATCTGCAGCTGTTCTCATCTCATGGCTTATGGTAGTGGACATAGCCAAGGACAGTGTGAAGGTGGGTGAAGGTGGAGAGGGTTCGTGGGTGAAGGTGGAGAGGGTTCAAGGGTGAAGGTGGAGAAGGTTCAAGGATGATGCAGAGGTTAAGGGAACTTCTCCCAGGAAGTTAGGAGAGTGCCTTAATGGTTAAGTGAAACCTATCCAATGTTACTTCAGCCTTCTGGCTGACATTTTGATACAACATGTATGATGGAAATCAGCATTTTAATTTCTGCAATAACCGCCACAGTACAAAAGTATTGTTCAGAAATTTTCTATTACTGTCTGGAGTGTTAAGTTTTTATGGTGCCATATACATGTGCAGTATGGACAAGTTACAGTTGCCATGGGAATGTTAGTAATGAAATTCTTGAGTTCTCAGTGCTTAAAAATCTCAAATGAGTTATAAAGGAGACTTGTTTGCATTTCATTTCCTTAGTTAAAGGCAGAAAAAATAATTCCCACAACCCTTTGTGACAAAATTTGCCAAACTAACACCCCTCCATCTTAAAGCTCTGTTCAACTTTTTTCCCAACAAATCTCTCATTTATCCCTCATTACTAGGACAAGAGCAAAATGTTTTTTTAATAGGTCTGAGGAAATGCAATGCCCTTCCTGTCACTATCATTTTCCCATTGATATTTGTTCAACACAAGTTCTGGAAAGGTGAAATTGGGTTCAGGGTACAGAGTGAGAGGGATTTATTTCTGGTCTTGGGCAATCTTCAGCATTGCCCCTGACTTCTGTTTTTTGATTTTGCTGTCTGTAAAAAGAAGCTTTTGCTGCTTATCCGCACTTTTGTTTTTTTCCTGGGTCTACTCAATAGTGAGTCTGGAGTGCTATTGGAAGTCTGGATAAGGTTGAGGTAGGGAACTGAAAAAATCCAGGTTTCCATATTCATGCTGTGTAAGTCAGTTATGCCAGAATATGTAAACATCAGGTCTGTTTTGGGAATTACAAAGGAGAATTTTCCCCCCAGTAGGTATCACAATTTTCTGTTTTAAAACGCTGGTTGCCTCCATGTGATCTCCCACTTCCCCATTCCCACTAGCGTGCATCACCTGGTATTCATCAGCATCCTCTTCTTGTTCAACGAGACAGTCCATTATTATATCCCCAGCATGCACACGACTAAAAGGTTTCATGCTCTTATCTGCGCACTGAGATTGAGCAGCATCTTATGAGATTTTCTTCAGTTCTCACAATGTTAAGTGGGAGAGGAGTTCACTGTTATCACAGCCCAATGTTGTTTTTGTTTATCTGAGAAATCCTCTCTTTGAGAACGATTTTTGGAAAGTGTCTGATACTTTTGATCCCCCCTCTGCCCCCAATTAAAATTAACTCTTAACCTCTTTTTGGCAGGAAAGGAATAAAAGTTTAGGGCCTGAAGACAACAGGCAACCACATACCGCCAGGAAAACAGTTCATTTTTTTGCTGATAAGAGAATAGTTGCTGGAGCAGAAGCTGACCACAGGACAGCCAGAGCAGCTCTTCTGAGTTAATCTGCTTCGCCTTCGGACCTCATTCCACAGCGCAGATAACAATAAAGGATTTAACAACAGGCAATGTCCCATTCAGAAGGGCACTGTGAGGCTCCCTGTGTATTTGAAGGCAACATCAACAGGAATTGTAGGGTCTCAGGCTAAAGTATGTAGGGTGCCTAATAACCCGTTACTCTCAAAGCTGTAGTTTAGAGGCTAGGTACACATCTGGTAGGAGTGTATTCATAGCAGAGCCAAGGTATTTGTAGAGCTTACAACTGCAACATAAAATGCTATTTTGCACTCAGGAAAGATGTAAGGTTATATTTCTGTTTCAGACACGTATCCAGATGTATGTACAAAATGCAAAATCATACTACTGCTTTCCAGTCTTTGAAAACTGCATTCAGGACAGTTTTAAGTGAAAAACTTTGCCAGTACACAGCTGAGGATTGTGGGGATGAATGCAGTGTGTTTACAGAACAATTACAGAAAGCTTGGGAGCCACAATTCTTCATATGTCTGTAGGGGAACATGCAACTCCTTAGAGTAATTTGCTGTCATTATAGTACAACAGTGTAATGGTCACGAGTCCATGTGAAGGGGATGAGATGGGCACTTGATATTAAGGATATAGGAATATGGATGGGAAGAGAGAGAAAGGATATGGGGGAGCTGTGGTAAGAGATGGAGGGAAAAGGGCATAGTCTGAAGTTAGCTGAGAAAGTGAAAAAGAAAAAATGAAAGAGGGGAAAGAAAAGACAAAACAGACAAAGAAGAAAAGAATGTATAAAAAACAGAGACCCAGAGACGTCAGAAAATGGATAAGACAACCTACAATAAGATTGATTAATGTATTATATAGTCATTAATAGTGACCAAGAATGAGTAATAAGACAATGAGCACAGGTGCCTCCAATCTGCTCTGTCTTCCAGAGTGTTCCTTTATGGGCCCTGGCATTTCGGAAACCTGGATGTATTGAGGAGGTTGGACAGGAAACTGTGGGGAGTAGATGTCTCCGCTGGCCCAGCTCTACCACATAGTCTGTGCATTAATCATCAAGTCTTGGAATGTGGAGAAGAACCAATCGTTTTGGGAAAATTAAGAGGCAGGGCTTGAGTGTGAAAGAAGGGTTTGGATGTAGCAGTATAGGAAGAGGGATCTAGTGATCAAATGCTAGTAAGAAGATGACAGAAGTATTTTACCTTTCATTAACATCTTCTCACTCATTTATCTGATAGCACTCTACAGACATGTAATTGTTGACTACAGAACTGATCCCATGATGATTTGAGCAAAGGAGGTATCTTCAATGAATGTTGTATTGACGTTTGTTCTACTCCAAATGAAAAGAGTACCTAAATTTAACAGCTTGGGTCTGATTCTTAGTAACACTGACAATGTCTATATTTATATAAATATACATTTTTATATCTATCTTATTTTTTCCTTTGCTGAAAATAGAGCAATCAAAAAGGGGGAGGGAAAATTGTTCTAGAGGACACAACTAGGATTGATTTCTGAAAATGTCAGCAACTTGCTTTATATATTAATTTGCATTTGAGAAAAATCAACACAGAGCCAGAGGAAGAAGAAGAAAGAATAATAAAACATTACTGAATTACAGTATGAATAGCATTTTTAAATGAGTTGTTTCATAACTGTGAATCAGATGTTCTTTTTCTAATCATTCCCAACACATGTCCTGTACTGGATAGTGTTAACCTTTCAGCTCAGAGGATATGAATTCTCAGTTTCAAATGTCATCTGAATTCCTAAATCTCTAACCTTTTAGGGTTCCAATTACTTCCATCCAAGTTGACTAACTTCATGAATGGGATTTACACACTTGATTACAACAGTGAACTTTGGTTCAGTGGAGCAGATCCTTGGTTACTAAGCTTCAGAGGCATGGTGACAGCTCTGCCAGTCAAGGGCCTGACCTGTGAAGTGCCAGTGGCTTAGTCCCCTACAAAATACCATGTGCCCTCAACATCTTGTAAAGGTGCTGGCAGCTGTGTTAGGTTGATACCTTGCAGAATTGCTTAGCATCTCGAAAAAATGAGTCCTAAACTGACTTCATAATCTGCTTTTTTTTTGGCTGGTTTTCTTTGTCTCCTGAAAAATCACAGGAAAAATCACAATAATGCTGTTAAAGCTGGATATGGGGCATAAATGGAGCCTTTAACCAACCCCATCCCCTCCCCCAAATTTAATGATTCAGATAAAATGGAATGACATCCAAACCAACCAAGTTGTTTTTGTTTTTGCAAAACCAAAACCTGAGTGATGAGGTTTTGCAAAATTCAAACCCAAACCACTCCAGTTTGTCCATTATAGACATGAGACTGAACTCAAAACCTTTTATCTGGGCCCTCTATCCCCTCTAGACTTTGGTGGTTCGGCTAAAAATGGAACCTGGATTTAAACCATCCCCGATTTGGGTTGTGCAAATCACAACCTGACTAATGTAGTTCTTCAAAACCAAAACCATAACATGGCCTTCTTGTTCTATCCCTAATTAAATTAAATGCTTTGTGTCCAGAGCATTATGGAGACTGAAATGTACAGAAGAATATTATCAGCATAACACAACCTTTTATTTTATTCATTCCCAAAGGGCCTGATCCTGAAATCACAAAGCCCTCTCTCGCCTCATCAGACCATCCTTGTGGGYACTTGGCGAGATACTTCTGCTTTGAAGAGGGCTGCAGCTGCTTTCTTTGAAAATAGTGAATTAACTTTCATTGAATTCAAGAGCAGTGAACTCTTTCTCACTTGTATTTTCTGAGTACTTTGTTATCCCATGTATGTGCAGGTTATGAAATCTCTTCTGTTTCAGGAGGGGCTGAAGTAGAGCAGAATTGGTCATGCCCCTGTCATCAGAAGAGAGCAGGTTTATTTCTTGAACAAGTTTTTTCAGCCTCTGACTTCATATAAGTCTGGTACCAGAAGAAACAGGGCTCCCTGTATGGCATCTTCTGGCATTTCGGGTAGACTCTACCATCTTGTCAATCTTCCTGGCATAAAAGCAGCTGACGCAACTCCTAGGACAGTCCTAAACACCTTCCTGGGCAGGGACATAGCAAGTTCTCGAAGGACTTTCTGTGAACCTTTGCCCATCCTGGATTATTGCTTGTGATGGATGTATGCTTTCTCAGCTTTGGCACCGTCTCTGCCTTCCCTTGCTGCCACAAGCGAGGGTCCAAGCTTTTCCATCTCTGGACTGTCTGTGGACTACTTTGAAAAGGCCAGTGAATGGTAACTAAGAAAAACAAGCCTAATGGCAATAGGATTTAAGGCAATATCATGTACTCTGCCTCTCCAGCATAACGTTTTATGGGAAATAAATGCAAATAAAGAGACGCCTGAAAATCATCATTGGCGTTCACAGAGAGGTCTCCTGGAGATCTGGGAAGGGAGATGACTACCGCCAAGAAGCCAGCTCCATCCTGGCTCCTGAAGGAGGCAGAGCGTCCCATCTCCCCCCGCCCAGGACCTGTTGCTTTCCCAGTAGTATGCTAACAGACCAAAAGTCCTTTTTCTAGGTCTGTAGGACGGTTGCAGGCTAAGCTTAAGCTAATGCTTCATTTTATTTATTTATCTGGATCCCATTTTCTGATGTTTTGGTTGTTTCTTACAGGTAAATTGTTACTTCTCCTTTAGTGTTTTGCTGTTGCTGCCATTCTCTGCTGATTTTCTCTTTTTTTTTAAATGTTTGGATGCCAGTAGGTCATTTAGAAGGAATAACGGCAAAGGAGAACTTTTTAAGAGCAGCATAGGCAGATTAAAAACACCCCACCCTTTAAATACCAAAACCTGTGAACTTAAGAGTAATAGTTTTCCTTGTCTCCTCCAAGTGCTAAGACTCATACCCTTTCTGTACGGCTACAAGCTACTCTGAGGAGAAACAGTCACAGAACCGGAGCAAGCTGGACATTTAACCAGATAGCTGGCACAATTACAATTATACCACAAGTCAGCTTGGACTAATAAGTTGAATGAAACTCAAAGCCCAGTGTCTTTTTTCGCCCTAAGCAATGACTTTTATCCAGTATGTTCTCTTAAAAAGAAACAGGCTAAAAGCTAAGGACAAAAATGCAATCCTGTGTGACTAAAGTTAAACAATGAAACCCATGCCAGCAGTGCCTCCTTACCCTGCCCGGGAGCCCCAGGGGAGGGGATGTTGTGGGTTCATCCTCTCTTTTCATCCACAGCACAGGGCAGGAGGAAGAGGGAGAGTTTTGTTTCATGAGAAGAACAAGAGAGGGATCTTCTTCCTTTCTCCTCTTCAAAGTCAGGAAGGAGGAAGCAGTTGAGATGGGGGTAGGGGAATGGAGGGAGATCATGGGAGAGGGTTGTACCTTTCCTTTGGCGTCATGGGCTCCCTCCAGAGAATCCCACCACTTACTTGTTAAAACAAGTAAAACTTCCTTCCCCTGCCTCGTATCTTCCTGTTGACCCAGAGCATCTCCCTCCTAGTCTTCATTTGGTACCACCAGGATATATCGCTCTTCAGTGATCCCACCTGTTGGACAGTTTGCAGGGCTGGGGTGGAGCAGTAAATGTGCATGCCTTATGTCTGGGTCTCTGTAGTACTGCACATCTGGGTAAGATTAAACAAAGCCAGGGGGGGAAGTGCCAGTATAACAAAACGTACAAGCTATAAGAGCTCAATTTAGGACCTGTGCATATGTTTTCAGTGCTAACTTGCAAACCTTTTCAGATTCATGCTTCAGTGTCCTTTCGCAATGTCTAGAAACGATGTAACTCCAATGCCTTTCATCCTTAGGACCATGCTGTTATTTGGCCTATCCTGCCCAGGCTCCTAACACAAAACTGTATGGTTAGCATCTCAGACATTTTCCTGTCAGAGCAACCGCCCTCGTATAGGTTTTTGTTGGGCTATCACTAGAAATTTGCTCTGGTGTGAAGCCAGGCCCAGCCCTAGAAGTTTATGGAGGGGGAAGAGCCCAAAGCCATTGAGATCCCTTACATGGGCCTTGATACGGCTCCTCTGGAAGGGCTGGGCACAGGCAGGTCTGAATGTTGTGCTGCTGAAGCCCCCGACAGGTCCCTGGGCTCAGATCCTGCTAAGCATGGTGAGGACTGAGACCGTGACAGTGGGGCAGCGTGTCTGGAGGGCAAAGTTGCTGCAGAGCTGTCTCTTTTTCCTACTATCTCAGGGCATCCAGCTACCCTTTGTGAGCGGAGAGTAAGTTGGGCAAATGTCAAACCACGTAAAAGTATGGGGGTTTCAAAACTTGCTGCTCTGGAGCAAAGGGAACATAAAAATATTGGGGGGTTATGTAGCTGCACTAAATCTGTAGGTCTGATTTAGAACAGGCTGGATAATATTTTTCCACTCCTGTGCCCTCCACTTTTTAACAAGATCAGGCTAAACTTCAAAAGAGACCCTCTGAATCTGACCTGCAAGCTCATCTCCATGGTTGCCCCATATCTCTCCTGGTTCACCCGTATGTATGAGCAGAGAGGAGCTGAAGGAAGCACCACCAGCTGAGGGAAATGGGGAAAAGCATGACCATCCTGAGGGACACCGATGTGGCAGGTGAGAGAGGAAAATTTTAGAGTTTTGGGTGTTGAGTTTTTCAATGAGAGAGAGAAAAAAAAAAGAGCTAGAAAGAAGATACTTGCAAGAAAAATCCCCTCCAAAGACAGTCATGGTGGAAATATTTTCAAGAAGCCCAGTCTTCAGATCTGCTTACTAAATTTGATTGAGTTGCACTGTACAGCTCAGTTCTCAAAAGTTGTTAAAAGTGTTCCTTCTGAGAAGGGCTATCCTTCCTCCCATCCATCTGCCATGAAAAACAGGTTTCCCACCATCAGATGCAGAACCTTTGAGGCAGAACTGGCTTGAACTATAAAGTTAATAGCATGTCCATAAATAAGTGAATTATCCTCAGACATTTTGGTGGATCTCTTAAAATATTTACTTTTTAGGGGCAAGTTGGGTAATGGGTTTTCCTCAAACCTTAAAGTTTTAGTGGGCAACAAAGAATGCAGAGTGGAAGCTGCTTACCAGATGTTCCACAGCCTGGAGAGATAAAAGGAGATTGTTTTTACAAGTATAAATGGTGATATAGTAGCCTGCACTGTGTAAAGTACATATTTTTATTAAGTCATTATGCAGTTGGACAAATAATTTTCCATATTTCCCTGTCATAACCTGCCTCATCCATGCTGAATTTTTTGCCAGTTCTGACTGCTTCTTTTTCACTTTACAATGCTGGCAAACTTGTTAGGATTTTTTTTTTAAAACCTCCTCAATTTTATAGCTTTAGTCATTTAAAATGACATCATCTTTTGAAACTTTAGATAAATCTAATAAACCTAATCTCATTAATAGAGTGCAAAAATATCCTAACACTCCAAAGTGATTAAACAGTTTGGGGAAATCGCTTACTGCAGAAGACATACCCAAAGGCAACAGAGGATTCAGATCTGGTCTCATGTAAATGAACTTGACTTGGTTAGCAGTGCTGCACTAATTTACTAGGTGTTGTAGATCTGGTCCTTAATTTATAAGAGTCAAACAATCAGAATAAATTGGGTGAAAGTCTTTAAAGAAGCAGAACAGCAAGAAGGTAAAGATTTATTTTCCCATAGGATCTACCATCTTTTAAAATTTTCTGTACTATGTTCATGAATTGAAAACCTTGAAATCTTGTCTCTGTTTTCAGATCATAGTAAATAAAGAAACCTGAAGAAGCAGACAGTGTGCTGTCATCAAAAGCACATGGGAGCTCCCCATTTACTCCTGTCTGAAATAGGATTCCCCAGAAGTTTTTTTTTCTTTTTGAGTCTGCAGGTTTAGTTTGGTTGTGTGTGCTTCTCTGTGTGCAGTTAGCCCCTTTATAGCCTTTTGCAGAAAAAAAAAAACAAAGAAAAAGAATAAGAAAAATATCTATTTTTTGTCTCACCCCCTCCCCTGGGCCAATTTTTTTTTTTTACAGCCTTATATTGTCGGGATACCTAAACTGCTCTCTATTCAAATGGGTTCTGTCCCACAGATGCTTTTCAAAGTTGCAGGTGACCATAGAAAGCAGGAGGATGTGCAATCTTTGCCTTCCTGCAGAGGAAGGATGACAGGAGCCCAAGCAGGCAGAAAGTGGCAAGATTTTGCATTAAGTCACCTTTAACAGTACGCATAGGATTATTAACCACTGGAGTCAGGTGATACAAACCATAGACAGATGAACTGGTCTGGCATAACTGACTCCCCTGTGCTTCTGCCTGCAAAATATGCTATTTGCAGAATTGATGCTGAAGACAGGAGTATGATGCTGAAGCACTTCTAAAATTTCTTTGCTATTCTGGTTGTGATCAGGAGTGAAAGAACAGGTCCTGAAATGCTATTAAAAATCCTGGACTTCATGAAGTCCTAGACAACAGGGGTAAAGCCCACTTCCAAAAGCTTTCTAATCTCATGCTGTGAATTTTGTAGCTTTGGATAGGCCTATCTTTGAGAATTCATCAAAACTGAACTGAAATTAGAACTGTCAGAGAGTAGCCTGTTGCTGGTGCTATGAATTAAAGCAATATTATATGTAGCAGATCCTTGAAGCCTATATGACATCTAACAGAAATTGCCAAAACGCTCCTGAAAAGACTTATTCTGATTTTAACATTTTGCGACCACACTGTTTGTTTTAGGCAAGAGCATTTGACCCATGGTTTATATTAATTTAAGGTTAAAAATAAGATAAGATAATCCGGTAAAGTGCTAGATTGGACCATCTTACATGCACCGTCAAATGTAAACCCTATGCATTTGAAAATTAAAGTTCTAGTTCCTGAATTCAAACCTGTGGGATTATACTTTACAGTTCTGACTACATTTGATTTGCGAGATTTAAAGCACTTCTGTGTTTTCTTTCTTTTTCTTTTTAATCTAAATGAGAAATAAAGCCATGGAAATAAATGGAGCATTATTCTTGGCTTTGGTTCAGTTTCAGATCCAGACCCTGAACCCCAACTGAAATGTACTATGGATCTTAAATGCTGCTTTCTTGAACTGCCCTTGGTAGAGTATGCTGCATTTCACATAAGTCAATGCAATCACTACCTCTGAATTTTATGCTTGAACAATAAATGGAGTTTTAAAAGTCCAAAGCTGTCTCAGTTATTGCTACCTGAGTAAAAAAAATCACGATATATTACTTGACAACATAATTTATATAATTTTGAGATTCTGCTAAGAATGAATGGCCAAAACATGAGATGAGTGAAGGGATTCTTCTTCCTTTCTCCCAGCCAGTAAAAGAATAAGAGGTAATTTAAAGGTTTCAGAAAGAACCAAACAAAAATAAGGAATTGCAGAAGAAAACTGGATTTCCTCCCATGAAAACATGAAAACAGGAGGAGAGATTTCATTCAGGAGAAAAAACAATCAATGAAAGTTTCTTATTGAAATGTAAATCCACTTGTATTTTCCACAGATGTTTAAATGGGAGCCAAAGAAACTTTAACAAGCAGTGCAAGATAAAAATAAAAAGATTAGAGACATCCTAAAATAACACCCAGGCTTGTATCAGTGTTATATTTCAGCTGGGAAAAATTCTGAGCAACAAAAAGAATTGTATTTGTAGTTTGAGAGATCTGTAAATAGCATTAGGAAAAATACATCTGCTTTGAAATTGCATATTAAATGACTCACGGGTGAGACAGTTTGTTGGCATATGATTCACCAGAAGTATCAAGTTTTAGATGTTTTTTATTTTTCAGTCTTCAGTTTCCCTGGAGTAGGGTGTCATCAGCTCTGTGCAATGCCTCGGTCACAGTGTCATATGTACAGCAATAAGTGCCATAGGAGCAATAGCTGGTATGTGGTGTAAGGGACTTCATTATTTTTACTGAATATTCCTATGAAATAAGCCTTTTAACTCTATTTCACTTCAGAAACTCCTGTGAAAGGTGGATCCACTTCTGCATTAGGAAGTGAGTGAGGAAAGTTGCAATGTGCAGAAAAATCCTCTTTAGTACGTGAGCAATACCCAATACCTTTGAGCCAGCAGTCTGATCTCATTTTGTATGCCCTCCTGCCAAAAACATTTAGCGAGATGGTGTTTGGGTATCAGTCTAGCCTGAAGCTTCGTTGGAGAGATGTCTGGCAGCTCCTGAAAGACCACAGGGGATATCAAAACTCTAGCAGTGAAATCCTCCTCCAGGAGGGTAGGATTTAGATAATATTTTATTTAACATGGTGACTCCATGTCCTGCTCCTCTGGTGGGTACATCATTGATCTGTGAGGCTTACAGTTACCGAAACACTGACATGTTGCTTTTCATATTACTTATTCGCTGAACTCTACAGACAGTCTTCCCAGCAGTTAAAATTTCCAGTGTTTTCTATTGTCTAAATGCCTCGAAAGGTCCAGCCCCAGCTGGAAACATGTAGGCATGGTGTTTGCTGCACAGGAATTAGGTAGGAAGTTCTATATATTGTAAGAATAGTACCTACTATATTAAACGTTGGTGGAATTTAGGCTTTGTGGACTTACGCTATTGTTATGAACGGTGGTTCAGTGCCACAGCATCTCAGGGTTATTTGGCTGCTCTGTACAAACAGCTGAACCCATTGCCTCCCAAAGCCAACACCAAGAGGGCAGACAAAGCAGCTGTCCGGGCTTCCCAGTGCTGTCTGCTTCTACGTGCCTCAGGTGCTGCTAAAACTGGCCTCCTCTGTGTAAGCACCAAAGGGTAAATTCAATTACCATGTCTCCTGCTAGAGTGAGGTAACCAGACATCCCAGACTCCCTGCTTGGCCAGAAGACCTGCGATTTTTAATAGCCATTAAAAATATATTTATTTTTTGCTGTTCTTGGCTGATCTTCTCCTTTCATGCTGATTAACAATGCTCTGATCTTTTACTGCTGCCTTAGTAACATAACAGCCTTCCAAGACGGAAGAAGGCCATGCTATTCCTCTAACTAGTGTTTATGTACCCTGTAATAATTTTTCTCCATGGTTGCTGCTTTTGCTAGTTTCTTCGACATCCTATTCCATATATTTTATTTTAAATGTAGGGGCACTTCTCTTAATTTTCCACGAGGCCTTTTATTTTTGTTTAATTTAGAGTTTTGAGCGTTGCTTCTTTGTCTGCAATCCTTGCAGACATTTAAGTTACCAGCTGCAATTTTATGACATTGCTAATAATTCCTCCTTTTGTTCTAAATGGAATATTCTCCATGTATTATATGTATTCTTTTGATTAATCTGAGGTTCTTTTCTGTTAACAAGGGACAGCATGGCTCACGGAGTAGGCAATAGGATATGAAAACATTTGCCACTATCTTGCTACTCCATGTCTAGACTGAGGAAGTTAACAAAATGTTTTTGTATGTGAAGGGTTTCTCTTTTTTTTTGCATTTGATTGCTCTAATTTGATCCTCAAGAAGTGATTTTAATAGCTGTTAAGAGTGTGACGTTGCTAATGAAAATGAACAGATTGCTACTTCATTCTACAATAAAAACAAGTGTGTGTGGTGATGTTATTAGAGGAAAAATTCTGCATGCGTAATTGATATTTTCCTTTCCTATATTCTGTTTGTTTATAGTGTAACAAAACAATTTACAGCTAAAACAATTGCATGTAGCAAGCAGATTGTTTCAAATGAAATCAAATTTGTTCTTCCAAGTGGCACACTGTGAGACCTGTTGAAGATTTAAGTAGCAGACACATATATATGAATCCCTTTAATGTACTTCTTTTTTTAATAAAAAACCCTACATGAATGGAAACTTTTAAAAATGAACTATAATCACAGAAATGCTTCAGCTTTTGCAGGTGGGCAGAGGAAATTCTACTTCACTGTATAAATCACTTAAAAATGTCTTGGCTTGCAAAGCTTCTGAACTCTGCTCCGTGCAATATTGAAGGATTGTGGGTGTTATGGAAAGAGAGCGTGGATTATGGGTATTAAATAGGAAGACTACTAGGGGACACATGGCACAAACATGAAGATGACCTTGTGGATAAAAGGATTTACAGAGTGGAAGGTTTTGTCTCCCCTTCATGACTTGATGCCTTCATAAAAAAAAAAACCAACAAATATTTCTCCGCCAAAATAGGTTGTTGGCTATTGCTGCACTCAGTGTTTTATCTCACATTCTCTTGGTTCAGCTTTGGATCAGTGGCTTTCACTCAGATTAAGATCTGCTGCGGCTCTCATGATTTTGTTCTTACAAGAGGGAGAGTTACCTTATATACCTCTATTAATTTACTATGTAATGACAAGGTCACAGTGCTATGGAATATGGATGCTAGTGGGAGAAAGAGGCMGAGAGTAGTGTTTTATCTCTAGAAAAACACTTTTGAAAAGATCTTTGCAGAACTTTTGAGTCAACCCAATTGGCAATGACCCTAGCTATATTTGGACTCATTTGGCAGTACTTATCTGAAGCTAGCAAGCTACTGCTTCTGAAGGCTTAGGGAAGTTTTATTTCAAGGCCAATGCTGATTCACAATAAAAATCTGTATTCTGTTTTTACTAATAATATGTTTGTTTTATGTTTACAGAGCATTTGCAGGGGCTGCAGCCTTGCTGTGCTAAACATTGCACGTGCACAAAGCAAGAAAGTACTCTAAAGGTCTTACAGATCAAAACAGACAGTATGGAGCATGGGAAAAGGCAAATATGTCTGTTTTACAGAGAGGGAATTGAGGCCCATATCCTCCAAAATGCTTCCTGCTTTATGTGCCTAAATCTCACTGAAATCAGTGTGAGCCAAACACCCAAGTGCCTTGAGCATCTGAGATGCTGGTGCTGGGGCTGGCCCGAGCTGGCACCACCCAACACAGTGGAAGTGAGGCAGACAGATCTGGTGGGGATGCAGGGTAGCTTGGCTTTTAGAGYGGCATCCCTGAGCCCACAGGAATGCCTCTCCACAGACTGATCAGACAGGCACACTCCCATCCATGCTTACTTACRCTCAGTTAGTACCCTTTTCTTCTAGCCTTCTGGTTTTGGGGTTCGGGGTTTTTTTTCTCAGTTTTGAAGGTAGTGTTAATGGAATCAGCAGGGTCATCTGTCTACTCACCTACATTGGCACCTTCCTAATGACTTGTACTTGGAATTTAGGAAGCCTGGAGCTAAGCCAAGGCCATCTGAACATCAGTCTTTATCCACTGGCACTATCCTGTGTCCTTCCTACATCCTTTCAGGAAATATTGCATATGAAGGTTCTTTGTGTAACTGCAGTTGCATTCTCAGGATGGCTTTTTTTGTAGAAAATACTTCAACACACACAGTCTATAATGCAGGCATGCACATACAATGGTATATTTCAAACCAGCTGGGTGCTCGCGACACAGAGGCAGTGTAAGGGCAGAGGTCTGTTTCCAATCTGAACAATTAGTCAGCTCCACTGGCATCACTGAAGCTCACAGAAGTACTTCTGAGAGGCTTTCCCGTGCCCTGTTCACAAGGGTGTGCCATTAGCCAAAGCCCAAATTAACTGTCAAAACTGAGCTAAGTGAGGACTTGAATGACCCCTGAACAAGACAACTTTTTCTGTATAGGAATAAGTTTTAGCTGTGGTGAATAAATCTCACAGGATCAAACCTGTAGATAGTGAAAAGTAAACAAGATGTTAGCAATCCACTTTAATCACACCAGACAGTTATTAGTAACAGAATAGGAGGAAAAAAGGAATAAGTTATGCTGAGTATCTTCCTTTAAAAAAAAAAAAAAATTAATAGAAAAATTATTTCCATTTGCTTGAGCTGCTCTTTTCCTATCCCGCTGTCTTCATCTCTCAGCTGCCAAGGGCAGAATGATGTGATTCATAGACTTTTAAATTGAAATTGTACACAGCCAAATCATAGGGCTGCTGCTCCCTTGGAAGTCAGTGGCAAAATTCCCACTGGCTTCAATGGAAGTAAGCTTGGTCTATCAATGGATAGGGAAAAATATAACATCAACCTGGGTGATCCAGAAAAGGGTCCCTTACATTTGTGGGACCATGCCCTGGTTCATGTCCTGTGGTACCTTACTGGTTCTTGCATAGCTGCAGATCTTGTGGTTTCATCTGCCTCTTTTGAGAGTCTGCACTTCTGCACAACTGATTTTATAGTTAACTTCTGATGTTTAGCCTAAATTTGTCATCTCAGTGTGTTAGGCTGTTCCAGCACGTCCTGTACCTTGTCAAACCAGGACTATTTCCCTTTAGTGTATTCTGTGTAGAGTAAGATCTCTTAAAACATCTGGTTTGAAGGTTTTCTTTGTTTGCTTTAAAGATTGCACCAGTGTAACTCTCCTTCTGATCATCTTCCTTCAAATCTTCTGTGATTTACCTACTCATCTATGAATATTCATCAATTACCCTAAATGCAACTCTGTGTAGAGCACTGGATGTATGACTGCAGTCTCCAGGGTTGCAATGCCAGATCCTGCGTGGTGCTGAGTGGCTTGGTTTGCTCCAGCAAAGCACTTAAGCACTGCTCAGAAACAAAGCAAGTGAGTAATCCCAGAAGCAGAAGACAGTGTCACTCCTTACATGCCTTATTGCTGAGTGGAATTCAATGGACTTGTCAGCCTCCAGCTAATAAATGGGAATGATTGCAGAGTAGCTGGCAGTACCAGGGCTGTCAGACATACAGAGACCAGGGAGACCAGACCTGTCGAGCAGAGCCTTTACAATGTTGACAGAAGGAGGACGTTTTTTAAAGAGAGGGATGCTTTAGTTAGATGTATGTTCAAAATCTACAGCTGGAGCTAATTATTTTGTCTCATTTTGAGTATTACTCAGATGCCTGGCTGATCTGTGAGCCTGCTAGACTACTATCAGTGATCTATGGGCAGTATAGATGGGTTATCACCTCTTCTACCACTCAGGAAAGATGTTGGATTGATTAGTGCCAGAGACTGAGGCTCTCTAACACAGTGGTTCTCAATCTCTTCCAGACTGTGACCCCAAGTCACAAAAGAGAGAGTTTCAGGATTCCTCTTCTCTGATCCTAATAAAAGAAGGGTGTTTCTTGCACATGTGTATATATCCCTGCAGACTCATCACATCCAGTAGACTGATTTTACTATTATTTACTCGTTGAATGGATTAAACATCTGCAGCACTGCAAACATCATCTCTTTCGCATCCACTTACAGTGGAGTCTTCCATGGCTTTGTAAGCCAGTGATCTACAGATCTGCCTTGCTGCATGCTTTTGCACCTCCCAGTCTGAATGTGGCCTCTTCAGCTATTTGCTTTCTTTTAGGCTACTCTACATCTTCTCTTCTCTCTGGGATAGATAGATCATCCTTGCTGATTTGGGGGAACGGGAGAGAGCTGGTTCATATGAAAAAAAAAAAAMAAMCAAATAAAAGATTTTGCAATGTTTATGTGAATAGGTTGTCTGATCATAAAATTAATTTGATTTTCATGAACAGCTTGCTGCACACTCAAATTTTACGTAAGAGATCCTTGCAGTATGGACAGTTATAATTCCTACGAATTTTTTGGTGCTATTGATAGGTTCAAGTGAAAACAATCAAGTCAGTTCTGCCAAATCCTCCACCCATGTACTTATGGTGAGCTAGGCAGCAGTGTGCTATTGCAGAGCACTGCACTAAACGTGTGCAAATTTGTAAATGTAGATGCACTGCAGAGCAACAGATTTTCTCAGTAATAAATGGAAATGGCAAAAAGAATACTATATCTCCTAGATGAAAAGTTTGTCATAGGTCATCCGTATGTTCTTTTTTCCCCAAATTTTGTTCACCTTGTAAGTGCAATTTAGGCTATTTTGGTCACAGACCTTGCCGTGCCGTATAGTCTGTTCTGCTGCCTCTTCCCACAATTTCCATGTTTGAAGCAATGTTCCTTCAAGAAAGAAGGTCGCTTTTCCCGTTTGTGAGCCAGAGACACAGACTGCAGACATCTGGGAGGCAAAGCGGATTCGGGGCAGCTAGTCTGAAGGGGGAGAGTTGGCACAGGAAGGGTCCTACTCTTCCCTGTTCCACCTCCCAGCTCTTTTGGGACTGAGACGTTTAAAGAGTAGTGGGGAGCACCACGTAACAGTATATAGAGCTCAGCTATCCCCTCTATATAATAGGGGATAGACCTCAGGGAGACTTTGTTCTTGCTGACCTCAGCAGCATTGCTGGGGGCATGCTTCCTCCTCCTTGCTGGCTCTTGACTCCCATGGGGTAGCTTTGGGTAGACTCTTAGGGGTAGCTTTGCAGTGTGGGAGCAAAGAGCAAGGCAGCAAGGTAAAATTTTGAAACTTCCCTTTCATGACCTGCCCCTTCCCAAATTTCATTGTAACATCAGTAGTACTACATTTGTGATGGCATAACTCAAGGCACTTTATGCTAGTTGTGAAATTATATAGAGTTGCTCTAGGTGGTGTTGAAATTCCAGATTTTTGTTGTGTACTATCATCTCACACAAGTAGAACAGGACAGACGTTGATCTCTTTTATCCAGGTACACTCTCTCTGAAGTACTTCTCCAAGTACCTGTTTTTCATGCAGTAAATAAATCACAAGGGAGAGGAGAATGATATTATTCTTTGACTAAAATCCTAAATCAGTTTTCAATGAGCTGTACATTAAATTTACATTTATCTTACTATGCTGAATAGTGCGAGGTTTTTCTCTGGCTTGCTTAAACATATCAATGGATCTATAGTTGACAGTAGCAAACCACTGTATCAGATCAAATGAAGGGTAAAAATGCAGGTTTGCCTGGAAAATTTCACAGTGATTTTCTTTCCCCTCCTCCCTCCAAGTTTTCAAATGATGCTATGTAATTGCCATTTCCCACTGGACAATAAATAACCTGTTCAGCTGAGGTAAGTCTGATGCAAGAGAAAAGAGAGCTGAGAGTGGTGTGAGAAAAGATGCCTCTCGTGTTTATTCTAAAACGATGCTCCAAGGAGTTAAGCAAACTCAGAAATTCAGATCTCGCCACCATCTGGTTTGTATCAGCAGAAACCAAAGGCTTATAGCAGTCTGGCTGGATCATTACATTGTGTCTGTGCGTGCGTGTGTCTTAACTTTTCCTGACATTACCTGAGAGATCACCAGACTGGAAGATGCTCATGTTTCTTCAAACACACACACACTATGCACAAACCAGCATTAGGTGTATTCTTCATCTGCTTAGCCTCCCCATCCCATTGAGTGCCAGTCGTGTGAGCAGTGCCATCTCTTATGGTCAGTCAGGTCACCTAATTTAGGTACCTACCTCTTCCACTAAGAATATAGCAGASCTTTCGGAAATATTGGGTGCTAGTCTCTACCCAACCGCCTTGTCTGCATACCTTTCTTCTGAGGACAGGTACCTAATGGGAGAGGGGGCCAGAGGGACGCTCCTTTCACATAGCAGTGGTCACAGTGCTCTCACGGGCAGTGGGATGCCTTGAATGCTGGGTCCACTCAGCTGGACAAGGAGCAAACTTCCCTCTTCATCTTGCACAAGTAACTGAGCTGCAAGGCCATACTGTATCGCACTTGAGAGTATCTCTTCCTTCTGTTGAAGGTGAACTGCAGGAAACAGCAGCAAGAGACACGTTGACTTTAGCTGATTAGTTAGTTACTTGACTGTGAAGGGAAGAAGCTGGGGGTTAGACCCTACTTCTTGGGAGGGGTATGCATTTCCCTTCAGTTTGTGACTGGACTAGTTGTGGGTTAAAGAAAATCCAGAACAGACCTAGGAGAACGGGCTAGGTCTTTCAACGCTCTCCCTCCAAGATGAGTGCCCTAACCACTAGCTTACAATCATATTCCTTGTTGCCTTTTCTCTGGCTGTCTCTGTAGCTCTTGCATGCCCAGCTGCACTGTGGCTCAGTTTCAAGAGGGAGAATGAGGAATGCTCTTGCCCAGCATACCCTATGATCTGGTGGTTAGAGCACTTTTTAGGGAGTGAGTGGGCTTAATCCCTTTTAGGCTGATCAGTCCCTTTTGCTTCCTGCTTTAATCCTTTACTGTCCAAAGGCAGATACCAACACTCCTTCTGACTGTCTTTAACTCTTCGTGTTTCTCCTAGAGACTTGTGCAGTGTTCAGGTGCAATATTCATGCACGGAAACAATTCTGCAGCAGAGCTTTGTATGCCTGTCTCTGCAGAGCATGCACTTTTGAACATAAAGTGAATAAACATGGAAATGCCCAAGGAACATTTATATAGGAAGAACAAATGAATCCAGGTTAAATAGTGGAAGGAGGATTGGATTAGCATTTGTGCAAACCTGCATGTGCCTGCAGGTAAGATTTAAAGAATAGGATGCCACCTTGGTCATTTGCAGAATTTCACAGACAGCACTGCTCAGGATATCATCCTGAAGTGCTCCAGTCCTTGGGAGTAGCTGTCACTGTTTTAGTCCCTCAGGAACCCATACAAGAATTCTTCTTGGTTTAAAAAGAGGCAGCACATACTTTGGAGACCTGTTTCTGTATGCCAGCACCTTCACACGACTACACATGTGTGGTTTCTGATTTCCACTACTTTGGTTACATTTCTCCTTGTTTGAATATTGGCAGGGATTTTGTTTGCAGCTTTATTGTTTTTCTTTTCTTGGAAATAAAAATTACAAGCGACCCGTGAATCTTATGGGTTCTTATATCAATAAAAAATGGCTAAATCTGCTTCTAAATATTATGATGTGTGATATAGAATCATAGAATAGTTTGGGTTGGAAGGGACCTTTAAAGGTCATCTAGTCCAACCCCCCTGCCATGGGCAGGGGCATCTTCAACTAGATCAGGTTGCTCAGAGCCCCGTCCAACCTGACCTTGAATGTTTCCAGGGATGGGGCATCTACCACCTCTCTGGGCAACCTGTTCCAGGGTTTCACCACCCTCATTGTAAAAAATTTCTTCCTTATATCTAGTCTGAATCTACCCTCTTTTAGTTTAAAGCCATTCCCCCTTGTCCTGTCGCAGCAGGCCCTGCTAAAAACTTTGTCCCCATCTTTCTTATAAGCCCCCTTTAAGTACTGATTGATAGGCTGCAATAAGGTCTCCACGAAGCCTTCTCTTCTCCAGGCTGAATAACCCCAACTCTCTCAGCCTTTCTTCATAGGAGACGTGTTCCATCCCCCTGATCATTTTCGTGGCCCTCCTCTGGACCCACTCCAACAGGTCTATATTGTTGTGCTGAGGATCTACCCTCTTTTAGTTGAAAACCATTACCCCTTGTGCTATTGCAACTCCTGCAATGCAATGCTGCACTGTTGTATAGTGAAGAAAATGTGCTGGGCTTGTTGACTACCGCATTTTGACTTTTAATATCAAAAAGATGTGAACAGTAAAAGCAGAAGAAAAGTTTTCAAAGATTTTGAGACCTCTTTGGAGAGCCTCAAAATCAGCGATGGAAAGCAGGAAACATACATTTCCTATCATACGTTTTTTCCAATTTCCAAAACATATATAATTATGGCCAATCCTGTTTAAATTACACTCTGGAAAAAATTATTTAAATAGTAGAAGATTCCACTGCATTAGGAAAAGCTTATAGCTGCATGGGAGAGGATGCTGTGTCTAGCTGCCTAGAAATGTGGTTGAAGTCCAAACTGACCCTGCTGAAAGGATCAGAAATCTGTGCTATCCCTGCTAGGTGGTATTTGCATACAGCTGGTCAGGGACAGATTTACTGGGGAAGCTAGAGGAGGAGAGCCGTGGTGGAGTAACAGTGGCTAAGCTAAAACATTTAGGATGCTGAAGGCAGATACCCAACCTCCCTGGCACCTCTGGGATGTTAGGAAGGGCCCGTTTCACACCTGTTTGACTAGAGAAATCCATGGGATTATTCCCTTTCCTGTCCTTCAAAATCTTTTTAAGAAAGTTGAATGGAAAATCATGTCTTTCAAATGTTTCTGATTTTTATTTCTTCGTGAACTGTTTTGCCATTTCCCCACCATTCTCTTCTGAAAGAATTTCTCAACACTTCTTTCCCATAAGCGCAGTCTTAAGAGGTTGAAAATGTTGGGCGGTAGCATTTTCATTAGTAGGCTTAGATCAAATAGATGATTGGAAATAGCCTTGTTCTGGTTATATTTAACCAAAGAAATGTAGAAATTACTACTGCAGCTATTTCCAGACCTACACATTCAGTAGAGCATAAGGAATAAACTGGTTTCAAAGACAAACCAGCTATGTGAGTCTTAACAGCAGGTCCCTGTAGGACAGCCACATGTTCAAAGATAAATAGAAATCTCTCTTTCCTTTCTGGCGGGGCCTGGGAGATGAGGCAGGGGAGCTCCTGAGAAGGCTCAAAAGCCAGTGCTCGAAAAGGTGCACATGTGGGTAAATCTGGGCAAGGGAGTGCTACCTGCCCAGGTAGCACTCTTGAATCGCATCTTGTACTTCTGATTCTCAATCCCGGAGCCCAAAGCAATGTCTGACGTTACTGGGGCTTCGAATTTTCACCTGTTTACATACAAACTATGCCTGGGTGAAGGAAAGTATAGAAAGTGGCTGGGGGTGGATGAGAGATAAGACACGGGGATATTCAAATGCTTTTTGTTCTCTCTGTGCAGAGGTGAGCAGGTTGAGGAAGCCTGTGTTAGCTGATTGTCTCCAGTTGTCTCTGTGCTCTTCTTTTCCCAGGCTTATGCAGTGTTTGGAGACGTGTAATTTATACACCACACAGGTTGTACCTTTGACTCCAGGTCTGGCCAGTGACAGTCAGAGATTACGATGACTTTCATGACATTTGATGACCATGGGGTGTTTGGGTGAAATGACTTGCTCTCAGTCTAAATAAATCTCCTCATTGCATGCTCACAGCAGGGTCTTTGGGAGAGCAAGGGAGTGGGGAAATGAGCTATATTTTGTAGTATAGCTCTGCTCTCTGCCTGTGAGGTGTTTTGGTGGGCTTTTGCCTAAGGAAAACCAGTGCTGTTCCTGCCGCACTGGTGCAGAGAGGCTCAGTCAGATATATTTAGGCTTTGGTGCAGTACCTTTGAGCTCTTGGATAAACCTCATTGATTTTGACTACTTGTATACTTAAGCAGAGGCTAGTTTTTTGTGCTGGGTTGGATTGGTGCTATGATTAGCACTAAATGACTTGAATTCCTTCCCTTCCTTCTTTTTTAAAGCTGTCAATATTTTATTTTTAGAAAAAGCACAAAGGAAGCAATGGCAAGGGGAAAGAGGAAACTGCTCCCAGTGCTAAAACCTTGTTTTGAGTTGTGGACATAATGATGAGATGTATTGCCTTTCCTAGTTCTGTAGATTAATGATTGATTTACTAGGAAATGTGATGTTATTATAAATGTGGGGCCTAATTTGGATTTTGTTGCTTGGGAGTTGCCTGGGTGGGGAAGGAAAGTGGGATCCTCAGCCTTGGGAATGTACATATTCAAATAACATTTGTCTTGCTCCTTTTGCATGGTCTGCTCGTCCCTGCCATTTACTGAAGCAGACCAAATACTGTTAGCACAGGGGAGCCCAGACTGCACCCTTACTCTGCCCTGTCAGGCAGTAGCTACATTTTAGAAGGAAACCGCAGTACAAAAGTGGGATCTCAGGTTCCATGCAGTGTATGCAAAGCAGTTTCATTTAAAATGTCAGGTTTACCTTGGCAGAGCCACTCTTTAGTAGGGATTAAGGCTGCAAAAACCACTGAATCATACTCTGTGTTTCCATCTTTGTGCCAGGTCACAAACATAAATTGTAATGTTGGCCCTCATCCGTCATCACATAACGCTCTGGCATACTTTTTCATTCCCCGAATATGAGCGGAATGAGAAGGTTACTTGGAAAGTCATCTGTCTGAGAAGCTGTCCTGTTACAATTAGTGGGCAATCTTGAATTTCATCTCTGGAAGATTATGAAGTGAAGAGGGGGGGGAATGGGATGTGTATGGTAGGTTACCAGAGCCTCTGGTAAGCCAATCTGACCATGACCCAAAAGGCTGAAGCAAAAAAAGTTGGGGGAATCAGACAATGCTATTTTTTAAACAAAAATGTGTAAAGATGACCTCAAACAGCCAAATTTGGATCTAGATATGAGTTTAAATTTCAAGCAATTCTAAACTTCAGGGATATTTAGAGGTGGGAGTTTGGTTTGGCTTGCATCTGGTACCAAGGAATCGCTTTTCTTTCTAAAGGCTTCGCAGACGCCAGAGTGAATGAAAGGCAGCTCTTAGGTGGGAGCAGTAGAATAAGGTAAAATAGCAGACAAATGGATGGGGGTCGTAGCTGTAGATTAATCATGTAAAGTTAGCAATTATGACCTTGCAAGTTATCTGAAGCTATCTTCTTCCTCTGCACCTCCTCACATCTGTACTACAAGTCAAGGGCTGTTGTCCTTAGCCGTGCTCCTGTCACAGCACCTGCAAGTTGTGTACAGTCTGATTTGGCCGTATTTTTTAGAGACCCACAACAGCCAACTTAAACCACTCTGGTGCTGTAGTAAGGCAAGAAGGACCTTTTTTCAAACCACTTATGTTTCTTTCAAATATGCAGAGGACATTGTCCTTTCAACAGCTTTCAGGCAGACTGCAAAAGAAACTTTGTACTTCAAACTTTTGTGATAAATATGTTCTCTCTCTTTTTTTTTTTCTTTTCTTGGTCAGGAAATGTGTTACCATTTTTCCACCGGCTGTAGTGCGGRATATTAGATGCTCTAAGAGGAAAATAAATGCTTAAGGCTTCCTTCCTCTGGCACTTCATTAATGCCAAGAAGGAGGYTGGGTAGTGTTGCTTTAATTAGCAGGCTTTTGTTAAAAGAAGTGGTTGAAACTACCTGATTGCAGTTTTACCCAGCAAAAGAAACACAAAAATTACATCCTAGAACAGAACATTGCCTCTAGCAAGAGCAATGCTTATAATGTATTTGGCTATATGTGTCGTACTTCACAATTTTATTCCTGACTCCTGCTGAGGACTGACTTAGGCCTTGAAACATGAGGACTGTGTTTCCTGTACTAACTAATTTAACTGCCTGGTGACTTGGCATCACTGGTTTTTTTGCCTCCTCTCTAAACCTATATGTGTTGTGTAGTCTTTTGTTAGATAGGTTTATTTAGACATTTTTTGTCAGACTATAAATTAAAATATTTTTTATAGTGCTCCTGATATTTCATTGGTCTCTCAGTTCTACCCGAACTGCTTTCCTTTTGTGTTTGCTATCAGTCATTGCTTATATGAGGTAACGCTGAAAATCACAGTGTTTGGGCACTGACAGGGCAGTGATCTGTGTGAACATTTGGTTTCATCCTGGATAATACCCATAGAATTTTGCAGGTGTCCAGTGATGTGTAGAAGAGCATGATTTGGCTGCATGAGCAGGAATTTCTTTACCCATTGCTATGGTGGATATTGTCAGCATACATACAAAGGCATTGCTTCATGTGTTGGGTGTACGTCTCTCTGCAAGGCACTTCTATAGCATACTGTTGCATGAGAAAATTTTATCCTGAACCCTGGCAGTGTGTGCCTGGGTTGCTTCCTGAAGTATCAAGCTTTCTATTTCCTCTCTGTTTTTATCTTACCATCATTATTGCTGTTTCTGTAATTTATATGATTCTGGTTTGAGTTCCCGTGAGCTCTTCCCCAGCATTGTTCCAGTTTGTTCTGCAAGCACATATTAGGCAGCAATTTACAAAAGAACTGTTTCTAAATGGGGAGCATTTTGAACAAAAGAAGAAAACTGTAATTATTCTAATGAGGATTTGAGCAAGCCATCAGAATTAACAGTGCTGCTTTTCCAAATGTGCCACTGTTTTGATTAGCTTATGTGCTTATACAATCCCTGCCGTGGCAGTGACCGTAACTGAACGCCTGTAACCGCAGGCAGAAAGCTATTAAAGCCTCTCCACAAAAAAGCAGCTATTTCAGTTTTCTTCTCATCAAAAGCCTACAGTGCCCAAGTGATGCCAGCTAAGTATTTGTTTCTGTGGGATTGTTATCTCTTTCTACCATTCAAAATACTTTTTTTTTGCGGAACAGTTTAAACTTGATCTATTAATAATGTTTTTAAAAAGTGCGTTCTTCAACACATTCTTTAGGCAGTGCCAAAAAACAGCCCTTGAAGCAGAGAAAACAACCCTAATTTCACTGACCACTTGAGGGAGGTGGTGTGTTGTCTGGAGGGTGGAACCGAAACCAGTGTTGTTACTAGCTTGCAATAGAAATATCAAAGTTTTAAGTCTTTTGTAGGCAAAAGGGAATACTGGACTTCAGCAGTGACTGCTTTTCCTCACAAAGCCATTCCCCATGCAGTGTATTATAATTCATTTGTGACTAGCCAGTTTCTGCTTTGTGAAGGGCATACAGTTTACAGAATAAAGAAAAATTAAGTCGGACCAAGTAAATGTCTTCATTCTCATCAGAAACAAATTAGAAAAAGCAAAATCTAAGAAAGGGTTTTAAAAGCCGACAGAACAAAATGTGAGATTTCAATAGCTGTGCAACATATTTTTCAGAATAAGGATGTTTACTGACTGGCCTGAAATCAAGTAAGATTATGAATGTAAAAGTTCTTCATTCCCCTCAATAAGTTATGATGTGCAATACTCGGAGACCCGACCTTTTATCCCTTCCTCTGTCTTCCTTCCCACGGATGTTTGGCCTGGCGGTGCTGCAGAACGGCTGAGGTAAAGACAATACAAATGTGATACGACGTTTTCCCATCTGAAGGACTTGGAGGTGAGCCTAGAGTTTGGGAGAAATTAGGAACTGAAACATTTCACAACTATTGTCAGAACTGGGGTTCGGGCCCACGTCCTCAAATGAAAATGAAAAAGAAAGCTATGCAAAATGAGCAGCCCAGACCCCTGCGTGGGGCTCTGCACACAGCAGAGCCGTGGAAGATGGAGGAACCGCAGAAGTCCCGCTCATCCCACACGTTGTCACCAATGGCGGCTGGCTCCATGTCCTCTGAAGAAGCTATTGCAAAGTCTAGAGTAACAATCATCCTAGAAAATAGAGCTAGAGTGGATTGAGAAGTCCAAAACTCACTAAAGCAGAACAGCAGGTTTTATTTTCTGAGTAGAACAGAAGCTGCTGCATGTCTTTTTCTCCTGTTTATAAGTCCTAGCTTAACATTTGGCCTGTCCAGAGCAGGATGACATGGCTGATTGATACTCAGCCAGCCAGCAGTGCTTTATAACCCCAGGATCCTCTTCTGTCCTTGTCCACCTAACCAGTTGTTCCCCATCCTGCATCCAAGAAGCTGATTCCTCCTGACTAAGTGTAGTACTTTGTGTTCTTCCATCTTGAATACCATCCTGTTTTTTTCATGTAACTTCAGTTTTCAGGATCATTCTGAGCTCTTCGGCATGTCTGAATCTCCACCCTTCCTATTGTCTGCAGATTTAATAAGGACCTTCTGTTTTCCATCACCTAGACTGTTCATGAAAATGTGTTCACTGAAGGAGATTTCCCCAAAACCCTGGTTAACAGAGATTGGCTTGAATCTAAAACACATTTAATTGTTCTCCTAAAGCTTTATATCTGCCTACTGTAACTCAGGATATTCTGTATTTAATGTAAGCATTTTAATTAGCTGAACTTTCTGAAACATATAGTACTATCTCTTCAAGGATTGGGGTACTGCAAACGTGGGTAAAGACTTTTCCAAATAAGTGCCTCTAACTATGCATCCTGTTTTCTAATAAGGTGAACTGTCCCTTATAGATCATCAGGCTTCCTACCTAAAATACTCTAAACTTAGGAATCTGTGCTCAATAGTTTGAGCTCTGTGGAGGGTTTCTATCTCTTTCTGCTTATCTGCCACTTTTACTCTGGCATCAAGTAGAGTTTGAACCCCAAAATAAAAATAACTGTGTGAGTTTGCAGATTACTAAGATTGCTGGGAAGTGAGGGCTCCGAGTGACAATTTTGACACAAATAATGCTCAGCCTCCATATTAATAAGAACATGCTGATGAAGTGTTAGAAACAATATCCTGCAGCTAAATAAGTTACAATAGTCTTCTTTTCCTCACCAACAAAATAGATTTTATCCTACACACTTACATCATGTTGACTGCTAATTTTGACAAGGTCTCTGCTGTCCTACATTTAGCTGGCAATATTTTAAGAAGCCACAAAACCTCCCATTTATTATCCTCTTTCACTTTTTTTTTCTGCATCCTGTCTACTTGACTGGTATTTTCTTCCATGAGAACTCTTCTACCAGGGGCTTGTAGAACCCCCTTTTGCATATTAACCCAATCAACTATGACTGTTTTGAGCTCCTAAAATGCACTTCTGAAAGGACCTAGACATGCTTGTTATTCCCATACGAAGGAGACAGTAGTAAGTTAGATGACTGACAATGAAAAAAATAAAACAAAATGTGTGATGAGCTCCATACCAAAAAAAAAGGGAGTTAATATGACTGTTTTAAAATATGCATAGTATATGTTGCTTTTTCATCTTGACCAAGACTTACCAAAAAGTTAAAAGATACAGATGAAATACAGTTAAGTGGCTAGTAAATGATAACTGCACACACTACTTCCCAATGCACTGTGTTTTTTAGCAGTGTTCGTTTCTGATTTGTCTAATACAACCTTTCTTTACTGTCGTAGTATTTCCACGTGACTGCTACTTTCATTGCTGCTGAATTTATCAGTCAGGGATTTCTGGGGATTTGGTTTATAAAGATGAAGACCAAACAGTCTGAGCTCACTGCCTACTTCAAAAACACCTACCTTTTGGCATTCCTGGTAGATCTAATGCTCAAATAACATACTACTTTAAGTAAGGAGATGGTTTTCGGTTGCTGAAGCCCTTTGGTAGGTATTAACAGGCACTGATAAAAATGTTTAGAATCCATTTTTTAGCTAAACTATTGTTTATTACATTAAAAAAGAGCCAACAGCAGAAGGTTGCACCTGTGGAGGGTGAAGGGTTCAGGTGGTTTACATCTTAATTAAAAAAAAACACAAGCAAAACCACCTTAGTCAAAGAATTCTGTTGTAAATATGGCTGGGAGTGGCCATGCATTTTATTATCCGCTCTTTTGATTAGCTTGTTACTTTGTACTTCACTGCTGGTGATTAAAACAAAAGTTATATTCACATCTACTCAAGCTAGTAGAGGGAAAATAGACATAGCAAAAGACTTCCGCTGCGAGCTATGGTATGGTGAGATTTGTTACACCGAATGCAGAAGCACAAGCTATTATAATGCACTGCAGTGCACACTCTGTTTCCAGGACTGATTGATGACATTTCCATATATAGTTAGGAGTAAGATATTGCTTTTGAAAATAGAATTAAAACTTTCCCTTTTTAGGAGCAAGCACCACTTTGGCAACACAACCAGCCCCAAGTACATTAGTCCTTTTGGTCAAAACATTAACAGGGTACTTTGTTAGCAAAATGTTCAGGTCACGATGAGGTCAAGGCATGAACTGTAAGACTTTTTATGAGCTAAATGTTTCCAAATAGCACTCCAAGTTGAAAGTGCTGAAATTAAAGCTTTTCTCCTGTAAACAGGGTGTTGCTGAGCTGAGTATATGTTGTTTTTTTCAATTACTCAGCATAAGGTGATGGGACTGTGCAATGACACGCATCTGCTGAGCAAAGACAGATGTCACCAGAAACATCTGGATGGTAGGAACGCTTCACGGAAAAGATAATAAAGACATATTTGTGTTGCCACTTTCTGTCTCTCTTTCCAGCTTGGCAACTATTTGCCTGTTTTCCAAAATGAAAACTTTGTGCAACAACGTATTGTCTCAATTGTAGACATGAATCTGATATTTTGATCTAGTTAGCACAATAATAACTTTCCCCCTTGTATTCATACTTTTGGAGTCAGGTCTAGATTTGCAAATGCCCGTGGACATTCATTCCCAGCGGGATGGACTATCGGTAGGTGGGACCTCACCAGCTGAACTGAAGGTAGGTAGCACTGCTTACACCATGACATTCCCGTGGAGAGTGAGATATGATTTTGGATACTGTTTTAATGTAGAAATTATTTTACTTTGCTACTATATTTTTAGTGACACATTTTGTACTATGGAGAAAGTAGATCATAATTAAAATTTACATAGTATCTACAGAAGTACAAGATAGTTCTTATATAACTAAATCCACTCCTTACTCCTCGTAAGAGCATAAATTAGCAGCAACAGTGCAAAGCATTAATGTGAGATAATTTTGAAAAGAAAAGACAGGGCTAAAAGCATCTGAATTTTGAATAGCGAGGAACAGAAATGAATGCAGTTTCCTAAGCTCCGCAGGCCATGCTATCATGTAATCCAGACATTTCCAAAATTGCGCATGTGTCCGTGCAAGTTTCAGCTACCCAAAAACATTCCAGGTTTTGTTTTGTTGTAAGAAAAGACTCAAAACACAGGGAATGCTTACCCAAATGTTTTTATGTACATTTTTCTACCACCTTGAATGAAGCATGAAAATGTTAACACTGAAAACTCCAGAACTGCTGCTTGCATCCAGAAATGCAATATTGTTATACAAGTGCATCTAATTTGCTTTGTACACAGGAGAAAATTGGAAGGAAAACTGTTGAAATAAATGGCATTGAGCTAGAACTGGCTGTCTGTTTTGCCTGTCAGGCCATCAGTGGCTTCACAGTAGAAATTACAACAGACTTCAGCATGATGGTCTTAATAGACAGGATCATGGTTTTGGAGATTGCCCTGGGTTTTGTCATGGAAGCAATGAAGTTGAAGAGAGCATGACTTGGCATATAATTTGTGCAAGACAATGTTTTGAAGAATATAATAAGAAGTTGCAGTGCTGAGAGGAGAGGGGTTTTTTTTATTACATACACTTTATGATATAATCTAGAGAGTTCTGTACTCAGCGTTTACTCTGCATTTAGTCCTTTATGTTATAAGAATATAATGGGGGCAATCGAAAAATCTGTTCTAGTAACTCAAAAGCAACAACACTGCAAAAATAAGCTGAAAACAAATGTTTTCTGTTGCTTATTCCTGATCTCCTGAATTAAAAGTGATGTTCAGACTAGTATAAAAAACTAAATTAAATAAAGATAGTGTCAAATATAAATTTCAATTTCTTTCTTGTGCTGTTGCAAAAATTGTCACAGTGGTTCAAACAACCTAAAATGAGATCTAGCTTTAATAAAAGTATAATTCCATCCTGCTCCTCATTCCTAAGTACAAAATTATGTCTTTCATCCTGTATCTCATTTAATTTGAAAAAAGCTTGTGCCTTATTGGCATACTAATGAAAAAAAAAAAGCCTAGACAAAAGGGGGGAATCTGAGGAATCACTGACAGAGCCATGCACAGTGAAAGTGCCACCATAGATGGGAGGCTGTTCTTTGGGGTCTCCATTTTTAAATTTTGTCTCTGACTTCTATTACTTCAATACATTATTTTGAGAAATTGGAAAAGGCAAAAGAGAAGAACTACATTTGGAATATACACCTAACTATAGCACGGGTCCAGACCTGCAGCTGTGAACTGGCACAGCTCCTCTCACGAGAGATACAGCTGTAGCTATATATATCTCCATGCTGATAGAGCCAAGCTACCCGCAGATGTGTTAGCTGGATGTGTGTGTCATGGCCAACCCACCATGCAAATCCTGAGGAGAATTCCTGGATCGGGAAAAGCCATGGTAGCTAGATGTGGGTGTCTCCCCTACCACTTAGCACAGTGTGAGAAGTGTGGGTGATTGTCAACTTGTGGTAATATGGTGAACAAGAGGGATAAAATTATATGGATATGACAGACCACTCTTTATACAGTATGACTGCTAAACGTGGTTTTGGGGTCTCAGGGATTAATTTCTGCTTGTCCAGTTCTGGGTGAAAATACTTGTATTGCAGTTCGCACTGACAGAATAGCTACTTCACATCATGCCAACTAGAAAGAGATTGTGTAACCTGTGCTCACAAGTTGGGTCCTGCAAATCTGAGTCCAATATTATAAGAATAAGTGAAGAGAAATAATGAAGTGAGATAACCTTAGCAATGACTACTGATAAAAGATGTGTGAACTGGATACACAATGTACTGGAGCAGTTGAGCCAAAAGAAGTTTCTGCTGCAACTCAAAAGGCATATTAAAACCCTGTGTTATAATCAAGAATACATGCCCTCAAATTAATGGATCATAACAAAATTTGCAAGGTACAGTCAGGTCTAAACTAATGAATTACACATGGTTTTGAGTCCTGTTATCCCAGTCGCTTCAAAGCAGCTCAGGAAGAGGCAGTCTTTTCTCTCTTGCGTATCAGCCACGAACACACATTCATCCTGTTTATGGAGTCTTACCACATCATTTTCACAGTAACTTGTGTAGGAAAATGCATTTTCACTGGAAAGGAGAGATTTGTGAAAACTGTGACTTTTCTTGAGGACTGATAGACTGACCAAGACTAAAAACGGCATCAAGAGACTTCAGTTAATAGTAATATTTGATATTTGGCTTCCCAAGAGCTGCAAAGACTTGAGATGAAGAAACCAAAGTGCCCAGAACAGAGCAGACTTGCACAAATTCACACATCAAGACCATGACAGGCTGAGGAACAGAAATCCAGCCTTCTTGGATGCTGTGGTCCTTGTTCCGCACACTCGGCAACTGAGCTATGCACTAAAGTAAAAAAAAAAAATCAAACTATTTCTTCCTTAGTTCTCTAACAGGAGTCATCACTGAACAGACCCAATGCTCTGCAGGCCCACACCAGCTCTATGCCAGCATTTGCAAAGGCAGCGTATTTTCTCTTCAAAACCTTTTCCTGCAAGGCACAGATCGTGGCTGTCAGCGTCTCTGACTATGGCATATCGAATACGAGTTTTCAGTGCATAAGGACTTCATTATGTGCCACAGGCTTTGGTCTTCCTCTCCCTCTGCCCTTGCCCTCCTCAACGGTAGCAGAGGTTCGGACCACATCTGTCACTGACAGGATCACCTGGACCAGAAAAGCACAGGCAGGATTTCAACACACTCACTCCCTTGTTCGCCACCTCTCCACGCCTGCTCCCCACCGGTGGGACTGGGCTTCACCACCCACGGCAGCGCCACATCTCCCACCTCCAATTCCACCAAGGTTATGGACAGTGATAGTCAAGAGGAAACAAAACAAAGAAGAGACACCCTCCTCTGACAAAAGGGCCTCTCACCATGAACAGATCCTGTTTCATAGCAGGTGAGGAAAAATAAGAGGAGCTCCTTTATCAGTCAGCTCAGCCTGGAGAGATGGAAAATGAAAGCAACCTTTGAAACAACCTGATGAGGCAGGAGGTAGAGCTCGTGGGAACACTTCTGCCACAGCTTGCACCCTCCTCCTTGCCATGACATTGCTTGGAGGTGCCCTGGGGTACCCGAAGCTAGATGGTCTCTACCTGACCGCAGCTTTGGCTGACAGAGGCAGTTGGCAGGGGTGCGATGAACTCTCGGGAGAAAGGCACAGCTTGCCCCTCATTGCCTCGCCAGGCCGTACCTCTGATTTCAAGGTCATCTTTTGTGCGGAGCTTGGTCTCCCGGGTCTCACATGCCTGCGCCTGAGAAGCAGACCACCTTTTTCTGCTCCTTTTCCCCATTCCCTGTGCATTCGGGTTTCTGTCAGAAGTGAAGCAAGTCCTCCTGACAGAAACATCCAAACCTGCCTCCAAGCAGTGGACTGGAAGGCTGCATTCCTCTATCTGCTGGGATTTTCTTTTTCTTTCCATGAGCTAACACTGTAAATCCCACAGCAAGGCATGAATAAACAAAAACTAGGAAGGATTAGGACGTACTATTTAGCGAATCATGACTAACACAGCCCCATCTTGCTTCCTCTGAAAGCGTGCCACAAAAGTTCAACAAATATTATTGTGAAATGAACCACAAAGCCTTTACACACTTTAGAAATGGCATCTTCACCCATTTTCCCTGGCAATAAACAAGTGGATTTAGTTTCTAGTTGATGGGAAAATCTCTAAATTTAAAACACTTGATAATTGACACAAGACTGGAGTTTTTCAATTCTTTCCCTCCCTCCTACACCCTTCCTGTATGGCAAATATAATTTTGCAGAAGATTCCAAAAGTCAGAGGGTTTTAATCAAGGCGAGAGGCTACTTGCTTTGCCTTTTGCTAAGAAAACACTCAGTAATGACTCCTTCTGTGAAGTGAAAGATTTAAAAATATTACTGTGACACCCGCCCCTTGTGTGCATAATTGCTGTAGATGTCAGGGGGAACGGAGCATATATAAGGAGGTGTTTTCTGATGCACAAGAATGGGGAAAGAAATACTTTCTTGTTGTAATGTGACCTGTGGTGTTATGAGTGCTTGTGTGCTTATATGTGTATGATGTTCTTCTTAGACATAGACATATCTATGGTTTTGAGACGCTAGCCATAAGCAAGTTTGTTTTAAAAAGTAATTGTCATAGTCACTAGCCTTTGGATAGATTAAAAGACCTATTTGTAAAAGAAGACAGAGAAAATGCTGAAAGGGGAGGACAGGCTGAGTTTCTAAAACTGCTCATTACAGTATTATTTGTAAATATTTGTTATAAAACCGTTTTAAAAACAAAATGCCCTAGACAATAGAGATAGATCCTTACCCATGTACATAAATCTAAATAAAGACAGAAGGAAAGAAAGAGCAAGCACACCTGGTATTGCTGCAAATCTAATTCCTTTTAGTAATGCGGGTGCTATAATTCCATTCCCCCGGCAGCTATGGACACTTTCAAGCTCCATGAAAATCGATCACAGGATTTTAGCATCTTAGAAAACACATCTGTGAGTGTCATGATCTTTCAATACTGGGGAAACAGGCCTAGGAATTTTGGGCTTGCCCAGATATTGCCTACACTGCAGATGAGTATTTTTCTTTCACACATGAGATCAATTCCTTCACGCTAACAAGGATCCACCCACTCCCATTCCTTTTTTCCTGGCTTACCATCTCCCCCCCAAATCCTCACATGCAGTTCGTTGTGTTTACAAGAACCAGATTTTGCAGAAGATAATACTGAAGGATGGGAAGGGAAATATTAGAAACAAGTGCTAAGAGTGATGTAGAATAAAAGTTCTGGTTAAACCACCCATTCTCACTGGAGTTTTAACTCTTCCAAACTTCAGAGCCTTACTTCAGACTTTTATTTCCTCTCCATTTGGAGAAAAGTTGTTGTCCTTTCTTTCCACAAAAGGTATTCAGTAACTGTCTTCAAGCTCCATTTAACAGTAGCCCTTTTGCTACACTAAGGAAAGTCATCCCCTGTTCACAGCTCAAGAGATCCTGGGGACATTTTTTATTCTCACGACTCTGTTTTCAGTCCAAACACAATGAAAGACTGAAACAGATGGCAATGTATTTGTCTCTAAAGTTTGCATGTATGTTCAATGACATTTTTATAAGACTTTAAAGATTCTTCTTTACCTGATATCAGTAATCCGAAATTGCTTTTTCAAATAAAATGAACCTGCTTGACTCTCAGTGATGTTGCACTGTCAGAAGATAGCTGTCCTTTCTKCATAGTTTTGCTGTGCTAACATGACTTCTTTCTCTGTATATTTTTTAAGACTACTATACACTTCGATATTCAAGGGTTAGACCTGCATGCAGCACTCAACGTGGATTCATACAGTGGTTTAATGAAGTTTTTGTTTTCCCCTCTATTCCTTGTGCCTGAAACACAGAGCAAACACTTCTGGAAAGCTGTCTGCATGCTCGCTAATTACTCTGAAGAAATATTTAATATCTGAGCTGTGACTTCCATCCAGAAAAGCAGTTTTGACTCTTCCTTACTAAATCAAATCTTTCCATGTGGCTACTAATTCTAGATTTTACTATCGTTTCCATAGTTTCCCCTACATGGAAGTGAGACTTATTGATCTATAGTTCCCCAAATCTTCCCTGACGGCTTAAAAATGGTGTCACATTTGTTGCTTTCTGTTTCTCTGTGAATGAGATTGATTTTAAGTGACAGATTACACATAACATTTTCACATTGGTACGTGCGTTCCTTCAGAAAGCCCGGGTGAACACCATCTGGTCCTTCTGATTTCCTACTTCTCATTTTATAAATTTTATTCAAAATTCTCTTCTGACACTGCAATTTGAAACAGCCCGTCAGACTCAGCCCTCTGTAAAGAAAGGCTGTGGTGGAAACCTCCCTTACTAAGTAAAGATTTAATTTTGTTTTTCTTTAATGGCCTTATCTTTCTGGAAAGCTTCTTTTACAGCTGAATCTGTTGACATTACAGACTCTTTGCCACGCTTCTTGCTTCTGATGCATTTGAAACATTGTCAATTTTTTTTCACTCCTGCCTCTATTTCATAAGAATTCCTCATGTTTTGAATGCTCCCGTGAAACTGTAGAACTTATGCTAAGTATGCAGCGAAACATTGCATTTATGACTAGAAAAGCTAAAAAAAGGACACAACTTAAAAAAAGAATATGCTAATGCCTTCTCTTTAAACCAGTGGACTAACTTCATAGCTGTTTTAAAAATCACTGTTAATAAAGTACAAGGTATAATATTTGTACTGAGAAACTGCTAAAAATATTGATTCTGCACAAACAAAAAATCACAAGATTTGTTTTCCCCTTGGCTAACAAAACCAAAGGATTACAGATATCATTGTGTTTTATGCTCCATAAATGAAACTGTTCCTTTCCATATGCACTGCACATTACATTAGTGTTGCAATTCATAGATGAACTTTCTTGTTTGGCATTAGATCACATATATACTTAGACACGCAGGCAGAAAGCTAGAATATAAATACACAGCTTTGCCCCTTTCCAAGTGCAAATGCTCGAGGCTCTTTCAGCATCCATTGCAGTCAGCTCCAAAAGCAAGTGTTCTACTTCATGGAGCTCAATTTGTCAGGAAATAAAATACTGGAGACTGTCATGGGTGAGTGCTGTTATGGGAAGCTAATCTGACTTGGACAGGAGAGAAACTGAATATTAGCTTTTTGGTGAGAGGGAAGAAAGAAAACATACAGCTTATGTTATTCTACTGCGAGGTCTTCCCCATTAAATCTGCTTTATCACAGTTGTACCTCTAGACCAGAAAGATGAACTGCCAGGAACTCTATTTGGAGGCCACATGCAGGCTCCCAGAAGGAGCTGGATCGTGGCAGCTATACACACACACACAGAGATTTATGAGCCTTCGCCTCTGGTTTTATTGATTTAGCAGGTTTAGAGCCACTCTGACAATGTTACTGGCTGAAGTTTGCATTTCCATCTTGCCTTGTAGCCTATAACCAGGCCTAGACTTACTGACAAAGGAGATGAGATACCAGACAGAAGATTAACTGGTAAACATCAATTTAAATATCAATCACTCATTGTAGAATGGCTCCCAGAGGATTTTGGGATCAATAACAAAAATAGATAAAAGCACAGATATGGGGCTCCATATTTGCTTCCTACCTTTCCTCAGATCATGCAGCTAACAACAGATAACCATGCATTATACCTCTGTGTCCTGCTACAGCAATGCGGCTCCACTCACAGCAAGCGTTGGTGTTTCTTAAACACGCACCCTGCTATGTCAGCTGAGGACATCTGGATTTGGTCCTTTTTGGTTGCATAACTAAATTGCACACATAATACACACACAAAAGAAAAGCCTGGTTACCTGAGTTTTTCAATTATGCCTTCACTGAAAAATAGCTCCTGGATTTAATAAGGGCCAATGTGTAAATTATAGAATCTAAATACTCTATCAGTACTATCTCCAGGTACTGCTACGAAGTGAGCTTTCCTATGAAATAGGGTTATTAACAGCTTTTGGCATAGAACTGATTGTTCTGCTGTCAGTATCAAGGACTGATGTGGGTAGATCCAGGAAATGTCAAGTACAATAAGATGTCTCAGCCATAGAGTTTGCATATTTAATTTCAGTTTTCCAAAAGCAGCAACGATGCTTTCTTCATATGTGAGTTGCCTACATCTCACCAATCCCACTCCCTGTGCCCCTGCCATCATTCTCCATTTCCTTCTCTCCCTCTGAACAGCCATAAACGAAACAATCCTTTTCTGGTTCAACACAAACCTTTCTTCTACCCTGGTCTTTCATATCTCATCACCTAATTCCCCTCTGAGACAGATGTTTGAACAGGACTTTCCTCCACGAACATTCCCTAGACAAGAGTTAGAACTCCAAAGAAAATCAAGAGCTAAAGCAAAATTTTTCATATTATTTTTCGCCTCTGGAGAAAATTATTTTTTGCATGACAATGGTCCATCATTGCTTTTGCTTTCCGGGACTAATCAATTTGTGGGAAAAAAAATGTAGGGATTTTTGTTTGTAAAAGTTAAGAGTTAGGAAGGAAGGTGAAAACAAACACAAAAAAAGCCAGTTAATATTCAACCAGTTATCTATCACAATCTCCAAACATTTTAGTAGACTCTTTGTTGAAGATAAAGTGAGTCCTAAAAAGATGTACTATGTTTTCCCCAAGTTTTTCTTTTACCCATGCTGAACAATATAACACTGATCTGAACCCTACTTACCAAATGGTCCAGGTCTGTTTCAAAAGTCTTTTCCTTCCAATATTTATATATATTTCCAGTATTTGTGTTATTCAGAGATTGTATAAATAATAATTTAAGATTTTCTCCTGGCTCATTGATAAAAGCTGTTTACATTACAGGGCCATGAACTGATTTCTGTGGCCAGGGATGGCTCTTGTTATTTCACTGCAGCAAATGAAATAAATTTTGCTGTCCACTTCTGCATGTTCACAGGAATTCAGACCTGGGGAAATTTGTGTGGTTTACCTATGCTGTAATACAGTAATGAAGATGTAAATCAATTAAAAGGTCACTTTTACATTTGGAATTGATCTAAGAAGAGCGATCTTTTCAAAATTAATGACATAATAATAACAACTTCATACACTATAGGAAGAAGAGGCTTAGGGGCAGGCAGTCTAGTGATAAATAGCCACACTGAGTACTTAGAAGTCATGACTGAAACTCAGAAGCCTCATTTCTACATTTATTTTAACAGGTAATGAACATGCCTCATTCTTCAAAACAAAGTCCCTTGACTGGTGTCTTGAAGAACAATGAATTAGATTTAAAAAAACCCCCTGTGTTAACTTTGTCCTGTAAATTTCTAGCAACTCTTTAAGGGCAATGCATTCTGCAAAGACAAAACCCACAGTTGTTTATATTGTCAAAGAGATATCAACACATAAATGCTGATCAATTGTTTAATATTTCCTTTCCTTTTCTCTCATCCTAGGTAGCTATGTAGTCTGCCCCTGTGACACACCAGCTTTTCCTGAGAGACCTCTGGACCCTCATCTCCCCTGCATTGCTTCCTGCTTTGAAATTTCACTTGAGGGTCTATCACCCAGTAATTAGTGCATTTAACTCAACCTGTATGTTTCATTTGCTGTAGTGTTTCAATCAAAATATTCCACAGTACTAAATCAAATATCCCACCATGGAAATTATTTTAACCCTATTACCTTTATCAAAAAACCCCATAACCTTATGCTAACAAGTAGTTTGACATAGGCTCATGGGAAAAGGCTACGTAAATAAGAATTCATTGGACAGCACCTTCTTTTAATCAAATCCAGTATTGGTCACATCATTTTGCTTAGGACTGAAGGTAGCTTGCCAGGCCTGCAGACTGCTTCTTCACCTTGTTTACCCTTTTGAGTAAGCCCATCAGATGGCACTGTTGCACATAGTCTTGTAAGTTCTCTCTCAGCCCATTTGAGCAAATTTTTAGTCCTGTAAGAAAAGGGTTTTGTTGAGTCTTTTTTCCACAGATCTATGCCCTCTATGGGATCCATGAGAAGCAGTCAGTGCTTTTTTTTGGACTTTCTGCCATAGAAAGACTTTCACCAGATAGAGCTATCTCACCTTGAGAATCAGGCATAGGCATTTGAACAGTGGTCCCTGAAAGCAGAAAGAAATTCCTGGAGTGGTGTGTAGGTGTATTATAAAACTAGTTGCATTAAGACAGGACTGGTATACCGTTGATAACAGTGGCAAGGCTGCAGAGCCATGGTGAGAAGGAAAGTCATTCTCCCTTTCCCCACTTCTTCCCCTCTTGCCCGCCGTGCCAGGGGGTCTCTGCCATACCTTTCCCACCAGTCAGCCTGTTCTCTCTAGCTTCTGGGGATGTGGCCTCCCTGGGTCAGGATCTTCATTCAAGACAAACATAGAATATTAGAAGAAAGAAATGTGGGAAGAAAAAGCAAGGTGCAGCTCAGGAAAAGGCCTGATTTGTTCTACATGGCTTCAGCACTTCCCTTGTCTGCCTTAAACCAACTGGCGTCACACATACATTCATTTTATATATGTTCTTTACACTTGCTTTGTTACTTAAGGAGAGAGTCATTAAAAGTTGATTAAAAAGTGCTGTATTAGCCACTGAAGGACCCATGTACTGCGGCAGAAATACCCTTAACAAAATATAAAACTTCAAACAAACCAGACAAGTGAACAGCCGTATCCTTGCCTATGTGGTTCAAGAATTTTATTTTGTTAGAAATGCAGCAGAAAGTTAGTAAACAGTCAGTTTGACCAAGGCAGTCCTATTACCTGCTAGCAACATCTCCTGCTTAGGCTAGCTGTTCTTGGTTTCTTCGCCTCATGAAAGCAAACAGGCTTGAATCGTAACTAACAAAGATTCCAAATGTCCTACAAATTGAGTTCCTTTCCTAATATAGTATCACATTGTTTTGGTTATAATAGAACATTCTCTATGGCAGATATTCAGCATCTGAAGAAAAAGCCCAATCATGCAAGATCCTAAAATAAAACTGAGGAAATGATGTGTGTGTGTGTGTATGCGTGTGCACTGGGAGGACATAGACCATCTTTTGCCTGAAAGTTGTATTTTAAAATATCCATTATTTATTAATCTAACCATAAGGTCAGTGATTTATTTCTCTTTCATATCTATTCCTGGAAAAAATGCCATGCTACTCAGAGAAAGCACAAGAAATAACCCATACAGAAATGATTTATCCAGTCATTGGAGGCTCCGATATTCTTTAAGTGAAGCCCCCAACTAATTTTGATGATGAATGACAGAGAAATTAAAGTCTCAAATACTGGGCCTGACCTTCACCAAGCAGAGTCAGTAAAATTATATGAATATAAACTGGGAAAGAGCTGATTTGCAGAATATATAACATACATCCAAAATTGGCTTAATTGAGTGCAATGGGTCAGACAGTAATATTAGCATGGGTTTAGATAAAACACAAGTCAGATTCCTCCCAGTTCCATTGGCTTTAGCCTGACTTTAACCATCACCTTCATCCATTTGTTTCAACTGAATCAATTCTGGTTTACACCACTGTGGCAGGAGGAACAGGTCCCTTGCTGTGGCCAGACACTTCAGCAGTGAACTCAGTGATGGGTCACAGTTATTCTTATGCAAGAAAACATTTATAAACTATTTGTGAGCCTTTTGTTTTGTCTGTAGTCTTGAATTTAAATTAATTCCATGCTCCTTTGTGAAACACTCATTGACCAGGAAGAGAAGTTTGAACTTTAAAATAATCCCATAGCTACCCAGTTCTGCATGGGAATTGCATTACTGGTAGCTTGAGGAGAATGACTTGCTGTAGCTAATTCCTTTTTCTTGACCCCTGAGTTTAACAAAGATCTTTCCATGTTGCCACTTTCACAGGCCAGCGTGGATACTCTGTTTTCGTTATGCCTTCTTTGAAATAGAACCAGGCTCTGAAAAGTCCCCTTGGAAATGAGAACGTGTCCTGCCACGTGCTCCACGGGGAAGGAGGAACGCCAGGGCGACTGACGGAGGTTTTGTGTCCTAATGTAAAGGTACAGGCTTTCTGCAAAAGGGAACAGAGGAAGGGACTTTCTTTTTCCATATGTGATCTATTAGAAAAGGTTGGTTCTAGTCTCACGGTAAACCTGGATTGCCCTCTTCCCACCACCCCCCTCCCACCCCCGAATCTCAAGGCAGTGAATGCAGCGAATGACCCACTGCACACAAGTTAATGTTTTAGCAGTCTCACAGATGGGCCCCACAAGGATGTGAGCTCTGCATGGGGCAGGCACAATGTAGCTGTCTTGTAGGGTTCAGCTGAGCACATGGTATCCTGGCCCCAGTACCAATCATTTTAAACTGACTGTGACCTGAAGATACGAGATGCTCATTAGAGGCCTTAGTAGCCTAATATCATCAGTAGATTGAACAAAGCTGTTCTAGTCTCTGCCAGCACAAACATTAATAAAAGGGACCATGTCAATAAAAGTTTCCAAGATGAACCCATAGAATGAGGCACTTATAGACTATTATAAACAATTTGCCCCTTGGTGGTTGTCCGTTATCAGGCCCAGTCAAAGCCTTGATAAGCCTTGCCTCTTTAGGAATCATTAATTTCCTTGGAAATTTAAACAGCTGTCACTTGTGATATTCTTCAGGTGTACATGTGGGAAAGATTAGCTAGTGTTTATAATCCAATCTGTTCATTAAGCGCCTGCCCATGTGGAACCTCCTTTGCAGGCTGAGAGTCCGGCTTGCAAATCTCCCACAGATAATTGGAGGCAGCCATGAATTATGCGAATGAGCTGTCGACAACGGGGATTGTGAGGCCTTACTAATATCAGCTGGTCTCAGTACAACGTTTAATGATTTCTCGCAAATGCGATTCGGCCTCTCTGGGCACATGTGCTTAGTCCTTATGAACAAGGACAGCCAGGTTGATGGCTCGCGCTTCCTGCTTGGGCTGCTGTCCTTCCGGCCTGCTCTTGCCCTCTGATGTGACACCTTTCTATAACACAGTGAAATGCCTCATACTGGAATTAGGGCCATGTGAGGTAACTGTCAGTGCCTCGGGGCCACTGACAGGCCTTAATGGCCCCAACTGGCCTCACTTGGGACACCCACCCACACTTCCTCTGCCCAGGTGCTCTCTGTAAGGTCAGGAGTGGGCACCTGGTCCTGCCCTGAGCTATGTTGTAGGTGTGCCTGTCTCCAGCCCTGCCTCCCCAGTGGACCTTGGACCTACTCTGTAGTGGATGGACCCCTCAGTCATATGTTGCAGCTTATCTCCAGCCCTGTCTCCATCTCCATCTCCTTTTGCTCCTGACAGGAGCCACTGGGTGGGCCCTAGCCCTGGTTCATCACTCATGTTGGGGGCTGTTGATGGTCCCTGCTACAGCCCCTGGCTCTGCCTGCTGTGCCCAGCCCCTGTGGGATGGTGCCTTGTTGGTGAGGGCACGGCCTGTGCTGGGGTCACCCTTGGCTGCTGACTCATCCTCCTTCATGAGGCAATCCTGTTCTTGCTGCTGCCTAACTGTAACCCTCTGATAGGTACAAGCTCCAGGGCCTTGTCTGTGCCGCTTCATTGGGAGCACACTTTCTCTGTGTCCCTTGGGTCATGCTCTAGTATTGAAGATGCTTCTGAAGCTGCTGGTTCGATGGCCATGGTGGCAGTCAAAGGGACCGGTGTCATTGGGTAGCAGTGTTTTCTAAAACAGTGCCATAGCTCAAGGAGTCAGGGACTTGCACAACCATGTCCTTAAGAGCACAAGTACTTTTAAACACCTGCTTATTTTCACTCTTGCTCATTGTGTAATTCTACTCAGGCAGCAAGATCAGTCAGCATCACAATACTTGGCATATGATCATTTAGCATGAGCTAACTGTTTCAGATGGCTCATGGTTTTGCTAAAAAAGGGGGAAGCAGCTGACAAAGTACAGCTTCTCCCACTGAAGCTACTGGGAGTGGAAGCTGTTAAATACCTTGCAGAGGATGCTTAGTGTTTAAATAAAAAGTCATTTTCTCAGTTTACTCCTTCTTCATTATCCTAAAAAGTTAATGTTCGTTTTTTCATTCCCCAACCCTTACCCTTTCTTGAAGTTCCTAACAGTCAGCTTGAATACAATTATCTCCATTTTCCTTCTCTTTCACTGCTTATCTTTAAACCATTGCCTTTACAATGAAAAGAGAGAGACTGTATCTCATTTCAGGGTCCACCCAAGCCTGGTTTAGGCAGACTGCAAGGACTGCTGGGCCTTCAGCCAAGATCTGTCATCTAGGCCAGGGTGGAAGGTTTGGATTTTGAGTGAGAGTTTTTGAAGGGATGGGTGGAGGTGCGTGTCAATACTTCTAAAAGTCATGCTCTGGCTTTGAAGTACTTTTCTGGAGATAAACACACTCTGCATATACCACACACCGATTCTGGAATTTGTGCTACTGCCTGACCTCCTTGACTAAGAAAGATTGATCTTTGTTTTTCAGATGGGCTCCATTCTTACAGCAGAAGTCTGCTCTGACCCATCACATAGACCAGCATAGTAAGTCAGTGCAAACTCTGAAGGTGTGCGAAGTATCAGATTGGCTCAGCAATGCTCAGTTTGATTGAACTATTTTATTATTTTCTGTGATGGTAGTTTATTGTGGTCAACAGGTTTGCCACTGGAACATGAAACAGTGGACTCCGGGGTATATCTTGCAACAGCAGCATAGGTTGACTATGTCATTACACTTACTGATTCATTTCAAACAGTGGTTAGATATTTATGTTTTAGAGCAAGGACAGGATTTGACTGAAGAAGAAATGAGTGAATAAGGCAGACTGCATATTGGACTACATTAAGAGGAGAACGGCTAGTTGATCAAGGGAAGTTATAACTACCCTTTACTTGGTGCTTGGGAGGCCACACCTGGGATAGAGAGTCTAGTTTTGGCCCCAGTTCAAGAGGGAGAAACTGGAGAGAGACTAGAAGGGCTACCAAGCTGGTTGGGAGCCCAGAACACATCACCTCTGAGGAGAGGCTGAGGGAGCTGGGCTTGTTTCCTCCTGGCAAAGAGAAGCCTAAAGGATGATCTAATAGCAGTAGAAGCAGAGTTACAAAGATGACAGAGCCAAACTTCTATCCTTTTTGGCAAAATATATAAGAAGGGTCAATGGACACATAATGTGGCTTGGGAAGACATCAGGAAAAAACTTTTTGACTAGGAGGGCAGAGTAGGGGAACCAGGTAGTGTGTTATGGAAGCCAGACGCTTCTCATTAGTGCCCAGTGAAAGGACAAGAGGCAATGAGTGCAAACTGAAGTACAGGAAACTCCATTTAAACATAGGAAAAAAACTTTTTTATGGCGAGGATGATCAAACATTGGAACAGGTTGCCCAGAGAGGCTGTGGAAATATCCATCCTTGGATATTTCAAAATCTGACTAGGGAAGGTCCTGGACAACCTGCTCTAGTTGACCCTGCTCTGAGCAGGGGGGGTGGACTAGACAATCGTGAGAAGTTACTTCCAACCTCAGCTATCCTCTGATTCCCTGAAGTTTGTCTGTTGTTGCTAGATTGGTCAGAATTTGGAACCTTGCTTTTTCTACCCCCGAGTATATGACAGATACAGTCAGCTTTTCATGATCCAAAAGTGGATTTTCAGCTTGTGCATTAACTATGAAACTCGTGCAGAGACATAAAACCTAGCTCAGTTTGAGCCAGCTCAGGTCCAGAACAGTCTCTCTGACTTTTTGCGGTGCCATACATCACTAACTTGGGTTGGCACTACTTGAATGACTTTTCTTCAATATACCCTCAAAGTACAATCTGATAGTTTATATCAGCTGTATTCTGACACTGTCTGGGTAGTATTAGCTCTGTAATAACCTCAGGAAATTAAGATGCACCTTTATTTAAATCTCCCTACTGATATTGAAACAGTACAAGTTTGGAGTTTGTTTAAAAATCAGGTTCTATTGGTGTCACACCTTATTTTCTCTCCCTACATATATCAGATTATGCTCATTTTTTAAGAACACAATTTATGAAGGAAGCCACTTTTCATAAGAGGATATAAAATGTAATCTACATGGGTCACCACTGTGGAACTCTTACCTTATTCTTCTCCCAGGTGTACCAGTACAGTCACAGGTGTACCACAAGATGCTTCTGCTGAATTTTCCTGTAGCCTCTTAAACATAAAAGAAATAACCTAAGCAGTTTTACCTAGTCTTCAGCAATTCATCTTTTCTAGCTAATTTCCATTTTAAGGTGGCCAGCTCCCTTTAAAATGTACTACTTTAACACTGCACTATGCATCTGCTCAGTTTCTGAAGCTGCAGACTTGGCGAAGACCTCCAGAGCCTGCAGCTATACAGCTATACAGTTCATATAACACAAACCACAGATCTTTAGCATACACATTGATGTCAATACATTGATATTGCACTACCTATTGGAAATTACCTGATTAAAAAAAAATAAATTGAAATGATTGTGCAGAGTAGCCAGGAAATAGCGTGAGGATGGCCATTGCATTTGCACAGAGCAATTAATGCCAAATACGAACACGTCGGAGGTTGAGCCCTACTACTCTTTTTGACCGTGCGCAAGCGGGTTGTCAACTTCTCCTCTGCCACTAAAAACCAGTTTCTTGCAGGAAAAGTAGCTTATATCAAATTGCCTTAAAAAACCAGTTGCATCCCACAACTACTCACTTTGCCTTTGACAGAAAGAGTTTTAGAAGAAAGCTTATCTTAAAACCTGTTTACTTTAACAATAGTAAACAATTTATAAGAACAAATTGGGTGAAAGAGGACCTAACCGCTTCTTCTCATACACTGATCTTATCAGTGCATCCTCGCTTAGTGGCGATGTCTCTTAACGCTATGCTGCAGTTACTGATGTCTTTGCTGCTGTGGGAAAAGTCTCCATCCTAGTCGGAACCCAGAGCTACCTGAGCCTCTCCTTTTGGTCTTTATTGAAGACAAGTGATTAATCTTGTGACCTAAGGGAGGAGAAAGACACTACCTGACCACTTTTATTTAATAGTGATTAGTAAGTAGTTCAAAAGGGCACTACACATTGAAGGCTTAAGTCAACCCTAATATCGTTTCAGTGACGCAGCTGCATTACAGTGATAGTTAGATGGTGAAAAATGAACGTTATTTCAAAGCCTGCACACACTGGAGGAAAGTAATAGTACAATCACAGCATGCTACATGCCCAGGTTCAGTCTTCACAGACCCCGGGTCTCCTTCCCTTTCTCTCACTGGAGGGGCAGTTCTGCATAACACCAAACTATCACGGGGTGTGAGGAACCGCATCAGCAGAAACGAGTTCCTGGAAACTGGTCAGTCAGCGGAGATGAGGCTCTGTGTCCTACCAGCAATGTGCCTTGTTGGAGGAGATGCAGCTTCTTCTGGTCCTTTTAACAGAAAGCTCACATGGGAGTGGGGGGCTGACCCATCTTGCCCCTTTCTGGTAAAAATCATGCCCATGTCTTCTACCTCACCTGCAGAGTCAGACTCCTCCAGGCCACGTTAATCTTGTGCTCTTTTCTGTCCCTTGGCAGGGCCTCTAGAGGAAAGGCTGCTGCCAGCACTGGCCAGGTTTTTGGGAGTAGGTGGCCATGCTGTGCTACGTGCTGACCTCAGCGCTCTACGTGTGTTGGAAGCAGGCTGTAATGGACTGCAGCTGTAGACGGACATCCTTATCTCTGGATCATGGTAGAGCATAAGCAAGAACATGCCTCACAGCTGAGGCCCGACTGTGGATGTGCAGGCACTTAGGGAACTTTAAAACCATGAAAAGGCATAATAGAGGTGCCCACTAAATTTTAGATGCCTTCATGATAAGACACTCCTGGCTTTCTTCATTTCTTCATCACTTTTCTTGGACCTAAGTTTTGTCTACATTGCACCTATCTTGGGTGCTCTCGATCCTTCTCAACAAATTGGAAGCAAATTTTTTTGGTATAACTGAGTTATATTTTGATATATTCAGCATAAAACATTTTAATGAAGTTTTGGAATTCTGTTTCCAGGATGAAGTTTGAAATTTTGATATATTTTCTTTTCAGTTCCTCCCTTTCCTTGGCAATCCCCTGCTAGCATTAGATTAAAGTATTTGCCTTTCTGAATTGTAGCCTAAATGGTTACAGCTGTTGAATCATCCCAGGCTAATCAGGATGAATTATGGTATCTGGTATTTGAATAGACTTAGCGCTCTCTTCACTTAGCTTTGTAAATCACTTTGCCTATGTCTATACAACCTTTGACATGAAACCATGCTCATGGCATGCTCCCTGACACAGCTGCCTCCCAGGCGGCTCATGGACAGCCTGTCTGGGCAAACCAGGTGGTGAGATCAAGGCTGTGGGATGCCACCTGTTGGGATGGTCTCCAAGATCACCTGGGGCCAACCTTGCAGATTGGCTGCCTGTCTGTGGGAACTGCAAAGCTGGTGCCGCAGTCGGCCACAGGATGGTTCTCCAGGCTGTGCCGGGAGCAGCGAGGTCCAGTGACAGCAACCAGGGTCACCCAAGAGTCCAGATCACCTGAAACATCCATATAGAGGAGGCAGGTTCAAGGTCAAGCTGGGAAGTCGAGCCAGCTGCCCATGGTCAGGCTCAGGCACAGCTGCAAATGTCACTCRGGCAGAAATCAAGGGTGAGGGGTCTGAGCTTAAAAGCAGCTCCCAAGGAAACAAGGGTAGAACCCTTCCACAGTTCCTTCCCCATAGCTCTCTGGCTCAAGGCCATACAGTTGTCTCAAAATCTGGCCCTAGGACCAGGCAGCCAGGCCCTGGCAAAGAGGCAGGGGGGAAAGAGGTTGCAGGCAGGGCCCTGACAAGCAGTGTAGCCTTGCCCTTGGAGATAGCCGGATATAAGCTGTTGTGCAACATGGATCTCCCATTCTGAAAACAGGTTTGCCAATGTTTGCACTGCACTTGGAAAATTCAGCACAGCATGTGTATGCTCAAGTTTCTTATCTTGCATCACACTATCTTTGAAAGCACAACTGGGCCCGGCCTAAGACCATGTGGCTTTGTGGGTCATAAATCTGTATAGCACAGACCATACCCAGAGACTAACAAATAACTTTAAACAAGCTTTCAATATTGGCACATAACAAGTCATTGATACTTTCTACATGCAGCTGGATTCCTCTGAGAGCAATTCATAATTCTTACACCCTAGAAACACCCAGAAGTCCAAGTTTTCTCAGACAGATTGCACAAGTGCTATGTTTTTCTTCCTTACCACGTTTAACTATGGAAATGATATGGAAGAACTTGCCTTTGAGGTAAAGGATAAAAGCATTGGCTATTTGGAGGGCACTGTTTGGACTCACCTCAATTATCTGCTGAGCAATAATTCCATCTACCTTGTCTAAATGTTGAGTTTCAAACTCTGAGGTGCTGGAACTGCATTGCTACATTTTTCTTTTTATTTATAGGCTACCTTGATATTGCTGGTGATATTCACACCAAAGAGTGCCTCCTGACCAAATGAGGTGGATTGGCCTGTTCCTGCACTGCTTAAGTCTCGGCCATTTGGAAGGATAGGTCTTGTCCTTGCTGCGTATCAGCAGTGTGCACTGTGCTACAAGTACAACCTCTTCCTCCCTTGCACACAGACACCATTGGCCATGCTAATGAGTACCACAATCTTCACTCCTCTCAGAGGGTGTGAGCCCTGCCTTGTGCGAGACGTGGAGAGAGAAATGTGCCAAGAGAACCAGAACTGGGATGGATGATGGGCAGCCTGTCCATAATGTCTGTACCGCAGCATGGACTGGCCCCAATCAGTGCTTAGATTTTTCAGCCAAAAGAACTGTTGGTAAATATTAAAGCAGAGCTGTTGGTAAATACTAAAGCAGAGAATGAATGCAGACTATGCTGTATTAAGGGAGAATGTGAAGCTGGCACAGGGATGTTGATTAGCGTTGCACAAAGTGGTTCATAAGGTCCCTGACTTGCAGTGAGAGAGGGGCTCTGACATACATGTACGTTGAGTGCACAACCCTGCAGTTCTTCTGGGTCCTTCAGTCCTTGAGGTTGTGGCTGCATTTCTCCCCTCGGCTTCTCATTTACACCCTCCTCACCTGAGGACCCACAAAATCACAAGACCTTATTGTCAACCTCCTCCTGGCCTTGTCTGTGCTGGCTGTTCACAGCTTCTAGGGAAGGAAACTTGATGGGATCTGGTGTGTGCAGGATGAGCCTGTGTTCCCTTGTTCTGTCCCCTCCTTTTGGGAAAAGCACCACTGAGCAATACCAATTATCTCCTTCGGTGCCTTGAGCTGGATGCCTTGAGTGGTGATCCTATTGGCACACACTTCCTGGAGTTGTTTTGGGTTGCCTCTGCCCCACCCACCCGTTCTACTTTTTTCTACTTTTGACCCTTTGACTCTCTTCCTCTTTGATGTGTCTGTAATTTTTTGCTGATTTTTTAATTTCATCATCCTTTACTCTGTCTGGGTAGCTGGTATTAGGCATGAACTGAAGTCTGTTTCTAAGGGGAAATCCAGTGAGAACAATGGTCATAAGCAGATGCCTAGGGAAAAACAAGAGCAAGCAAATATGAGTATGCCCTGAGGACTCCCAGTTTTAAACTATCGCCAGCTGAGAGATTTCCTGAATCAGATGTAGTTTCTGTGTATTTAGTAACCTGTAATGGATTTTTTTTCCATTAACTGGTCTAGTGTCCCCTCAAACCCATCTGTGTACAACATCCACTATTGCCCATATTGCATGAAGAACCATGCTCTCACATTTGTTTGGATCAGAATTCACAGTCTTCACTTGATGCCTTCCTGGTTTTGCACTGGAGAAAATAGTGAGCAGCTGATCCCTATTCACCTCCATGCCCCTTATGATTCTGTAAACTCTTCATATTTTCCTTCGGTGATCTCTTTTCCAGAATAACAAAGACTAGCCTACTCAGTCATTCCCTGTACCTTTAAATGATCTTTAAATGAGCCACCATTTAAAAATATAATTAATTTTTTTGGTTCTAGGGCTGTTGCTTATAAGCAATTTATGTTTTCTCTGGATAATTAATCTTTCATGGATGTAGAGCCACCACTATTAAAGGTCATCTCCTTGTGCTGACTCTACTTACACAGAAAAATAACCACAGCATTATCACTTCAGAAGTATTGTTTAGGATATCCTTTTAACTGTCTTGTAAACAGGGGTAATAAGAATGTTCTACCCCTATACCACAAAGACATTCCCATTTCTATAAACTTGGAGGCCTCCTGTAATGCAGTACAATAATTTCACATTTAATAGAGCATTCTCTTGTGTCTGGTTTTCAGTTTAATTGAAGCAACATATGAGAAAAAAACAGCATGTCTAAAAACTCTTGGAAGGTACAACTTGAGCTACAGCAAGCATAAGCCAAGTGCCTGCAAATGTTTGCTTGATTTGTTTCTCTTGCAGCAATTGCAATAACCATATAATGTGCATGTGAGCCTTCAAGGAGGCTTGTCCTGAAGGCTTCAGAAATGGTGGTTCAAGTGCTGCTGCCCATAAATAACATTACCTCCCGTGACTCAAATTTACTGGCCTTGAGCCTTCTGTTCTGATTTTTGCTCATTTGTAAATGTAAAGCCCACACTGTCAAAGATAATCTATTAGGATGCTCTAAGAGATTTTCTTAACCACAATAGGCTATAGGATCCATTTTGTATGATCAGACTGTATTTTTTGTAAATGGGGTTTCTTTTTATTGGCACGTGAAGCTCTATGGCTTGTGTCTCTTTAACTATATGATATGTAAATCATATTGCTGATGCCAGCATCCTAAGAACCAGGTATGTGAAAGAGCTTTTGCAAATAATGCTTCTTGCCCTTTGACCATTTAAAAAACAAAACAAACAAACAAAAAATCCTCCTGTAGCTAAGATGTGATCTGTTTAACTCAACAGGGGGTTTCCAGGACTTGGGTGAATTTTAACCATCCTTTTTGACATAAGTCAAGCTGTGCAAAGCAATGAAATTCTGATTGCCGTGTGGTGAGACGACCGGATAGTGTTACAGTTCCCTCATTAAGAGGTACTGGAGTTAAGCAGGGGGAGTTGAACTTTCCTCTGTATTAAAACAACAAGTGTGGGAGACGAGGAGAGCAAGCTGGAGTAAGGGAGTTCACCTTATAACAACAAAGACTTAACATGCAGTATATCAAGTCTCCTGAACTTTGTCCTGCTTGGTAGTTTATCAGACAACCAAGATGAATAAAATAGCAAAGAATGATTTAAATCTGTCCTGATTTCAATCTTCTGGCCTAATTTTCAGCTTCATTCTTTTCCTGCTCTATCATTTCATTGCTGTGTGTTCCCCCTCCTCAAGAGATGTTCACAGTTTATACTAGTCTTGGAGTTCAAAATACATACAGATCCCATTAGTGGAATAAAACACAGTGAAGATGGGTGAGATGCAAGGCAGGAGTTTTGCTAACCTAATGATGATTTCCCCTTTTTCAGCATTATATCCAATTTACACTAAAAAAGAAACATGGTTCAAATAGTCCCCACTAATTGTTTTTGTCGATGTTAACAGTACCTAACCACTGTTAAAATCCATGACAATATATCTGTGGCTTTTTGCAAACAGCAAAGAATTTTCTTACCACCAAGACGTGAATAAACCTTATAATATGAACTGACACTCTCAATCAAATTTTACAGAAAGTCTGAATGAAAATCGGAAGAGTGACATTTCAGTTCACAAAGTTAACATCAGCATATTATGATTGTGGAGGGTTGGTTCCAGAAAAAGAAAAAGACACCACAACAACTCACAAGACCAATGTTCAATCTTGCTGAATTACTTAGAAGCAATCAGTCCCAAAATAGTTTGCCCTGGAAAAAACCAAATGATTGAAGTCTTGATGTTGAGGCAAAATCAAGACACTGAGAAACACTTCTGTCGATTACAGTTGAATGAAAGCAAGTCAAAGAAGATAACTATGCAATAAGTGAGCAATGGAACTGGTGAAACTTGGTTTCACAAGGAATTGTGTCCCAGGTTCTGTCCTACTCTCCTTGGGAATTGCAGCTCCCTCCCGTATCTCCTAGTCTTTCTTTCCCATGTGCTCAGGCTCCGTTATAGCCACACATGCACTGACTGGCTCCTCTGTATGCATAGATTGATTAGATGGGAACCTCTTCTTGGTTGAGCTGTAACAGTCTTTTATTCAGAAACAGCACTAATTCAAGGTTTTGTAAGTATTTTTGCCAGGATAGTAAAGAGCAGAGTGGGATACCGCAGTTTATGCAGAGAAAATGTACGCAGTGGTAGAGAAGGGAAAAGAACCTGGTTCACTTGCAGTATGAGTTTCAAACACTGCCAAAGCTCGAGCAAGGCACCAGTTTTCCAAGCCAGACTCTATGCCTTGCTAATGGGGCCTGCAACAGCTAGCAGCTGCAAGGGTTGTCTTCTCGTCTGCCACGGGATCTCGAACAACACATGGGGATTTCGTATCTTTGTATCTAAAATGTGCCATGGAGTTAGAAGTCAGTAACAGAGGGCTGATGACCAGACTAGAGCACAATCTTAATCATATCTTCTCTTCCAAGAAACTAGAAAAATTTTGCTCAGTGATACTCCCTCAATGCTTGGAATCACTGTGTTTCCTAAACAACTTATTCACTTGTGGGTTAGATAGGCTAATGTCTGGGCTAATAGCCAGAGTTTAAAGAGGAAAAAAGCAGTCATGCGCTTAATTTTTCCTTCCTAAATTATCTGCTTTTTGATTTATTTTGGTAAGTGTTTCATTGTGGCAAATGTATGGCTCTCCGATTACTTAGCCCTGGCGTGCAATGCTTCTTAAGAATGTAAATTACTTGGAGCAGGGACCTCATGCTTCTCTGTGGTGCCTAATACAATGGGGCATAAGACTGGCTTCAACTGCTGGATACTGCAGCAGCATAAATATTTAAATAAAATGTTACTCTATTATCCAGTAGGTTTGAAGTTTGGCCCATGTAGATCCTCTCAGCAGTCTGCAGGGTCTGTACTGAGGAGGCAAATTAATATGTTTCTCCAACAGAACAAGAATGTGTTCTCCATTGCTTTGTGTAACATCACCTGATAAATTCATTGCAGGCACTTCCAAATGTATTGTGTGACTGGACTTATCTGCAGTGTAACCAGGAAAAACCAGAAATTTTTAGCCTGCATGCTTGACCAAGTAAATACTTACAACCTAACATAAGCCCCAATTCAGCAAGGTACTTAAGCACATACCTAAATACCCACATGAATAAAGTCAGCCATACTTTTAAGTGTCTTGTTGAATCTGGGCCATACAGAAGCTGAACATATCAAGCAACTACCCACATCAAGTTCCCGTAAAACAAAATTGATTTCCAGAGCGTATTCCCTCTGGCTGTTAACACTGAAGAAGAGTGAGTGATAAAATTTCTGCTGCTTCTTCTTCTTGGATAGAGGCTGTCCATGTACTTGCTTTCACTGAAATATTTTCTCTCTGGTATTAAAAGTGATTTGTGAATTTTGGGAACTAGACCAGATAATGTGAAATAAAGATCCATGCTTTTTGGTATTATTTAGGCCCTGAACCTTTCATAATATCAGAAATGGTCAAATAGGAAGATCCTAATAAATACATTAAATAATTAAATAGATGAAAATTAGTAACAGGAAAGCCTGTTGGATCTGGTTGAACTTTGTGACATGTCTTTTCTTTAAGTGGTTTTGCAGTCTGTGGACTAGTCCTACTTTTTATGTGTGGAGCCTACAGCTTCAAGAGTGAGGAAACACTTCTCTGGAATATAATGGTCAGTTAGCCAGTGACTGGTCAGTATTTTGATGTGTGTTTTGTTGCCATTTTGAAAAATATCAGTGCACTACAGTTGCCTAAGTTATCACTTACAGATGCTTCATGGATGCAATACAGAAGACTCTTCTCTATCTGTGGATCAACAATTTATCATACATTCAGAGATAAGTGGAACTTTGGACCACAGCCTTTTAAATTTTTTTAAGGTGACTAAAGTTCTCTCTTAAAGTACATTGAGTGCTGTCTTGGGATTTATACTAGCACTATTGTTCCAGGGCATGAACACAGCAAAATCACTGCCTTTACTGAAACGATTATTCACAGTGTGTTATAAAATAGTCTGGTTATGTGAAATTGTTAATTCAGAATGCCCTCTGGCTGGAATCTATGATCAAATGCTATTGCAGTGTATATGATCAGAAGGATCATCACTTTACTATTACTAGACACAGATACAAAAAAATATTTTGACTCCTAGCCACGAAGGAGTCAGAATGAATCCTCAGAACATTAAGTCTTCTGGAGGTCAGTGCTGAGAGAAAACATCAAGCTTTTAAAATTATATTTTTTCTGACTCAGTTTAGTCTGATCTGCATTCATCTGCCCATCTTTAAATGTGCCTCCAGTTAAACCTGCTGCTAGATCAGACGATAGAGCTATTCTAACTTGCTGTACAGAGCTCAAGGCAATCTTGCTATACAGCAGTGTAGACAAACACACGGTTACCAGGAATGCAACAGCACTACCATTGCTGTTTTATCTGCATTGTGAAAGTGCCTATGGACTGGGAAATCATTATACTCTGTTCTAGGCAAGCACAGTAACATGGCAGTCCCTTCTGAAAAGGGTTAAATCATCCAGTCAAAGCAATGATTTAATCAGTGTGTTGAAAGCAGTGATGATAGTAAAAGAAAAATAGGCGTGCATGGTTTCTTACAATATGCAATTTTTTATATATAACCCAGACATAAAAAGCTGAGAGATATTAATGACTCTTTGGATGGGACGATAGCTTGATACCTTCAGGGCTTTGATAAGAAAGAGAGAGAGGGTGAAATGATTCAGACTTTAAAAATTGCAGGAAACATTCCTTCTCCACACTTCTTCAGTGGAAGTTCTGTTGCTTGGATCTCCTCGGGTATCTCTAGACTGGCCCAAGCTATATTTATGCCTTCATACTCATGTCTGTGAACAAAGTCACTCTTTTATCAAAATTTTCAGTATAGCAATTTTTTACGTAGAACATAGTTGATCTCTTCAGACACCTAAGGAACCAGAAGTATTTCCTCACTGGCAGCCAAGACGGACCTCATTCCTTACTTCCCTGGTCTTAAATCAAACCTGAAGGGCTTCATTTTGTATCTCCTTATTGACTTACTGGTCTAGGGAGACAATTCCTCTGAGGGACTTTGTTTCTGTGTTGAGCACCGGTAGCTATCATCGACTTTGAGAAACAGCAGCTTGCAAAACTGGACTACTGTGAGGCTGAGCAAGGACTTTGATCTCAGCTTGTCAAATAGTGTTCATCTTTCTTATTATGAAACCTGAGCATATTACTTGGTTTCCCATTTTACAGTTACGCAATGTTTTCTTAAGACCATTATTTGAATCTTCCTCTGAGTTGTGAATTAAAAGGTAATGCAAAGGTACAATCCATTTCACAATTCCCAATGAACGGGAAGATTTCTGGACATGAAAGGAACTGGCCTCACATTTTTTGGCTGGGGACTCCTGAAACCAGATGGTATAGATTTTGTACCTAAGCTTATTCAGCGTTTACTGCTGGCTGCTATATTAGTCCTGGCAGCTGCTTGGAAACCTCCTATCCCCCTGAAAATTAACACCTGGTTTCAGAAATACTGAAGTACAAGCGATGGAAAAACTATCTAGCTTCATAAGAGGAAAATGCATGCATTATTAAACGGAAATTTGTTAGCCCAGAAGTAACTCCTCTTCTAGAAGAAGCAAAAGGGAAATCTACTGAAAAAGGAAACTTTGTCTCACGGAAAAAATTTCTAAAAAATTAAAAAATTTAAAGTGTCTCTAAACACATTCAGATAAATAAATATTACTATGCATGGTTTAAATGTTTGGAAACTAAACATGAACTTAAACAGTGTTTTCAGACTTGGGCATCTATCTCCACAGACCTTAAGTAGTACTTTGATGTTTTCAGTCCTGATAACTCTTACATCACCTGTTTATTATTAAGTATGTCTGCAGGTGTTCAGATTTAGGGTAACAGTTTGGTCTTAATATCTTAGAGTCAGTTACCTTGTCCACAAAKTGACGATCATGATTTCTGTATCAACTTTACTGTAGTTTTGTGATGCCTAGATACTTATTTGTAAAGGTCTGATAAGTGCTAAAGCCATCAATGTATGTGTGCAGGGAAAAAAAGGACTAGATTTTACAAAAGGATGAAAGCACCTTTGATTTTGCTTATTTCAGAAGGAATTAAGAACCATTCTGGCTTTTTAATTTTTTTTTTTTTTAAAATATAAACTTAGATCAGAATTAATCCCCCTCAATTTTAGGAAAATAAGTAGATTTTATGTATGTGAATGTCTAAGGTCTCTTTTTGAAATCCCATTTCCCTAAAATCTGCATATGCTCCCACACCTGCTCAAGCAGTGCCTCACACACCTCAAGGCAGCGCTGACAAACAGTCAAGTGCAATGATGCCAAGCCCATGGAGCTCATGCCTTGGAGACTGCAAAGATTTACAGGCTCCTGCCTATGGGGTGTTGTCCCTGTTATATACTCCAGCATTTTTTCAGCTGAACCTGCAGTTAGGGGGAATATGAGGCGAGGGGAGGTGTTATTGGTGCCTTGAGGGTGGGGGAACTTCTCCTTTTGTCCTTCTCCTTTCCCCTTTTTGCCTCCTGCCCATGATCAACTCTATGCACCTCAGACTGCCTCTAGACAGAGATTTTGACAGCGCAGTACGCACTCCTGCTACCTTTTAGGCAGGTGATACAGGATTGTTACACTGTTCGGCTCCCCACACTGCTTTTTCTGAGTGTGTGGGCACCCATGAGTCAGGCAGTGACTTAAATTTACAGAACTTTCTAAAACTTGATTTTGAACTAATCACCTATTTTTGACTGCTAATGTATGTCATTCAGTTAAGACCTCAGAGAGCTTAAACGCCACCATTAAATTTACATTGTCTTTAGTTTGCAAAATTTAATGTGGTCAAAATCATGTTTAAAACACACTTTCACACTACAAATCAAGCTTTTAGATAACCCTGTAGGAAAAACACATGCTTTTTCTTAATAGCTGCAATTGATCTTCCAGCTGTGCAATATGTCCGTGCTGATACAGGGGTTGGTGTTTGGCTCTGCATCTGTTCACAGGAGAAGGCATACACGTTCCTGAGTTGCATTTGGGCACACTGTTTTACCAAAATGTAGTTGAGCTGCACATGAAAGCAACAGAGAAGGTGGAGAGTTCTGTAGCACGTATTTGCAAGAACGCCTTTCCAGCACTCTTGTCCTTGCACTCCACTATGAACTATGTTTTCTATTTTGGCTTTGACATGTAAATGAGTGCTAGTGCTCAGTCCATGTTTTCCTTGCCAAACATTTTACTGACCTCTGGAGTAAGTGGACAACTACTTATGCAGCTATTGAGGATTCTTTTTTTAACATTTTTGTTGTGCTTCATTTGGCAGTCAATGGGAGAAGACATCTTGTAAAAGACAAACCGTATTTATTTAACAGATTACGTAGTGAAGATATTGGTTTACAAAGATAATAGATGCTGACGTTGCAACTAATCCTACAGAATTCAGAAAAGATTCTGATTCTTTTGCAGACGGTAGCTTTTATTTGAGTAACAAGAAAGATTGGTTGTATTTCAAACATGAACTTTATTAACAAGAAATGCAAGATGCAAATGTGTATTAAACTTATATCTCACTAACTTCTGAGCATGTTGCTTTATAGAACTGTATCACCTGAAAAGGTCCAAGTCTCTGAGACACCAAATTAGATGTCATGGGCATTTTATGTCCTAAGTTATATTTGTAGCTTTCATTGTTTGCATCTGAGAGGAAAATTCAAGTATATGAAAAAACTACTGCAATTGATTAGAAACTATGCAATAAAAGCTTTAATGTATTTCCTGATGGGAGGAAGAGTTAACTAGGGAGTGGAAAAGTTAGCCATCAGCAAAGTGTCCTCAGTATCCTCATTGTCTTTGGCATAGGTACAGGGTGAGAACTTCACTTCTAATTTTCAGATGCTTACTAAACTTCAAAGTTGGAGGAATATTTGGGATCACATGATCCTCTTCATGTATTGAAAAACGTATTAAAGTATTAAAATTTCATTTAGACTTGGAAAAGGATCTATATGTTCTATCTGCTTGGAGAAATGGCTTTCAGGGGGCATCCTAAGGAAAGGCTTCTCTGTTTATGTGTATGTAGATTTGTTGATCTGAGCAGATAATAGACAAATCAGGGCTGATACTGGAAAAACAGTATTTGTGATATTAATGCATGTACTTCATCCCACTGATTTATGATATGCCAGAATACAGGTAATGCTGTATAAAACCGCATTAATCATCTAGTTATGCATATAGCAATTCATATCCCTGATGATAGGTTCAGTCAGACTTTTTTCTATCTATAATACAGCACACTCATACACTGCAGACTTCAAGCTATCAGAGAAATGCTAGAACTGGAAATCTGGAATCAAATCCTCCCAAAGAGAACTTCCAAACCCAATCTTGTACTTTGTTATGAGTAGGTATTCATGGGCCCAGAATGCAGAAGTACCCATTTAATTGCTAAATTCAGTTTTATATACGTATGGAACAGCATCCCCAGAGGAACACAATCTAAATCAAAGCTCTGGATCCAGACACTGCTGCTAGGAGAATTCAGATCTTTCGTATGTACAGCTATACAAATAGAAAGAACACATTCTCCCACAAATTTATGCTCAGACCTGTAGYCATTTACTTGCAGGTTTAATTTTGTTGCTGTGTTATTGCACTATTGTTTCCCGTTGGAGTAAGGTAAAGTCAAATTTTGAAATGAAACTGTTTCATGGAAGATTTAATAAATTTCTTATCCTGGGCTTGCCCCCTGACATCAAGCAACTCTTTCAGTGTCAGACAGCATAATTCTGAGCTCTGCTTAAAAACTGAGAACAGTTTAGTTCCGCAACTGATACTGTCTAAACGAAACCATGGCAAAACAATGAATGAACAAAAATAATTGTTTACAATGGCTGAAGTGCAGGGCAGTGCCTGTGGACCAGACTCTGTACCCCCAATTGCCAACTGGTACTTTCTGCTTACTCTTCTGTATGATACCTTTGTGGTGAGTACATTTGTCCTGGGAGAAGGATCCTCAGTCCATTTCCTCCTTAAATTTTGGGGCTGAAGACTGCATTCCCCACCTCCCAGAAGAATGCCACAGCCACCAGGCTGTGGACATGCAGAGACATCTACTTCCCATTCTGCCTGTTGAAATACTGTTGCCTTAGCAAACAGAGCATGATTCAGGACTAGAAAGAAAAAGCACAAGCAGCTGATCTTGTAGATCAGTGGTAAGGACAATCTCCAAGCACAGAGGAGATCGTGTTCTGGACCCTGGTCCTGGCTAGTTGGAGCACAAAATAAAACCCAGAAACAATCCTGACATGGACCAGCCTCCTTGTCGAGTCTGACCATTGAGCTTTTCTAATTTTGACATGCAACTTCTCATTTAGGGACTCTAACTTTCAGCCCCACCGACAAATGTTCTTCAATCATTAGTGCATTACTCCACAGCTACAGGTACAGTATGCTAAACCAACAAAGGGACAGGCACAAAGTCTGGCATGCAATAGTAGTAACTACWCTGTTTATAGCATGACACTAGCAGGCACAGCTCTGGCCTGAGCCAACAAGCACTCTCCTGGACACAGCCCAGAGGATGGTGCGTGGCAGGGTTTGTCCCCAGTAGTGGGGATTGACTATATCACCCTATATTTAGGGAGAAGAGAATTTAGCCATAGGTACCTGAGGTGTAGCATGCCTCTTGCTCTCAGACTCAAGACTAGGCCTAACATTATACTCATAGGTTCAGATTTAGCCTATGAGATCAAAAAGGAGAGTCTTATTCTGAATGAACAACCAGAGTCTGCTGTTCGGGTCTACTAAAGGCAACTGACCCACAAATAAAGAACAGATGCAAAAGAAAAAAAAAATTATAACTATTTCAAATTGTCCTCTGTACTGGGAATCACAAAGAAAAGAAGTAAGGCTGTGAACTGCACATCAAGATACTGATGCCTGTGGCTTCTTTATACAAACATACGTGTTTCAGGACCGTATTTCAGGACCCTTGTAGCTAAGGGCAAATGAAGATTTGTCATCCACACATAGAATTCACAAGTGTAAGAATTGTGGCAGAAGGCAATTGTTAAATTTATTTTGGAAATAAAAATCAATTTACTTCTTTGTAAAAAAAAAAGTAATAGGCAAAACTAATTAAAGTGCAATCCTGGTAATTACTGAAATCAGTGAGAGTTCTGAGTTCACAAGGCACCCAAATTGGATTAATCTGCTCAAAATATAATGTTACAAAGAAACATTTATAGTCTATGCATTTATGAACATGTGTTCTATGGTATAATTTTGTTTAATCTTCAGAGGCCTCTCAGAGGCCTCTAAATTTAATCTTAGACAAACTGGCAAACTCTTGCCTGACTAAAGAATGCCAAATAAAGCCTAAAAAGGGATTGTTAGGATCAGAATTACTCGTTGTCTCCAGCTGCTTTGTTCTGCACTGGTATTGTAAAGATGTCATAAATTCAGCTTAATTGGAGAGTTAAGCTAGGTTTACAGCTGTTTCACTTACTTGTAGCACTGCAAAACAGCTGAGCATACCAATGAATATGGGCCTTCAACTGAATGACATTTACACTAGAACCGCCCCCCAAAAGAACTGTGTCTAGGCACAGCTTTCCATATTCTTGTACACGCTTTTTTTTTTTTTTCACTTTCTCCTGATGGCTCTCTTGCAGGACACTTTGCACAAAAGAGTAGACCTAGTGATATCACTACATCATCCGATAAAAGTGGGAAGAATGCTAGAGAGATGCAAACGTCTTTCAAAACAGCAGATATCTTTAGATCAGTTTGAAAAACATGCTGGAAAAAAAAATACCCTGATGTCAAGCATAAGCATATTTTTATTCACTCTACAAGGCAGGGCAGCATTCAGTATCAATGTATTACCATTAAAAAAAAAAATCTGAAAAAGCACGCACCTGCCACCTTTTTAGGCAAAGAGCTCCCTCTGGACAGCAATTTTATGTTTTCCTCTGCGTTGTTTAATGGCAGCATTGAGTAATTAGTTTGTATAGGGGCAAAGTGCCATCAGTCAGGATGGTAACTAGCAGCGGTTTGAGGCTACTGACCTGCTCCAAGGGAACTGTTCCATAGTACATCTGGAAGCTGGTGCATCACTGGTGATATTAAGGAGCCACAGCCCATACCTAGGCGAAGGCACTTAAAAAACATCACAGCAACCTTATTTACTATGAAGAACATCACTGTACACTGAAAAACCAAGCTTAACCTTTGGTAATATTCAGGCTAGGTCGTCTAAATACAAAATGCCTATCTGCAATACCTGGGATAAATGTGAGAGACCTTAGAGCTGACTTAAGTTTTCCAAGTGTGTCAGCTAACATTATAGTATGCTCTTTCAAAAAAAATCTTGCATTTGTGTTATGATTCACTCTGTGTTTTTATGGGGTTAGTTTTGTTGAAATTGTATTTGTGCTGATACAAGAGGCGTGACTTTCAGCTTAAAATAGACCTTTTTCTTAGCTTTGTGGTAGTTAAGTTACACCACGTAAGCTCAGGTAGGTAGCTTCATTGTGTCTAGAAAAACAGTATGGCACCTCCATTTATTAAACCAGTTCTACTAGCTACTGTGCTTCGACATACATTTCTGTTTTAACAACAGGCTTACACAGAAGTTTGGGGTAGATGAAGAAAACTTGATATGGCTTCTCTTCTCCACAGACAATATGGTTATTCTTATGTTAAGGCTCCAATGCAGTTTCTTACAGCAGAGAGCAGCATCTTGCCTCTGTGCAAGGCTGCAGCTACAGCTGCTATCTTTTAGTTTTATTAACCTGAAGCATTACACCCTCGCTATTTTTCTTTGTGTCAAGCACTGTTTGAAGAAAGTGTGTTTGTTCTGTAGGAAAAGAAAAAGATTGTATCAGCAGTTGTTTATTTACAAAATTGTGGTCAAAGTCACATTTATTTAAGCAATACTTACTGGTGTTGTTTTACATTCAAAGAAGTATATACAGTATCTTTCACTCTGTAAACTACCACTTCCATTTAATCACATTTGAAACTGCAAATGTTATCGTCTCCAGAAGGCAAAATGATTCTAAGCTAATAAAAGAATTTTTAGCTCAATGGATAATTAATGTTTGAAGCCTCTTTCTATACACTATACAGCAAGATATTAAAAAAAAACCCCAAACCTACATTCCCAAGAATAAAATTTGCAGTTAACTAGCCGAAAGGAAAAGGATTTCGTAATTCCTATACTTCACCATATTCTCCGAAGAAGTATTTTTCCTTCGTCTATGCTACAGCAGCAGCAATTTTTAAAAATTTATCTTTTTCATTTAGGTACCTTCAGAAAGCTACTGATTCTCAATACAATCTGGAATAGTTTCAGAGGGGTTTTTTTTGCTTGTTTAAAAAAGGTGTTTGCAAATTTGAAAAAAGCATGACATAGAGTCATATTCAGGGAGATTTCTGTGCACTSAAAAGGAATGCAAGTGTTTCTGTAATGATGGAAACTAAAGAGTAATTCTGTCGTTCTCCAGAGTGTTTATTCTTTACTAATACAGAACTGACATTAAAATTTTCAATGACTTTTTCCCCAGAAAAATAGATAGTTGAACTCTATGCATCCCACTCTTGATAGCTTCTATCACTCTTGATCATTAATTACTTCACATCATTTTGAAGACCAATGATTTTATGTCTGCTTCCTAAAGAAGGTGGATCACTCAGGAACCATTTGTGGTAAACTGTTGGCATAAATTATATTACTTCATTCTCAGGTGACTGTATGTTCCTTTTGGCAGTTAACAAAACCTCTTCACTTCTGAAAATCTGCATGGAAAAAAATATATTCTGATTACAGCCTATTCTGAATTATTCATATTTTATTGAAAATGTTCTTTTTTAACTCCCTTATTGGCTATCATGGTAAAAGAAATAAATAAAAATTACTTAATTTTTCCTTCTCCTGTCTTCTTGACTGCAGAATACATGCCAACTTTGTGCACTAAAGACCACTCCTATTGTGTTATAGGTGTATTACATGCACTTGAAAGTCAGTATTTAAATTCTTGCTCCACTATATCTGCCATTCTTCTTTTTTCTACCATATTCACATATAACCATAATGTTATGGCTTGGCTTCTGTCACACAAAGTGAGATTTAAGTAATCAGCAATCAATTCACCTCATCTGAAACCTAATCTGTCTGCCACTTTATTGGTTCTCTTTGAATTCAGTTTGCTGTAATCCGGCATCAGGGCAAATCAGCTGGCAGGCAGGCATCCCACTGGTTATCACCGACTGTTAATCAATTAAAAAAAAAAAAATTAACTGTATATATGTTTTTGGCCTGAGATATACATGTGATCAGTTGTCTAACTGGCTTTAATGTTAACAAATATGCATGTACGTCCCTTTGTTTTAGTACATTCACAGGGCGTGCTGGCAGTACCAGGCAAGAAGTGGGCATTTTTCATTTACAGTGGCTTCATGACTGCTTCCTCCACTACTTTAGGAGAGCTGAGGATTAATGACAATCAGAAACACCAGCAAGATGCTAGTTTTTTTGCTATAGGGGTTGATATCTCAAACTGGGATCACCCATTTTCCTCTGCAGCCACGGCCAGAAAACTGTTGGAAAGATGCATAGCTAAGCAGGCCATTCTGTAGCACATCATTTAGCATTTCAGAGCTGACATAACCTTAAGGAAATCAACAAAGAGGTAGGAAAAATACTGTTGCATATCAGACTTCTAGGGGTTTCTTTCTGACTGAAGAAAAAGTCAATGGGGAAAAAACGTGGTCCTTATGGGAAGTGAAAGCTAATGTCTCTTCTAGTGGGGCGAAAAGGTGTTGCTACCCTTCATGTGAAAAACAAAGTGAAGAAAACCCATTAGGCTCAGGCCTTCTTGTGGTCAATAGCTCTGATCTACTCTCCCTGATAAATATAATTAAAAAGTTGGCAGTTTAATTAAAAAGTTGGCAGTTGAGTAATATGTATCCAGCTATTAATCTTTGTTTGAGTTCTCTATTGATGGCCATCACTATTAAACATGTTATGCTAATTAGACCAGTTTTCAGTAAAGTAAAATCCCAGGGAATTTCATTAAGTTTTGCACTCTCCTTTCTTCTCTGTTTGTAATACATTTGCATAAAATATGTTTTTTGGAAGGCAGACAACAGGTATTTTTCAGAATATTTTTTAGGTTTGTGAAAATTTCTCAGAGAAGGTGGTCTTTTTGGCAGGTCTGGATTAGCTGAACAGAGTAGAGGTGCCGGAAGATCCTTCTGGCTTGTATGTAGTCGTGGAAAGCATGACATCTGCAGAGGATAACATTGTTCCTTCTGGAATTTGGGGAAGGAAATATGATTGGCATTAAATGGGTGTAGTAGATCCAGGAGCAAAATGCAAATGATGTAAAAATCTAAAAAAGTAATGAGAAAAGTTAGATGAACGCAGACAAAGTGGGTATCTGAAGTAATTATTTTTGGTGTTATTTATTCATCTTTATGGATTTCATTGGAAACACCTAAAATAAACAATTTTCTCTTGCAGAATTAAATAAAGTATTGGACATATGTATCAACGTGATCCTGAATTAAATTACTTCAAAAGCAGTGAAACTGATGATAGCATGTCAAGTGCATGAGGAATATCTCTGAAGGTAAGAGTGACTGCTGAGCTGTGATTTATATGCCTTTACTTTTTTATGAATACAATCCCAACAGTTACAAGAGGCAGACGGTGTCTGGCCTGTGGAAGTCAACTGACTTTAGGCAGGCTCTTCACAGCCTGATACACAGAGAGCTGATATACAAAATGTCCTGAAAAACAAAACTGAAGATTAAATTGTAAACCCTAAAATCAGCAAATAGTCTGAATTTCAAATATAATTTATGCTGTTTTGCCTTTCTTATTTTTCACTGTTCAACACTGGGCCTGAAAACAGATAGAAATAGGGCTAAATAAAAAAAAAGTAATTTTTAAAATAATTGATCCTACAGACTTCTTTCTTTTCTTCATGAAAATAAAAGGTGAATGCCAAACACATCTTTGAGCTTCTAGTATTTACTACTGCAATTAAATTATTGCTATTATGGTAATAGTGACAGCCACAAGAGAAAAGTTTCTTGTTAAAATTGCCATTTCCACCTTCTTTTTCAAGCAAGAGATTTGCTTAAGTTCCACGGAGGACAGGAAAACATACAGTTTGCTCCTTTGTATTCTCTCTTTTCCTGTTTCTCTACAAAAGTATTCAACAACACCTGAACTATCCTATATACAACAGAAAGAATATACAGATGTAACAGGAGAGTCAGTCTGTGTAATCCAACCACTATGATCAAGCCTATCAACTACATTATAGAGGAGTTTACTTTTGCTGAATTGTTATGTTCTGTTTTAGAGATATCTTTTCATCACTGAAGAAAACATCAAAAGATTTTAGGCTCTGACATTCATATCCAGGATAAGTTTCAAAGTCTTTCATCAACCACTGAAACTGGATTAGCACCAGAAAGTATTTAACAGTTTCTACCTGTCTAGAGAAGAAACCGAGGGACATTTGGCTTAGCAAGAATCTATAAAATGTCATTACTAATTTCAAGATATCACACATTTAAAATGGAATTCTTCAGCGTTCTTTGGGAAGGTTGACTCTAAAATTATGAATCGATGAAGAGCTGATGAAGAGTCTGACTGAAGATAATGTCAAAATCCAGAAACAAAATAATTAAACTAATAGTTACGAAGCACAGGCTGGGACAGCCAATTTAACAAGTTAAGATGGGCTTATAAAAGTTTCAGGTCAGAAAGGAAACACTGCTTTTCAATTTAGTCTCCAAATATTACCCTTGTTTCAACTTACAGTGTATTAGAGTAGTGGATAAAATTAGTCTTTAAATTCATCTCTTTCCTTACAGAAACGGAGAACAAAATGTTTACTGGTTTGCAGTTCAGCAGTGATGGCCCCAAGCTTGGCCTCTTTTTTGTCACTGAAATGTATGGAACTGCTTTCAAGAAACCCACATAATCTGGAAACAAAAGTGACAAAATAATGTCACTGAAATTGCCTTTATTCAAAACACTGCACAGGCTGTTTGTTTTCTTGAAGAAGTCAGACCTGGATGGTGGCATTTTAATTGCTGAATTTTCCTAGCTCTTATCATCCGTACCAGATGATGTATTTAGTTCTAAAACACAGTTCAGTATTGCTAGAAAACTGGGAAGATGCTGTGCTGCAGCTGAAGCCACGAAACACTCCAGTTCACAAAATGAACTAATGTATGCCTAAAAACTGCAATACTTAAAAAGTGAAAAATACAAATTTCTTGAAGTACTATTTGAAAATAAGGTAACTGCTTGTAGAAAATGGATGCAAAAACTCCTGTAGCTTTTGAACAGGCAAAACATGAAAATGTGCCTATAAGGCACAGAATTGCCTTTTTCATAAAGCTGCATGAGCATGACAAAATTAACAATTTCAACTTTTCAAGAATTCATTTAAAATACATCTTGCATTATTGTTTTAGCTATTTAAATGATATTGCATAATAGCATTATAACAGAACATTACAGATTCTCTCAGAAAGACAGAAAAGGAAGAGAGTCATGTTCAAAATCAGAAACATAATATGAGTTTGCAGTTTTCTATGATTCACTGCAATGTAATCATTAATCCATGTGTTAATACAAATCAAATCATTTAAACAGTTGTGATTTTTATGAAATTTAGTCATTTAGTTAACTTATAAAATCATTTTTGTCCATTGCAATGCATAATGTACAGCAATGTAATTTTTTCTTGTTCTACAATATTCCTGTATTAAAATTAAACTATTCAAAAATCATACTTACAGAAATATTTACTGATAAAGAGATTAAAATATATATTCAAGGAGAAATTTTAGCTATTGAGGTTCATGTTCGTTCAGTAAATCAGAACCCATAATTTAACATTTTTACATTGGACCTCTGTTATCAATTGCTTGCAGTAACTAATGTCATAAATTTTTCAAAACGTAAGAAAAAAGGAGATCTGGTACATAAGTAGATTTGAGACAGCACTTTAAATTATTATTTTTTGTGGCTAAAAACAAAGAATAGTCCACTAGAAATATAAACCTATCAGAACCAACAGAAGTCTAATAGTATTAGACTTAACAGATTTTATTATTCAGTCATTGCTGTATAGCAAGCACATGACTAAAGATACAGTTACTAGTCTTGAGTCTCAGTATCTGTCATTTTATGCACAGTTTCAAATTTGTGTGATGTATTTTAATAGTTTTAGACCTATAGTGGAGGTACTTTTGCAACTCGCAGAGTTTGTAAAATGCTTGCCCATAGCAGTTTCCCACAGACAGTCTGAGACTGCAAGGCCCAATTCTCAGCTCAAGTAAGGTCCAGTGGAGCTACTGATTTATCGCAGCTGTAGATTTGAATCTGTTGACATGCTGAATTATTGTTGATCCCAATGCAAGTTTCTATGTGTGTATTATGAGCATTATAGTATATGACCCTATGTAGCTCCTGAGTCATAGCCATTTAGTTAACTGAAAAAACCAAATGTTTACTTCTAGCAGTGCTGCTGAGCCATTAACTGTGATTATTATTAAACTGCAGAAAAAACCCCTGTTTTAGTGTGCTTATCCATTCACAGAAAAAATGTTAAGACCCTGATTTTAAGATCTGCATCGCTGTTGACGATTAATGGCAAGTGACAGTCAAAGCCGAAAGAACAAAGCATGATTTTCAAATATCTGACAGAGTATGAAGAACTGGCAAATCTTAAATTCTCTCCTGCTGTCAGATATCATACTTCTATTTGGACTACATTTTGTGCATATCGCAAAATTAACTAAAATACCAGATCATACAGATTTAAGAACATACTTCAATAAAACTGATTCATATCTGGGTGCTGATTATTTTGAATATATTAAGACAATATATTTATCTTATTGATTTAACATTTAAATTTGCAAACATCCCATAGGCCAAAGAAAATAAAAAACTAGTAAATATGCTGAAAAACTCCATACCTCAGTATGAAATCCTGACCCCTTCTCCAACTAAGTACACACAGTCCAAATACACTGAGAATGCCAAGCTACAGGGGCCCCTCTGTGGGGAAACCTGTATTTCAGTCAGCAGCATCCGTCAGCCAAAATAGAAGTGTAGGGACAGATGCTAGAGAAAGGATGACACTTCAAAGTGGTGGCTGATTTCAGAATGAGTGTGTGTTTCTGTGTACAATTCAGTCAATGCCATACTTGTACTAATGCAGTATTTTATCCGGATTTACATGCAGAACATAACTATCACTCTAGGCTCATTTTAGTGTAGGTTTATGGTGCTAATTAGGCTCCTGGTCCTGCAGTCCACCCAGACTAGGCCATTTGGTGTCACATTCCCCAGCAGGGTCACACAAGGCAACGAAGGAGAGAACAAGTGTGTTGTACAGCTCCCTCGATGTCTGCAGTAAATAAATTCTATCGCACTTGGGAGACGATTGCCAACTTAAAATCCACAGGTCTTGGCCTGAGGCTTGTTTGGGCAGCACCATGCTGGTGCCATGTTCCCTCCATTTTGGGAAACCTCTGCACGTGGCAGTGGCCAGGTTTGAAGGCTAGGTAAAGGCAGTCAGGAAGCTGCCACGTCCATTTTCTTTCTTGTCGATTAAAAAAGCCCTGGGTGGAAGTTTGGGTAACATGCTATAAAGCCAGAGCTAAAACAAACTTTCAGCTAGCTGACAAGGGAAGCGGTTTGACACGCCGTTGCTTGCGAGGGGAACGACTCTGTCAGTGTCCATCCGGGACCGTTTATAAACCTAGTACCAGCTCGGGGAGCTCTTCTCACCCCACGCACGCAACCTCCACGACGGCACTGTGACTTTCGAGCCCGCAACCGCTGTAGTTGGGACGTGACAACCCCCGCCCGTCGGCAGCGGCTGGGGGCGAGGGCCCAGCCCAGCGCGCCCGAGGGGCTCGGGAAAGCCGCGGGCTGGGACCGCTGCTGGCGGTTCGCGGGGAAAGGCGCGGAGCCGCAAGCGCAGGTGGGATGGCGCCTCTCTCCCTCTCGGCTTTCTCCGCAGCGCCTCGGCCGCTCGGGGCAGAGGCGCCGCACGGCTCTCCCTTAATGGCTACGGTTTCATGCGGTTTCCAGGGGAACGCTTTAGCCCCGCGTCCACGCCGGCGGGAGGGGCCGCGCCGGCGGCAGCGGGGAGGGACGCGGAGGCTCCTCTCACCTCCGCGCTCCTCGGGGGCGGYGCCGCGCGCGGCCGTTGGGAAGTGCGTCACAGCGGGCGCGCGCCTGCGCCAGGGCGGTGGATTCGAACGGCGGAGGGCGGTTGGGCGGGAGCCGTTGGGCCCGTTCTCGGCGGCAGCGGCCTCAGCGGGAGGAGGAGGAGGAGGAGGAGGAGGATGAGGATGAAGCGCACGGCGCCCCGCAGCACTTTGCGGAAAATAATAAAGAAGCACAAGCCTCAGTTACGCCTGGCGGCTAACGCCGACCTGCTGGTGAGGAAGGAGAGGGGCGGGCGCCGAGTGTGCGGCCTGGAGTTGGGTGCGGGCCGCTCCGCCCCTCAGCGCTGGCCCCTGCAGCCTGCCTTCTTCGGGCACAGGCGGGGAGCAGCGCCTGCTCCAAGCAGCCGGCGGCGGTCCCCAGCCGCTCGGGCAGCGTGGTGAGCTCAAGGGCTGGATCCTCCAGCTCCATGAGTACTCCCCCGGGGAGCCTGGGGTCGTAGCACAGGGCCGGGAGCAGTTGTGCTTCTGGCCATGGCGGGCGGCTGCAGCTATTCTGGTTGCCTAGGGGCAGGTGTCCCTAAATAGGGACATTTAGTCTTTCAGTGTTTTCTCGCTTGAAAGACGTGGACCGATGGATTGTGCGCACTGGAGCACTTTGGAGTTGCTGGGTGTAATGGGATGTCACGTTACTACTAATGGTGTTTCTGCAGTGACCCACAGGCAGAGGGGAGGCAAAGCTTGTGGGGAGGTAGACGATTGGTTAGTCTAATAAAATGCTAATAAGTAGTGATTGCAGCTTTCTGCTTTGCTGGTGGCTACTGTATTGTAGGTTTCAGACATTGAGTTTGGGGATTCAGGGGCAGGCTGATGCATAAATGTTGTGTCACTACATGTACACACTGCTGTTCAAAGAGTTTGTTGTAGATGGACTGAGAAACAGGAATTTGGATTATGTGGCTGTAATGTGCAGATGTTTATTGTTTATGTAGAGCAATTCGGGTATACAGATATCAGTCAACTGAATTGTGATTAATGAGTTGCTAAGCTGTTAAGGCATCTTGAATGATCATATTTTTGTAGAAGGTCATGTAAGTAATCTCTGTCCAAAACTAAAAAATGACCAGTCTTGTTAGTAATCTAATGAGGAGAATAAGGTGTTGGGATCCAGTTCATGGTTTAAAAACACCTGCCATAAAGGTGTAGGTATAACAGAGCCATATCAAACAAGTTTCAGAAAACTGAGGCCAACAAAGCTGGATTCCTTCTGACCTGCAATAAGGGATTTGTGGCACAGGAAGGGTTTGTCTCRCCAAGAAGTTACTTGACTACAGCAAGGAAACCTGACCTCAAGAGAGCTTGTGGTAGATGCCATATTGAAAAAAAAAAAATATCTGTGCATAAAAAAAATATTCTTTGAAGTGATTTAATAGGCTTAACTTGCTTGACTATCATGCCCTCTTGTTTTCAAATGCGTGTGATTCTCAGAGCATTAATGCATACTGTATACTAGTATGGTCCCTGACTTGAATTGTAAGTCCATGTTTCATATGTGTATAAAAGTTGTGTCTTGCAGCATCTTGAAGGTTGGTATCTGGATATGTGAAGCTAAATGTAAATATACAAAATAAAAAAAAAAATAATGAGATTAATATGAATGAATATGATAATTACATGAGAGGATTTACATTTGAATGTAAACAGTACATGTTTTTCTAATTGGTCTAATAAAAATATGATCTCTTCCTACTGCTTTTGCTATCTTTGGAGTATTTTATGGACTAAGGACCTGGCCCCTTCCTACTTATGCTCAGACCCACTCAAAGGTTACTCAGTGGAATGCAGTAGTCAACTAATCAAACTTACACAATCCTAAAAATTTTTTGTAGTTGTTAGTAACAGCTGGTCTGTGTTTCCATCGTCATGTTAATTTGGCTTCAAGGTAGTGTAGCTGCCTGAAAAGGGGTAACTGGGACATCCCTCCACGCCTTGGCCATTGGTTCCCATCTCTTCCTCATCCTGGCACTAGTGTTCCATGGCCTGCAGAGACAATCGGTGAATTGAATTGACTCAAACTAATGAACAACAACAATCTGATCTAGCTTAAAATATGGCTGTGCAAATACTCATTCCAACACAAAGGATGAGATGAGAATGAATTTTAATAATGTGGTGGAAGCTTAGATTATCTCTTCTGGTGATGTCAAATTAAATGGCCTTTAATGTTAGGAGGTTTGGCTTTTTTATTTTATCTTTAAACAGGAATGTCCAGCTGTGGTGATTGTCCATGATGATGTTCAACTAGGCATGTGGCTAACAGCTCTTTAGCTCTTTATTTCTATGAATAAATAATCAACACAGCTGGAGTTTTGCTTTATTTAAAAAAAAAAAGGGGGGGGGGGTTAATCCTGTAGTTAGACAAGTAACAAGTTTTGAGAGTATGTTTTTTAGTGTCTCTGTTATTCCCTACAAACCTTGTAAGAGTGATTAGGTTGCATACTTTAGAAATTTATATAGTAGCTGTCTTAACAAGACAAAACCATATACATTTTGAGCAGAGTGCTTGTGTCTTCTGCAGGGAAATACGAGAATTGGCTAATTAAGTTTCTGGGCTATCTTCCTGAATGATCCATGCTTTATGTTTGAATCTACTGTGGTACTTAGCCAGTCCAGTGAGGAGGTCTGCCTACCTGGCTTATGACATAATCAGATTGTTTTCCTTTTCCTGACCTTCAGCGATTATTTTTCCTCGATAAACCAATGTCTTCTTACATGATTGTTACTAACAAGTTTGAAAGACATAAGAATTCAAACAATTTTGTTAAGTATCTGAATGGAGTTTCTTCACTTCTCAGATTCTTTTGATCAAGTCTCTTTTTGAAATTTGAAGCTTTGTCAGAACCTATTTCCTAAGTGTTAACGTCTTTCTCTGTGCACAGTGTAGCTAACAAATTTCATCAGACTTTCTCAAGAAGCTGGTTTTTTGAAGGAGTGTGATAATATCTTTGAGTGAAGAGATAGGAATACTGTTTAAGGTTTTTCCAATGCTCTTAGAACTCAGTTATTTATCTTTTTGAAAATAAGAGGTAAAGATTTTAGTACTGAAGTTCAGATATTCCCCCCCAATGGTCTGAGAAGAAAAAGCTGCAAACTTTGTTCTAGCTTGAAATTATAGAAGAAAAGCAGGAAGTCAGCTGCTTGTTTTATGCTAGGAGGGCACGTTTGTATTTACATTGCAGAAAAAGCTTAAAGTATTGCATTGAATGACCCGTTTTTTCTTCATTATCGCCATAGAATGATGAATAAGTGTACACTGAATGCAAAATATCAGTCTAAAGAACTGTTCTGAAGTTATGGCAGCAAAACAAAATTACGGGGCTTGTTCCTACTATTCATTAGTTCTGCTGAACAGGTGTGTGGAAGTTGCTTTGCAAGCAGTGTTGTGAGTTTTTACATACCTTCTTAAAACTTTACAACCTTTCTTTTATGGGAAATAAGCATTCTGTTGTGTAAGATGGTTTTCACGAGTAGTTCAAAACTGTTTTTAAATTTTATGCAGAGGGACAATAATCTAATACATAGTAAAGCAATGTCTTTAAACAAATGTGGTATCACTTAGGTACTTATCAGTAACTGTCCCGTTCATGGTATTCAGTCATTCTGCCTTTCATTAGCCTTTCTCAATTGCCTTGAATAAGCTGGAATATTTATTAACATGTGTGCTCTATTGTGGAATGTTCTCATTTTAGTTATGTGACTATGTTTAAATCTATAGGAGTTCAGGGGAAGCTTCTCCACATGCAGCAATTCACTTTGAAAATAGGAAAATAAAGGTACAGTTATTCTGAGAGAAGATGCAGTTTTTAAAGGCAGTTTTAAAATTAACACTTTTGCCTTTAGGTGTCTCAGCAGGAGGAAGCTTTTGTTCTGCCTCCCTCTTCCCCAGGTTGTTTCCAGAAATCTAACCTCCATGTTGCTAAGTCTAATAATGAGAGTTCTAATGTTGAACACTATTTTAGTGCCACTGCTTGATTCTGTCGGAGATTATTTCTGTGTGAGTAACTCAAGACTGGTTCAAAAAAGGCTTTGATATTTTGCTAAATAAATCTGCAAGAACATCTGGTTTTTGTGTAGTAGATGCTTCCAAACAGTGCCAAATATTATGTAAATTTATCTATTGCTCGCTGGCTTCATTTAGTTCAGGAGATTAAAAAAAATCCCCTAAATTGCTTGTCATATGAACACTGAAATGCCTGTCCTCTAACAGATTCTTTGTTCTGTAAACCCACTGCCGAAGTATTTCCTATAAACTCTAACTTGTAACTTTCCTTGTTATATCTTTCTAGGCTTTGCAGATCAGGTATGGCAGAATAAGTATATCACCTAATTCATATAAATAAAATTTTCATGTATTTCAGTAATATTTTTCTGAGCTCTTGATTGAAAAAGTATTTTTGTACACTTTACATAGCAAAGTTAATATTGTTTGAAAGTTTAACTTAAAAAAGGTGCAGTTACCAATTTTCAGGTTGGACTATTAAAATAGTTCACATAATGTCTGTATAATGCTAGAGGTTTGTATTATAGGTCCGGTATTACACAGGGGTGCTTTTGGCTGGCAGTTCTTAGTCCAAACTGAAGCAGTTCCTTGCCTGCTGAAATTTTTGCTGCTTCTGTACTAGCAGAGCAGCATTTTGTATTGAACGGAATACTACCCTACCAGTTCTTTTCATGTAAAAAGGTTAAGTGATGAGCTGGGAAAAAATAGATGGAACCTCCTGACAGTGGAGAATTTCTTGTTCTGGAGAAATTAATGTCAATGCTCCTTTGCACTGGAAAGGGGCAGAAGTCCTTGAACTTGTCTGTGGTCCATTTGGTGATAAGGCAGGGATGAATTTGCTGTTCATTAAAAGTCTGGCCGTTGTAGTCACTGAAAGCTGACTATATTTACTAGTAAGCAAAAAGGCTCCTTCTTATTCTCTGATATTTATGTTTACGTTTTATTATAAAAAAAACTGCTAATAAAAATCAGATTTGATTTCTGTTAGATCAGTTGTTGTTTGTATGATCATTTCTAGAGCACTTTTACGATTTAAGTATACTAAATTTAAACTATATTTACAAGAGTCTTGCAGTAAGGAATGTCTTGGGAATTTATTAAGACTTGAACTGAGTGGTACTTTGTTTTCCTGAGAACACCTTTCAGGAATTCGGAAGCAGTCTAATATGTGAATCTTCTGTCTCAAACAATGAACCTCTAAAAAACCAAAATGTGCTTAAACAGTTTGAATCCTTCTTGATTTTTTTTTTTTTTTTTCCCTTCCCTCTTTTAAAGGTGCATTTGAACTTCTTACTGTTTCTCCATCGGCTAGCAGAAGAAGCCAGGACAAATGCTTTTGAGAACAAAAGTAGAATAATTAAACCTGAGCACACTATAGCTGCAGCAAAGGTAATAAAGCATTTTTGATATTTTTCTTTTTTGTTTAATGTAAAATGTATTATGACAGCATATACAAAAGTTTTCTGTGTTAGTGTTATGTTTTTATTTATAATCCAAAACCTGCAGAAATGTAATGTTCTTTAATCCATCATTGGCATAATTCACTGTTACCAAGACATCAAATTAATTCTCCTTGCCCTGTTATAGCCCTATTTTTCTTGATTATTCCATGTTTAAATTCATAGTTTCAATATGTGGGTAAGTCTACACAGTAGTCTACCAGCAAGCATCCATGGGCTGAAAGCCCAGGGAACAGGAGCAAATTCCAAAGTTGGAGGATCTTTATTTCAGATGATACTATATCAAGGAAGTATGCTGTCTTAACTTCAGTAATATAAATGAAGCTTTATGGAAAAGTGAGAAATAGTTCAAAGACGTTCAAATATCTTACTTATACCTTCAGTTCTTACTTGCTTAGTCTGAAAGATGTTTGAAGTGGATTCTTGCAGCGTTGTGTGGATACTACTTGAACAAACAGATACTTTGTGATGTTGTGTTGGGCAAGGGAAGAACTAAGGGAGGATTAAACTGTGGATTGCTATATGGGTAGTTCAGCGTAACAAAAATTGCTGTATGAATATCTGTGAAGGAGGAATCCTCTGCATTACAGAGCATGGTAAGTTTTGTGTACATGCAAAAGAAGGGAAAGAGGAAGGTGTTATTCAGCTTTCTCTCTCTAGAAAGAATTAGAGTAGTGTCAAAGTATGACTGAAATCCTTTTGAATTCTGTAGGTCATTTCACTTGCTAGGATATGTCTGCTTTACCTAGGTTTCATGAAGGAACTCTGTCTCTTTACTTTGTTGAATTACCTGTTCAACCACCTACTCCTGCTGGGCAAATTGGAAGAACAAAACTCAGTGTTATCTGATATTTGGGTCCTGTGGCTTCTGTTTATCTTCAGTTTTGTTTTTTTTTTCTCTGGTGAAATGTTTAGTTTGATACTTTATATTACTATAGTAACAGAAATATATACAGGATGTGTAGGGTAGCCAAGTGAATGTTACAGTTGGAATCTTACGCATTTGTAATTTCTTTTTAACTGCAATCTTAACATTATTTGAACATTTTTGTGCTCCATTTATTTTTTTTAAGATGAGAAGAAAGGAAAAACTGCCTGTATTTTAATAATGTTAACACTTAAATGGTCCCACTTGGGCTTTGAAGTTCATTTTTCAACTTAAACTCCAAACCAAAAAATGTCCTTCCAAGGGTCTGGGCACTCTTGATATAGAAAGAAATAAGGCATTACAAACAAAAATTGAGCATAGTAGCTGTATAATTGCAAATCTTACTTTTTTTCTTTTTGTCTAGGCCTAACGGGGTAAGAGCTTCAAGGAATCTGCTGAGGGCTATTGCCATTTCTCAGCATTCATTTTTAAAATAAGCCTTTTATTTTACAGAATTCTTGGTTATGAATGTTCTTATTTAAAAAAAAAAAAAAAAGCTTTCTGATATGGCATTTTTCTGTATGCTTTTGCTTTATTTCTAACATTTTCCCTAGACTTYTACCCTTGGTGACTCTGCTCTTGGAAACAGATTGTTTGGCTAGGTGAACCTTTGGTCTGAGTAGCCTAGCGTTTTGGATCTCTTACTGCTGCCTGGATTGTAGTGATAAAAGCAGTGATAAACATACTTTTTTCTTTTTGCAGGTTATTTTAAAGAAAAGCAGAGGCTAGAAAACAGACCACTGGAATTCCAAAGCATGTTTTTCTGTGTTTTCTTCCTAACCTGAGATCCTGTGAGCCAGCTTTCGCACTTGTGGAAGTATTTAGTTTTATTGATGTCTATCTCCTGACTCTGAGTATCTTGCTGTTTCTTTAAAAAAAAAATTTAAGAATCTTACAATGTATATTTTCATACACTTCATGCATAATTTTAAAATGTGTGTCGCTTGTCATTTAAGACTTTTGATGTACCTTATTTCTTGCATAATAATGGAGGAATGCCTATACCATAGTCACTCTTCAGGTACGATGTGTCATTTATTATAAGAAGTGTGAAACTTTTAAAGGAGAACAGTAATAAAAATGCAGGTTTCACTAAATCCATTATAGATTATGCAGTTCAAAGCAGATTTACTAGCTAAACAAAATCTTGGCTTTCAAAACAATCGCTGTAGAAACTAGTGTATTAAATATCTTGGCTTCACTTTATTTATAAATGTCGTAATATTTTTTAAATGACTTTGAAAAGTAGGCTAAAACTTCTGTGTTCTGGGGAAAGAATACATATTTTGTATTTCTAAATCATGCTCTGAACTGTTAAGCTGGCCTGTTGTTTGATGTGGTATATGAGACAAGTTGGTGGTCTCTAATTCAGTTGGTGTGGACAGATGCATATTATGGAAAAGAAAAGATCTGGCACAGCTGATGTTTTTGAAGTTAGATCCTTTACAAATAGTGAAGATAAGTTGGCATGAGTGCCAAGCTACTTCCTCCTCCCTTTTGAGCGTCATCATAACTTGTCAGAAGTCTGGAAATGTACCTTATATAAAAATATCTTTTTTAATAAAAATCATATTCTATTCCTAGTCTGATATTTTTGAACAGTTGCTGAACGCTTTGCTTAATAAATCTTTTAATAAAGATATAGTTGAATCTTACAGTTTGAGCTGATAATAGAATTTTGTGGAATATGTGGTAGCTGATCCTTCATATGCACAGTGAGCTATCCTTAAAATAAAGAATATTTAAAAACATTATGTATTGAGTAGTCTAATTTTGTTTAACACGTTACTGAGTATATTCTAGAAACTCAGCAAAAAAGAATTGCATTTTGTAAATATTTTTGTAGTCTAAAGAAACTGGAGCAATGCCAGAACTTCAAATTTCATATCATGTCCACGTACTTTTTAAAATCCTGTACAACCTGTGAAAAGTCATCCTTTTACAGTATGCAGAAAGGAAGGATGACTCTTCTGCTTTACTTAACTCAGGGTTTAGTTCAGTGTGCTTCTTGTAAGGTTGACTAGATTCCTTATTCTGCATTTTCTTCTCTTACTCCCTTGGAATCCACAAAGAAAGCTGAGAACATACATGCGTAGAGGATATTTGGACTTAATAATCTGAAGTACATTCTCAGGAATAAGGGAGATCTGACTAGGTAGTTATATTTTTCTTTGTAATTACTGTCCGTGATTTAACAATATTATTGCAACACTAGATTTTCCTTTGTTAGAAATGTTTTCTCTTAATTTTTCCCTGAAATACTTTCTTATAGTCTTGTATAACCACATACCTTTCCTCATTGTACAGTTATTTGAGTGCTGTAGCTTCTTCTGGAACTTGTTTTGATGTCCACTTTAACTTTTTCTTTTTTGATTTGCCTAGGGGCAAGATCCACTCTGAGCTTAGTGGAATGTTCTCATTCTCATGTAGTAGATGGATGATCAGCTACTGTTGGGGGAGGGAGGCAAGGAAGGGTTAAAACCAGCCACCAGTGTACTTTTTTAATATTTTATACAGTGGTTTTGGCCTGTATTCATGGTTAAGAAGGTGCCTTTTTTTTTTTTTTTTTATAGGAGAGGGACTTCTTTCTGTAAGCCCTGAGAAGTTTGAGTCAGAATGTGTCCTGTCACTAGATTGCCAGGACTTTGTGAACGTTTCATAGTAGCTGAAGCAGGCAGGTATCAGAAGACCTGAATAGCTTGGCAGGTATTCAGGTTTCTCTCTTTAAATAAATGCTCACTGAAAATTAATGTGATTGATCTAGTGTGATTAAACATTCAGAAATATACAATGCTATTATGTTTTTCTAATATCTTCTTCTTGAACGTTCACCATAAGGTTAATTATATTCATATTTGGCAGCTCTTCTGTACTCCTTCATGTATATACATAGGGTATCTTCTCTACATAGTACTCCTTACTGGATTTTTAAAATCAGAACTCCTTACGGCAGTGTTGTCTAAATACTCATGAACACTTCCAATTAATATAACTTTGGAGGATATACTAATAACCTGTTTTCTGTTATTGAATCTCTATTTAATGACAAAACATCAAAGCACGTAGTTCTAGAAAATGTCTTTTTAAACTAGATCTGTGGTAGAAGGCCTAATGAAATTGGGTTCTCTTATTTGAATTCCTGTGTTGATTCTCTGCYGTTAGGAGGAAAAAGGCAAGGATTATTGAGGGAAGAGTCATGCTGATGCATTAATAAGGTGTCTTTTCCTACTCAACTGTTTTCATGAAACCTTGAGAAATTTAGTGTTCAGAAACCATGGAGACTATTGACTCACTATTGAATGTCCTCTGGTTTTAAAGGTAAGATTCAAGAGATTTTGGGAAGGAGGGGTGCTCAGACAATACAGTTATGACTCTTCATTTCCTCAGGAAAGCAGGATAGAAGGCCTAAAAAATTAAAGGCACACTAAGACATTATCCAGTTTTTCCATTCTCTTTCTTCTCTTTGCAGCTTTCCCAGTGTTCTGTTTCACGTCCTACCCCGCCCTTTCACTATGACCATCAATGGAAGAGGGAAAAGTAAAAATGAAGAAGTAGAAGAATTTGGCAAAAGTACTTCTGGTGGCCCTTGTCTTGGTTTTCAGCTTTTCATGTAGCTAATGTTAGTCCCTGGACCAGTGAGTGGTATCACAAGTGATTAAGGCACAAAAGAAGAAGAAGAATGTTATTGATAAGCAGGTGACTATGAGGGAAGAGAGTGTTTTCCCTTGTGGGCTGGTGCTGCTGCTGTTTTTGTTTCATCTCATGTATGGAGTGACTGATGAAAGAGGATCTGCTGTTTGCCAACTTGAGTAGGTCTTCTTGTGAGGAGTATGCGCTATTTTAGCTCTCATGGTCACATCATTTTGCTTGCAAGATAAGCAAAGAGAGAAGATAGTTGTGAAAGCTTTAACACTAGATTCACTCATACTTTTGTTTTAATTTGTAGGGTGTGTAAGTTTAATATTTTCTGAGTGTTATAAATCACCTGATTATTAGCTTTAAAATATTAAAAAAAAGTGTGAATATTAAGAATGGTATATCAGTGAAGGTTAGATCTATGGAGAGATCTAGCTTTTTAACTCCTAATGGAGTCAACAGGAATATATGAACTTGTATACTTTTGTGGGTCAGGGCTCAATGATCCCTGTTCTATTTGAATCTAAATTTATGTTGAATCATTAAGTCTGCTGTTTTGATTCAGAAAATCAACACAGGTGCTGGAGAGGACATTTATGCCTTGGAGTTTCATTGTGCTTGTATGTGGAGGAGTGCATGGTTGCTAAAAAAGAATCTTAAGTTGCATAATACAAATAGCAAATATTCTCTGGCTATAGCGATACAGTAAAGGAAAAAAATTCGGAAATATTATGGTGTAATAGGAAAATTCTTTTTCTAGCCATAAGGTGGGGATAGAGCAAAAAATGTCTTTTTCTTCCCTGCAGTAACTTCCCTTTAGAGAAAATATTCTCTTTATTCCTACCAAAAATGATACTATAGGTTGTGACACTTCCAGACATTTTTTTTGAAAACTACCAAGCCTGCACGGCTGACATATGTAAGGCAATTAATGTTTAAAAAAAATTCCCATTCACATCAAAAAAGGGTGTTCTGGTGATCCATGCTGAGAGGGTAAAAGTTAGATATGCAAGGCTTTGATGGATCTTGAAGATTTTTCTTTCTTCAAAGCTCAGTGTTTCAGCATCAGATAGTTATTTGTACAACATAGCCTCGTTTTTAGAAACTGGTATGTTCTATGGGCAGTTTTATGCAGGAGGTTTTTGTACAGGACACTGCTCATATAGCAACCTTAACTGTAAAACATATAGCTCGTATTGGTTGAATTGCTGACTCGGCATTCCATTAGTCTTTTATCAGCTTAGAACAACTAATGATAGGGCATTGTAACTCCTAAATACATAGGGTTTTGAGGTGACTTATGATTATGAGTATATATTTAGAAGGTGTGACATATTTCAAATAAAAGTGCTGATTACAGTAAAACAAAATTCCTTTTTCCAGAGCTGTAACCTATATGTCAAATTTAAGTTCTTCAGACTGTTTCAAAGTGCTATGAGTAGTTGTTTTTCAGTTCAATATACTCTATATATGTATTGGAATATAGATTCCTTGATATGTTTTAATGGTACTGTACTCGTAGCTGCTGTGGTAGCCTACCTGGATATGATAAAAGAGCATAATAGAACAAATTTCTTACATGTTTGAGTAGTTTCAGTTCTAGGTTGAGAAGATGCTGACAGCATTTTTGTTGTACTAAATACAGAATTGCAACTTTTTGAGGAAGCTGGTGAAGAGTCTTCCCACCTGACAGCTCGTGGTTCTGCAGACATAGTTGGTATTCATTCATTTACTGTTTGGTGAACAATGTTAGGGGTATGTCAGTTTCTTTGCAGTCCACATTCATCAAATTCACATGGGCTTTGGTACATAATATTCTCCCGTGGGCTGGGTTATTAATGTTATCCTGACCAAACTGCTGAAAGATCTTTTCAGGTCATTTGATACCTGTAAGATCAAGTTTCTTACTGAGAAGGTCACTTTCCTGGGGGAATGATTTCAATGCGTGGAGAACTTGGTAGAGCATAGAAAAACACCTAAACAGCTCTAAAATTACTTCTGGTTTACAAAAGAAATGTAGACACAGCCTTACTACTGGGTATTAATGTGATTGCAGCAGTTAAATAAAACCAAGAGCACTTCCTACAGGAATGGCTTGCTCTTAACCTCCTAGCACTAGGTCAGGCTCTACAGAAACAGAGACTCCTATTTTGTTTCCTAAGTGTGTAGAAAGCACAGAAAGATAGGTATTTTAGCAATTGAACAGATCCTGAATCCAAAATTATAAAGGGCAAACACTTCCAAATAAATGTAATAAGGAATAGTGTTGGATTAGCTGTAGATTCTAATCCCTTATATCAGGTTTAAATTGGTCTAATTTTATTTGTGCTAACCTCTAAAATTGACAGACTAATGTGAATTTTTTTCATTTGTTTAACTTCAGCAGGTAAGTACACACACAGATTAGATTATATAACTGAAATCAGTTTTAATGAGATCTGCGCAAGTTTTATAAATACACCAGATAAAGGAAAACATTTAAGTAACATGTAAGCCAGTTTTTAAAATTCTATTGCATAGCTGAAATCATCTTAGTACAAGCAAGCCTCTAGTCCTAGCTGTTGGAGGGCACTCACAGGGTAAAAGCTGAAGTTAACATACTGATGGTGGGTTACATTTAAACATGTTTAAATTCTTTATTCTTTAGTTTGTTTTTACTCTTCAGAGAAAATTATGTGTGTACAGTGCCGTTTCCAAAATTGGTCAGCTGTTCAAATATTACTGATTTCCTGAAGGTTGGTTAGCAATTAAAAATAAGTTAAAGACAGACCCTAATTTAAAAAAAAAGGGGGGAGCAGTAAGGGAAAGGGAAGGGTAAGTGCACAGCATAGTAAATGATTGTCTGGCCAACCTTAACTGTGTTTCTGTAGTTTCACAATTTGTTTTTCACATTGAAGTTTAATTGTGGGTTCCTGCACTTTCCAAATTTAAAGGGTTGGGTTTTGGGGGAGGAGGGCAGTAGTTTTCATATAGTCTAAGTAACAATGCCCTTCTAAAACTTTTTCCAATAAAGTTAGTGCTGTGTCTGTTCAACCTTAACTTCATCTTAACTAAGGTTTTCTGGGATATGGGATACCTTCCTCAATTGTCGTCAGAGTTCCACATGGTAATTAATTTTGACGGTACTTTTCCTGTTGCCTTTTCTGGAAGTTTTTTCCACAAATTCATATGAATAAACCTTGAAAATTCAGATCAGAAGTGGACGAAAGAAGTTCATCTTCCTTGGTCTAAGAGCTTTACAGGAAACTTTTCCATAATTCCTAAAATTTTGCAAAATACTAACAGTATATGTAAATTAACTTACCTGCTTTTCAGTAATTCATCTTGATTTTGTTTTCTTTAATGTTTCCCTTTCCTTTTCTGGATAAGACTGCAGAGCATAGTGAAGTTTTATTTTAGGGCAGCAACAACATTTAAAAATCCACTACTGCCGAAAGAATGGATTAACTATCAATTTTCTTTGAAGGCACATTAGTATTCTTTATGTGAATTTGGGCAATAATGCATTTTTCATTTAAATGTTTATATGACCAACAGGTTGTTCACCTATAGATGTTTGTCATAGATTAGTAAGTGTGTATATATGTATATATAAGTCACTGCAGAATTAAAACTGAGAATTCTCTTCACCACTACTTGTGGGTTTTTTTGGGTTGGTTTGTGGGGTTTTTTTTTTTGGGTGGTGGTGGTGGTGATGTTTGTTTTTTAGTGGAAAGAAGGGAAAGCTACCAAAGATGGTTAACTTGATGAATAGGCACTGTAGTTCGTACAAGAATACTTCAGCAGTCTGTTGCCTTTGAAATGTATACTGAGTTCAAGACAATTTAAGGAAAAAGCTTCAAAGGAGCCATCGACAGCTAGGTGAAGCTTTCTTTTCCTTTCTTTGACTGAAGTTTATAAAATGGGAAGGAGGGAAGGAACAGTTGGCTAAGAACGGTTCCAAATACAAAAAAACACAGTCTAGCCCCATCACTGGTATTATTTCAGATTTATACAATCTCTTGCAGACAAAATGATCTGAAATTAGTTTGAAGCCACTGTCTCAGAAGATACCTGTGCAGAAGAAAGCGTCAGTCTCGCAGTCAAGGCAGAATATGACACTTCCCCTGGTCTCAGCTATTGTGGCCCTGTGGCACGTGCTCTCCTGCTAGCCATGGGTGTGTGAAGTAAGGATCTGCTTTGGGCAAATTATCCAGGTCTTGAGAGATACACTGCTGTATCCATAACACCCTGGGGGAATTTCTTTGGACGTCAGCACTGGAATGGCCTTGGTGTCTTTCCACGTGATTCTATAGCAGGTCTGCCCCGGAGAATCTTCTAGCTTTTTCTAACCTTTCCTCTAGGTTTTTCTATGCTTTTAGGGACATTAATATAGAATATTTTAATTAATTTGCTTTAGTTTATCCTAAATTGTGAGGTGTTAATTGTACTATAATTTTGTACCTACAAACACAAAGAAATTTTGTTGTTATTGTTCATGCTACCATGCTTTATGTTGAACTCTCCTTATTTGCTAAACAGCTAGCTGGCAGTGCAGCTATAGCTAAGAGTTGGAAGAATAGGCAATATTAAAAACACAGGATGAGTGCAAGCACAGCAGTTTTACTTTGGCATATTATTTTCATGAACCTAGCATCTTTTGCAAGGTTTTCCTGGAAATAAAAAGAAAACACCTTTCCAAATCATCTTTACTTGGGTAGAATGGATGCTTAATTACACCAAACTTCTCCAAAACAAACGTTCATTTATTGACCTGAATTGTACCTTGGATATTTCTGCTAACATGGTTTTTTCCTACTTCTTGCTTGCCCACTTTCACTCACAAGGGAAGAGGATGGGATAAGCTGGATACTCCTTTCTTCTAAGGAAAACTCTTCTAATGGCTCTTTTTTTGTGAAGTTCGTGGTGAAGCAGAAGGCCATGTATCTCTAAAATTATGTCTTAGAAATTCGGGGATTTACCGAGAAGGTATTATTTTGTCTCTACTAGCTGTAGTTTAAAACATTTGTTCTGATGTGTAAAGACCTTGTCTGCACGTACTGGATTTTATGTATACAACTTTTAAGAAATTTAGATTTTTTTTTTTTTTTTTTTTTTTTTTTCCCCCAGTTCAGAAACTCTAGATATTTTCTAATGTATAAAACTCCAGATGGAACTTAGACTGCCTGGAGCTATGTTTTATTCTCTGAAGAACCCATCAATTTAAAATATCAGGCTACTCTCTGGTTGAGAATGGAGAGGATTTTTGTTAGATTATTTTAAATTTTTGTTCAGTTTTTTTTGCTTACAGGGGCTAATAGATATTTTAAAGGGTTTTTTTTGCTAAATATTTGATATCATATTCCTTTATTCAAGCATGAAAATCCAATTATGACTCATGTCCCAGAGAAGTCTTCCAGTTTCCATAACATTCCTGATATTCTTAATTTTGAAGACTAAGCAGAGTTTCTTCCCAGTATTTTCTGTTCGTCTTTTTCCAACCCCTAACTTCAATGCTAAAGGGAAGAGAAGGAGAGGAGAGGATGGCTGCAGAACATTTACACTGGAACCTAAGCAGTAATACTAACAGGTACCAGGCTTTAAATAGTGAAAAGAGTAGGTGAAGCAAATGCTCCATGTTCCTTGTCAAACTTAGATGGTCCTCTGGGGACACAATTCACAAGATTAACCTTTGTTAGCAATGCTAGTGCTTTTGCTTAAAAATTGTGGAAATGCTTTCCCCCCACCCCCCACCCCCAAAAAAAAGCTTTTTTTTTTCCTCCTTATTAGCAAAAAAGAAGAAAGTATCAGATCCAATGTAAACAGGAACCAGAACAATTTAATTTCTTCTTTAGTGTGATAATTATTGATTGAAAAACATTTTGTTTCATTTTCTTTATATTTTTTTCTCTGAGGATTACCTATTCTTTTGAGAAAACTTCTAAAAATTAGAAGCTGAATGTTTAAAGCTGGACCACAACTGGGACTATATAAATTGTACTAATATCAGTTTGTTAAAAAACTAACGTGAAGTTATTGAACAAACAGGCAAAATACTCCTGATAGTAAAGAAACACTTTTGAAATACCAGCTTTTTTCATGTTTCCTCTTGCAAATTCCATGTAAAATTATAATGTTTGTTAAAAATCTTGTGTATAATATTTTTAGAGCTTAGTAAGTTTAACTCCTTTTAAGATAACTCTGCATCCCTCTTGAAAAGAAATGTGGACCATGTTTGAGACATAATTTGTGTAACAAAATATCTTTATTTCTGAGTTAATTTAATTTTTACATGCCTCTGTTACAGAGGAAGTATACTTTTAATAAAAGTCATGTGTTTAGAGCAGTAATTTTTGCATTCAACATAAATTATTTTTATGTTGTAACTGTTTGATGTGAAGTCTACATTTTCTGTGAGTAAACTTCTTAGCAGTTACAGTATGGATCTCATCTTACTCTATCAGTACCACTGTGTTACCAATCACTATATTGGAAATAAATCTTTAGAGATTAATATCAAATTTTGAGCAAAACTATGATTGTACTTTCAATACAAGATGCACTCACAATCATTTTTTACCTAGGCTTCTTGTACTATCCTTGGAAACCCAGAGAAAAATAAATTTTGGTCTGTTCTTGTAATTTCCCATTTAAATAGGATCTAGCACCACATGAAACACTTTACTGACCTTTAGCAATGTCAGAACATGAAACAGAGGAGGAGGATATCCTATGGTGTATAGTACATTAAGAGGATTACCTCATCAGCATGAAAGGTCCATAACTAATCTACACCAGAGACATGTGAACTGTCGGAGGAGGACATTCTTCAGGATATAAAGAAACACATCAAAACATTTTCTCTGAGAGTTGTTCAGCATGTAAGTGGAACAGCCGGTATGGGAATGTTTCTGAATTCTAGTGGCAAATTTGTTCTCTTTCCAGTGTTTTTCATTCATATACCTTCCCCCCACCCCCCCACCCCCCCCCCCCAAACAAAAAAATGTCAAGGTTAAGTTGGGGTTGATAAGACACAATCAAATCCTGCTTCTTATGAAAAATTAAACTGGGGGGGGTGGGGTGGGGGGTTGTTCCTGGTATTTTCTTTACATTAAGAAGCAAGGTTCTTCCTACCTTGTTAACTGTGGAGATCTAATAACAGAAACATTGCGGGAGGTAACTGATTAAGAGGGAAGCAAATTTTTCTTTTTTTTCAAACTTCCTAAACTGTACCTTTACACTAGTTTAATGTATTCTTTCTCCAGTTTTGCTTGGGCTTGTATGAAGCCAGTAGAAAAACTAATTATGAAGATTCAAGTTCTAGCACTAGGCAAATAAGATGCAGTTCTACCCATCCGTCACACACAACCCTGTAACTGCTGCTGTGATAGTCATGCTGTTAACTTACAGCATTTGTATTATCTTAATACATGTTTTTCTATGTATAATCTTTTTTTCTAACACAATACTTGGTGATAGATTGGAAAAATTGGCCAAAAACTGTAAATACAGTTTTCCAGAAATAAAGAGCTCATGTAAATGAGTCAACTCAAAGTTTTAGTAGCCATGCTTAAATCTTGCAAATAACATGGGTTTTAAATCTTAGGGCTTGAAAACCCGGTTTCAGTTTTGTGTGTGAATCGTTGTTTGAAAGTATTCCTTATTATTAAGAGGGAAAAAAAAGAATCCAACACTGAATCTATGGAGGCTTGCCAAAAATTGTTTAAATTATCCTTATTAGGTCACAGTAATCTATTCAAACATGTGCTAGAATTGTTGGCTCATATACATTACAATATAATCCTTGAGTAGAAGAGCAGGATAACAGAGGAAGGCATGCTAAGCAACTGAAAAAAAAATTTTTATCCTGTTTCCGTATTTTTCAGTTTCAGGTATCTTTTTTTGTTTTCTCTAATAAGAAATTAGATTTTGTTGCCCTATAAGACTGTCTCATGTGCTGATTGATCAGATTTTGTAATATCTCTGAAATTCTTATCATTATCCATCCATTTTAATTATATTTCTTTTCAACAGCAAATGTATCTTATTTAAATGTTTTCTTGCAGCTTGCAGTACTCTAAAACTTTTTTGAGCAGATAATTCACAAAATTTTCCTTCTTTGCCATGAATTGTTGATGAATAATTCAGTTTCTTCAAGTGTATTCACCATTCAGAATTGTTTTTTGAATATTCTTAGTGAGTCTTGGTTTTTTAGCTCACTGATCAGCCGTCTGTTTTCACTGATTGCCATTTGAAAGGCAACAGCCTGTAATCAGCCAGTTAGTTTGCATGTTATGTTTCTTTGTCCTGATTGAACATATGTAATAATTCCTAGCTGGAAGCTTGCAGAAGACAGATGTAAACATGCCTTTCAGTAAACACTTTCTGAAGTGTGCTTAAATTGCTTAAGTCCATATTCCTGATGATAAACTTCACTTCATTAACTTGGGAAAAGCTAAACTGAAATATATATTTTTTTTTTTTTTTTTAAAGATCTGAATTAATACTTGTGGAGAGTATTTCATACTAGTTGATCGGTTCTAGCTGCAGAATTATGTAAGTGTAATAAATAATACAGCCATACTGAAGTTCAGGGTTTTGGTTTTTTTTTTTTTTTGTTGGAGTGAAATATCATATTTATTCAGAACATAAGTAGTAGATGAAAGATTTGACCAAGTGCATTGGGGAAAACCCTTCCCCTTAGGAAAAGTCCAGGAAGAACAGATGTAATCGCCAATATTCAGTTCTAAGAACTGAAGCCCTTTGATCCGAAAGGAAGCCAACTACTAAAAATTTGCAGGCAATAACTTCTTTACGATACTATGCCCTCAGTTACTATTTAGACAGGCAAACTACTTTCTCTATCTGTTATCTGTTCTGTAGTAGGATCCAAATCTTAGTTCAGCTGAGGTAAATAACAGAAGTTATTAACATTTAAGAGATCAGTATTAAAAAATGTAGAATTGTGTATCTGGACTCCAGTAATAAGAGCCTTCTTATCACTGTCTTTAAGCATAGGATTTTCTTAGGGGCTCAGCTGTCTGGGCGTTGCAGTTGTTGAAGGGAAAAACATTTTAGGTGAACTTTTTGTAATGTCCATCATTTTTACTTTTTAGGATTGTTAACATTCTTTTTTTTTTGTCTGTAGGTAAATTCTGGGCCAAATTTTCCCCATTTAGAGTGGTGTAAATCCAAAGTCATAAGAAGTACTGCTGAAAATGGGAGCAAGATTTTGCCCCAGTAAGTTTGACTACTGCACCWTGCTCTGAAGCACAGTCTCCAGACTGCACTTAATTTTTCTATGATACTCAATGTTAACTAAGTAACGGCATCTGTACTACTGCTAAATTGAGGGTTTTGAATACTAGGCTTCCACACTAGCAGATATTTTTGGCAAGTATGTACCTTTACCGCAAAGTTGTTGCTATTATGGGATTGTTTTAGTCATATGCTGAAACTCATTTTCTTAAATGCACTTTTAATTCTTTCTTTGTTTTGTTTTTATTGTTTGCATAAGAACACCACATGCTAATTCACCACATGATGTGTATGCGCAGTCCAAATATCACAAAGTCAGTTCCAAAGTCCAGACATTTACCAGTCTCCCTCTCATAAAGCATATAATGGCAAAATCCTTATTCCAAATTCAAGTCAACCAGAACTTTGGAGTATCTTCAGAGTAAAATACTTTTCAGAACAGCTGCAGGAATCTTGATATATAACCCACAGTGGGGTGGACATAACCCTCTAATACTGAAAATATACTACATAATTTACACATGATGACAAGATAAACGTTTTTATAAGAATTTCTTCAAAAGAAGAAGGAGTAAGAAAACAACTAAAAATAAATAGAAACACTTTCCTGTTCTTCTAAGCCCACATCGGGTACAGCCATGACGGCAGCCAACACCTTTCTGGCACAGAGCCCTGCCAGTTGCTTCATCCCAAATTCAGAGGCATAAAACTCAACTCCTCTTCTGGAACTTTTCCAACCATTTTGGGAGTTTGCCTTCCTGAAAGAGGCTGGGGGAAGGAGTACATATACTCCTTCTTCTCTTGCTTCCTGCTTTTTAATAAATTGAAAATGACATAGTCTACAAACATACGCTTGGGTCCCCTCCTTATTTTGCTGGATTCCTCAAAAAGCATAAATCACCAGAAAGTTAAGTGTTATTAAATATTTTTATACCAATTATTTTGTCCAAGATCACACAGTTCTCTTATGTAAAGCAAAATTAATACATTTTAAAAGTGTTCACTGTATTTTATTAGAGCATATCATAAGCCATATAAAATAAGCTTCTTAAGTGAATGTCAAGGGGAAAAAACTTTTTTGGAATTTCCTAGGATTTTATATAGCCAGTTTTGCAGCAGCATACATCCATGATTTGATAAGGGTTTAGTGCATAATGTTTTCAACCAATTCGGCCTCAGTGAGTGTTAGAATGACAATCCTTAACTCAATAAATTTTCAAAAGTAAAATATTTAGAGAACTGTTTCTACCAAGAAACAGTGCTGAAGAGTTCTTCCAGAACATTATTTTTAAATCCATAAATATTTATGGAAGAGAAAGTGAAATTTTTACATACACACATATATGCGAACACATATACATATGGGTACTCTTCTACAAGTATGCATAAAAAAGACGTGTCTAGCCAGCCCATTGAATGTCAGTCCTGGCAAGATACAGCCTCAGATCCCAGTCCTATGTTTTCATCCTCATAGCTGAGAATTGTAAACGTCTTCTGAACTGAAGGAAGAGCAAGAGTGGAGTTCAAATGCAGATTCTCAAGTCCCAAAGGCCAGGCTCTGCTACACACAGTAAAGTGAAAGATATTTGATCTGTTTCTCTAGTTTACTCAGTCCTTGTATGTCACTCCATCAACAAAAAGAGTTAAATTCTGGTCATGGGGGACAACCAGATCTGTGCCATCTCATCTTACTTTCCCACATCAAAGGTCCTGGCACAGGGTGAGGTATGGGCTGCTGTTGCTGTAGTTACTCTTATCTGCTGAATGGTGTTTTGAGTCCAATTGACATCCAGAATATGGTAGAACAGGTCCAAAACTTCCCTTACCTACCCCAGAAACATTAGGCTGGACAGTTCGTAGTTTGCCTTTCCTTCCTCACCTTTTCAGGTGAAGCAGCAGAGATTGTCTGCTTCCCCTCCAAAAAGTCGTGACCAGGTTTGTTTGGTTTTCTTAAATTTCGAACTGTGATGACTGGCCATTTATGTGGGGAAGAGTGCTACTCCATGTTATTGTTTTATATTATTAAGGAAATCTGGAAAGTGTCCAAGTCAGAATCATTGCAAACTCTGATGGATGACTCTCAAAGTCAGGATGACTGACTTTACCCCGACTCCAGCACTTCCAACCTTTCATCTCCTGATATGAGTGAATTTTTCAAGTGCCAGAAGGTCTGACAGTCCTTCCTAGTGACTGAAACATCTTCATTTTGTCAAGATACATTACTTGGATATGGTTTTGAATTGGATCATAATTAAAGCAAGATACAGTCTAGAAGAGAGGTGAGTCCTGTTGGAATCTATTTCTCATCCTTCCTCTGAGGAATATGACTTAATTGTGCTAGCTACGGGGAAGCAGAGTTGCTCTTCTGAAGCCAAGAAAGGAAAAACTAATTTGGTTTCAATAAGAGGTGCTGGAAGCTGTCTTGTGTTCACTTACATACAGGTGAATTTTATTTTAAGGCCTCTCTATTAAATATTGTTCCATGCTGTCCTGGTTCTGCTTCATTATATACCCAGAATATTCGGAGGAGTCTTATGATTCTTATTGTAGATGAACGGACTAAAGCATTGTTTCTTAATTTCCTCTCAGACCCATTTTTACCAGGTTGTTATAACTGAACACACTAGGTTTCAATCATATGTTAAATTTTAGGTTGGTTAGATTATCCAGCATTGTATTTTCTGATTCATTTGGAGGACCTTGGTGTTAAATATTTCATATTAACACCTGGTTATCTAAGTGTTTATGTTAAAAAGAATTTAGTCTTTTTTTTTTTCACTTCCTAGATACTACGAGTGCTAAGAACATTGTCTGTTGTGAGAAGAAATATGAGGAGCTTGTCCTACATGTATTGAGAGACTGGGTTAAAAGGCCAGCGCTTTCAAGCCTTAGCACCTAAAACAGAGAAGTGCCCAAGTCAGCTTTTGGATATGTTAAGTGGGATTTTCCCAAACACAGCATTTTAAAGATGGGTCTAGACTACATTTGTTTAAGTAAAATATGCATGGCATATAGAAATGAAATGGTGGAAGGATTGTCTAGACATAGCAAAACATTAATTACAATGGAGTAAGCTATGTTACAAATTTCATCTTACTGTAAATGTGAGGCAATTTACCTGTCTGCTATTTTGATTGATCTCACATTCACACTGTAGCTTGTAGCATGAAGCCAGTTTCAAAACTTTCATGAATTCTGTCTTTATTAAAATATTTTCCTGCTCTAATTTGTTTTGGTAAGTTTAAATCTCTCTTTAAAAAGACCATATAATCCTATACTTCCAAACATCAATTTTATTGGGTTAGATTGTTCCAAAGCAAAAGGAAGGTTTTTGTGTCAACCTGAATTTCTCTCATTTGATTTCCATTTCATCCCAGGTGGACTAATAGGTTTGTTGATCCAGAGTTTTTCAAATTTTGACTAACAGGTCATTTGGAATTGGGAAAATGTTCTTGTTTTTAAAGCAAATGCTACAGAGCCACAATATAATTGGATTTCCTTGTAGTCTTTTCATTTTATGACTTTTTTCTTTATAAAGATAGAGGAAGGAGGTAATCGCAAAACAAAATGTTTTGCAAAAGTTTTTAAATGAAATTAAACTTAAAAAGCATACATTTTCAGTAAATGTCAGTGCATAAAGGTTCTTTCCCTTTCTCTCTCTCACTTTCCCTTAAGATATGCAAAGGATTGGTAGCTGGATGTTCTTAGTGCTGGGACTGAGCTCTGGATCTTGCTTTATTAAAAAAAATCTCAATTTTAAGGCTCTGCTAGAATTCCTGAAAGCTTTTAATCAGAGCTGGGTATTGAGATGGATATCAAGTCAGAAGAGATTAGTTTAGTTGATAATCCCCTGTAAAAAGTTTTCTTTTTGTGCTTCACTTAAGCTTGTATGTCTGCCTTGACTTCTGTGGGGTGCCAGAAAGTACAAGAAAGCAATAAATATTCTGAATCTGATCTGGCTTACTCAGGCAAAAGCCCCATTAGGAAACACAGTTTTTAATCATAGATATTTAAGTGAAGCAAAATATTCCATCATCTACCATTCTTAAAGCAGTACCAAAATTGTGATATGCTATTCAATTTCTTGGGGTTTAAAAATATTAATAAAAATAGTAATGTTTGACCCGGCAAAAGAATTTTCTGATGTTAGACTCCAGCACTTTGTGTACTATCATAAAGATTAAGTAGATGGTTCATCATTCCCAGAGACTGCTAAACTTGTAATATGCTGAAGCTGCAAAACCTTATACCCATTTTGAGGTTTTCATGGCTACTGTAACTAAACATATTAGATACAGCAAGAGCAGCTGCATTAAAAGCATTGCTGGAAGCAAGTAGAAAATGCTGTAGTGTCCTTTTCCAAAGAAGTTACATCTGCATTACTTTTCAGTGGGCATACAGAAGCGATGGATTATGAAATATTGGGAAATAACAATCATTACAGATTTTTTATTCAGATAATTACTTTTGTCCTTTTAGAATTATTTAAACATATGAAGCAGGAACTCTGGTCATATAAATGCAGACTGAAACAAATCTTTTAACTTTCCCACCTCTTAAAAGCTTCCATAATCAAATTAAATGCAGTTTTCCTGAAGGAAGAAGGTCAAGCTATATCTTTCCAATGCACTGAGCATGTTTTTTTTCCAAGAGAAGGGAAAGCTGTGGGTTATGCACTAATCATTACCTTTCAAATACAATGCAAACCCTTTCTGCCAAACAGGTGTAAGAAAATAATTGGGCCACTCGCACACTGCATTCTTTATGATATATAAATCTGCTCTTTGCAGAAGTATTCAGATATTTTGTAGTGGGAGAATGATCAAGGAAATAGCAAAAGTCTGAAAATGTATTTCAGAATTGATGGTGTGGGAACCAGTAAAGAAGGATGAGAATCATTGTTTGGTTCCAGAGGCAGTACTATTAATATAAGGGAAAGAAACATGCAGTAGAAGAAACTAGCACAGTCCTGAGTCTTTCCTAAGGGAGTTTAGTAGCAGGAAAGCACAAAAAGAGGAAGCTGGTGTAAGTTAATGTCATAGGTTTTATGTAAGTTCATGGGAGGGAGGAACAAGTGGGGAGGAAGGAGTAGGTGATGAGGAGCAACTCTACTTCAACTTTTGTACAAAATTTACAAATATTTTTGATTCATTATAAGAATACTAAGTTGGATAAGAGGGTTATTTTCCCCTTGAACATTATTTTTCATTTATTGAAATTACCAGTTTTGCTTCACGACAAAAGCAGAGACATCATAATACCATTATGATGGGGTTACTTTGGTGTTCTTGAACAGAAATCTTATGAGGAGATTCTTTCCCTTGATATTTTCAGTCACATATTCCAGACTTTAGTGGGTCTGATAGATATGCTATGAGTCAACACCAAGATTTGAAGGGGCTGGATTGGGTGAGGGATCTCCAAACATTTCAGTTCTAATTTTCTACCTTTCTGTAGACTTGTGGGTACAGTTCACAAATACATATTTTTCAGCTAAATGTAACTTTCAATCAGACTGTGCAGACTGCAGGATTAGGCCCTGTTTTAAAAAGGTTAAGTATCTTATCTCCTGTTATACTTAGCTGAAAGTAAATCAGAAAAAAATTCAACTTTAACCATTTCAAACCAGATGATCCTTTTCATCTGGAGTAAGTTTATCCTTAGGGGGACTACACAGTACAGCCCTTATAGTAATACCTCATTAAAAACCATGTATTGAATAACCACATTTTCAAAAGAAGCATTTCAACTGATTGCAGAAATACAGCTGTCCTTGCAAAGTCAGCATGCAAGGGAGGATCATGCAGATTAGCACAGACATAACAATGTGAGCCTTTTGGGTCAATTTAAGGAAATGGCAAGAGTCATAGTGGCTGGGTGCGCACCTATTCAATGAGACCACATAATCATTTCATCCTGATGATATCATTTCATCAGCATGCTAGTATTTAAGCTGCTTTTTCCCCACACATTTTACTCATCTAGTTATAGCATTCTTTAGACAAGTAAAATGATAGCCTTTTCCCTCTACAACAGAAAACAAACTGGTCCAAATAGGATTCAATCTTCTGTGCAGTGAAGATTAGCTGATGAATTATTTTTCAAGTGAAGAATAAAATGTGGGAAATTCTTCTACGTAAGGACTTTTAAGTACTTCCAGGGGAAAAAAAAAAAAGACACCCATCCTCCGCCTCCCTGCTTTTAAAAAGCTGCATTGTACATCATTTGAAATAGTCAAGATTTCTCTGCTTAGTGTTCTACTGAAAATTACAAAGCACCTGGTCACTTCAATTGAATTACTAATCTTCAGGGTATAGGCATGACAAAAAAAAAAAAAAAAAAATCAGTATGGTTTCTTGTTGCCACAGCTACTAGTTTGATTATATCAGAGGCATAAACACGCCCTGCCATCCCACAAATGAGAAAGCCTGGTTGTATATCCTGGCAAGATAATGCAATGCCATGGAGAGGTGCACTTGGACAGTGTGTTAGCTCTGCTAAACCGTAGGTTTCATGCCTATTTGGGAAGTTCCCTCTTCTTAATTTATTTTGAATCTGACCAGATATCTGATCTGCTGTAGTCTGTGCAGTGCAAGGATCAGAAGGACCTGTAGGGTTAGGAAAGAGACTGGAGAAGAGCTACTTCAGCTAGCACTGCTGCTGAAACTCATGAATCTACAGCGGCAAAAGCACAGTAAATTAATCATAGTGAAGTCCTGTGCTAATTTTATGTTGTTTATATTGGTGCATGAGTTATCTTTTGGGCAGATAGTTTGGGTATTGCACTGTGCATCACTGTGTAGTAGCTGAAAAGCCTCTAGCCTTTGCCATGATATACCGTTCACCATACACACCCACGCAGAAGGACAGATAAAGAAATTCCTATCTTTGAATTGTCTGATCTGGGCAGTGCTAAGAGTTGTCAGCTTTTTGCAAGAGAGGATGAGTCCTTTTTAGTACTAAGGTTTATGACTTTCTATCCTACCCAGTTCTCCAGCTATGGAAAAGCATGGGGAGAATATGTATACTCTGTGCAAATGAGCTAAACCCATGTCACAGCATTATAACTCCTGATAAAAAAGCTTCTTGCAGTGATAACTCTTTAAACATTTTCTATCAAAAATAGTGAATGTAAATAGTTACCAAACTAATTTTCGTGGTGACACAAAAGATGATGATCAGGCCACACAAGGAGCTCAGAAGGTTCTCTGTACATAGAACAATATGTCGGATAATGATGGAATTGATTTTGCTACCACCAATTTCTGAGTAACACTCTGGGGGGGAACAGTCTCACAGCTACCATCAAGCAGAATATGATTAATGGGAATCCAGTAAGTTTGGGAACCAAGCCCCTGAATGACTTTAGTTAATTTTATGGTATGTTTATAAAGGTTGTAGTTATGGTGAGACCAAGGAAAGAATTACAGATTGCTTAGAAAAAAAAGTAGGAAATTCTGTTTCTTTGCAGTCTGTGAAAGCAAGGCTCCACCCTTCTGCTTTGGTAAAGGTAGTATAGGAGCAGGACTGAAGCTGAGTTATCTTTCCTATAGAAAGAGATCACCTTGTAAAGAAGGAAAAAAAGGAGGACAGAGGAAATTATTTGTCTGACTATCAAGTAGATAGTCCATATCAAATATTAATTTATACTTTCTTCTAAATTATCTTTGTGGTATTCTTACAGTTTCCTTTCTAAGAGTTTGACTCCTAACATAATGTGTGAAGTCATTCAGTTTTTGTCTTCTCACCCAAAATATTTTTTTCTCTGCTAAAAAAAAAGTCTGTCTGTCTGTCTTCCATTGTTTAAAAGTAGGGCATACTCTGCTGAAAGTCGAACTTATGTGTTATTACTGTATGTGAACCTTCTGAGCTGGTATAATTATTTGCAAGTGTTTAGAACCTACTTCTAGGAGACTAAATAGAGTTGAGTATTACCCACAGGTAAAGAGAACTGTTTTTTAACAAAGTCTTTCTTTTGCTAATACTAAAGAAGGAACTGAACATTAGTGACTTACAAATTCTGAAGAATTAAACAGAGTAAAATTAGATGAAATGGCAATAATAGAGGGATGAAAGGCATATAGTGAACTTTCGTATAATAACATTACTGACATCTCTTCAGATATCCAAATTAGTATTCACAGTGCAATGCTATAAGCACCCATTTATGAAGATACCAAACTCTCTATTTTGGAAAGCAAATAATTATTTTGCTTGAGAATTCTGGCTAATCATTCATTTAAATGCTTACAAGCTGTAGATTTCAAGAGAAGAATAGGTCCCAACTGCCCCTCACAGAAATGAGGTGGACATGGCATGTCAACACATGACTCCAGCACAAATCTGAAATTTGATTCCTTTTTTTTCTTTTAACTTGGATGAATAAACCAAGACAAACTGTATGAAAATATGTTCTGACACAAAATCTGGTCTACTTTTTTCATAAAAGATGAGGGAGCAAAAAGCAGCCAGTGATGTACCTGTTTTCCTCATTTCTGGTCATGTGCAGGAGCTTGCTCAAAGTCTACCTTTTAGTCTCAAAGGAGGAATCGTCCCTTGTTTGTGTTTCCAGCCAGTTTAGGTGCTCTGCAAGTTGCTTATGGCTGTAAGAAACAAAAAAATGTTTTAAAACCTATGGCTATTGCTTTTATGGCCTGGATTTAGAGGGAGAGGAAAGCATGACATTGCCTGTGACAGCATGCTTGCTTATTCAACGCCACTGACCCTCAGCCAGCGAAGTTCTTGTCCACTGCTCTGGAGCTGTAAGAGTTCAGCCAGTAAATTCAATAGGATCATAGTTTGCCCTTGACAATAAGGGATTTGACAAAAGACTCYGCCAAAAGCAGAAAATAGTGAAAGGTGTAGTCACTACCACTCTTTTTGCCAAAGGAATTTGCGAATGTGTTTCTGATGGTAAATGCCAGGCAGTGTTGTGCTCTGCACGGTGAGCCATGACAGGTCTTACCACTGATTTTTCTTGAATGTATTTTCAGAGACTGAGTTTAAAACTAAATATTTAAATGGCATGCTGCTCATCTCTTTTTCACAGATACTGGAGATTTCAAAGATATTGAAAGGATTTTGTCTTTGACTTTGATGAGTTTAGGAGTTTATGGCAAGTCTTTAATGTACCTAGGTGATGCAGTGCTTACTGAAACACCGCCTACCTCTTAAATGCATTGCATGTTGTGGAAGTTTCAGTCCCAGGTTAGGTGTCCAGCTTTTTGATCATTGTTGTGGTACAGTTAGGCACCCAAGGAAGTGATCTTCAGAAACAAGCAGGGAGATTCCTGAGTTGCCAGGAGAAGGATGGAGAGGACAGAGGTGGGAATCTTGCTCCAGGGAATTTTTATCCTTGCTTGTAGCTGGACATGCAGAAAGGTAACTTCCTTGTCTGTGAAAAATGAGGAAAACTGTCTTTCTATCTTAGTAGTGTGGAACCAGAATTCAATGCCTCTCCCCAGGGACAGTGTTTCTACAAACAGAACCAGTCAGGAGAGACTGAGAAAGATCTGGTCTTCAGTGGCCACTACCCAACCACTTAGGGCTCTCAGCTGGGACTGGGCAGCCTGGGATGGAGTTCCTGTTCCACTTGGAGCATGGCAGGGGCTTCAAGCAGCTCACCAGCTGTGGCTCATCTTCACATATACAGACCAGCAAAAATTTAGATCCTCCTGGATTAAGTGGCAGCTAAGTAGTTGAAGAACATCAGAGAGGCCAAAACGTAGGTTAAGTGTGTAAGTAGAAATGCAGACACCCATGTATCATGGAAGATCTAAACACTTAAACTTGCCGAGCATTTAATTGCCTCAGCAGAAATGCATTGCAAACTCTGCAGCTACCCTTGGATAAATTCATAAACTATGAATGTTTGCTATCCCAGCAAACAAGGATGTAGCCAAGTACTTGATTAACCAGGTGAAACTTTATGTCCATTATTACCTCCAGTTTGTTCTGCTATTTTATAATCCCAGAGACCTACTTGTTTTAAAAATATACAGTAAGCCAAACGTTTAATAGAATCATAATCTGCAATCTTTGCCACAGTGCGCTGTAGTCAAGTGGTGTTATTGGAAGGAACAGCACATTGAGAAACTGTTTCCAGATTGCTATAGTACTTTCTTGCTCAGTTTTTCCGTACAAATTCTGTATGTATACAGTCATCACCCTCACTTGAGGATTTTGAGATTTATAGGAAAAACATCATGATAAGTGTTGGGTAGACTCCCAGTTATATGAATATGCAATGATGTTCCATGGGGTGTTATCGCAAGACTTTCCCCAGAATTATGCTTGTAGGTGGCATATTTATCTCACTTGCTCAAACAGCATTTGCGAGACAAAAAGAGCTGGTATCATCATTTGTCCTGGAGGTTTTTTTTCAAGCTCAAGAAGACAGGAAAAAATAATTTTCACCTGAGGAAAAGCTGAAGAAAATGTAGTGCTTTCTCAGAGAACATGGCTAAACCTTTTAAGATTTGTGGAAGTCCATATAGAAGATTGATTCTCTTCAAAATGATTTATACCACATAAACTTGTGATTTCATCTTTTTTCCCCTCCCTATTAAAATTTTATTTGTCAGTTCAGTAGAGATCTTTTCAAATGTATTTTTTGTCATTAGCCAGTGAGTGTATTTGGTGGTTATACTCCTGCTGAACGCCCTGCTTCCTCCACCTCTTTCTCTTTCTCAGTTATATATAAAATGAGGGTAATTAAGTTTTAGAAGATGGATGACTTTTTCAGTAATACATTGTCCTTGTTAGTGATGCTAGTCTCCAAGTTGTTTACCAATTGTCATTTTCACAAACAATAGTAAATTAAAATTTTTTATTATAATTTCAAAAGATTCCTACTCCCCACTGCTTGGTACTGTCCCCAGGCCTGCCAGAGGCTTTCAAGTCCGGTGTTACAGAACAACCACGTTAAAATGTTCATCTGACATTTGGCACAACCAGTAGCCAGGAATGAGTGGGTGCAAAAGGGGAGGTTCTTGAAGGGGACCTGCCACCAGCAGAGCCGTTTCCTGTTCCTCCAGCAACAGATTCACTTTAGGAGCTTTCCAGCTGCTTGTTTTGACCTGTCTTTCAGGAGGTTTCAGACAAGTTTGTTGTTTACTCTTTCAAATTGATAAATTTCACACAATAATTTAACTACCTTTGTTTTTACAGAGTTACATTTCCTGCTGAAACTGGACAAAGCTAAGTTATCAGGAGTTAGATTGTGCTGGCCTGGGGAGGTACGCAAAAGAGCAGAGATGCCATGAAAGTTGTTTTTCTCTGATCTTACATATACCTTGCAATATCCATCTCTACGGGGGTGAGAATAGTTTAATCCACCTTTCTGTTCATGTGTTAACTTTGCTGATGAGAAGAAAAATAGTGTCTTCGTYGTCCTGCCTGATGTTCCATAACCAACTCTCTGGCTGCTCAGTGGCAGCACTGCTGATGGTTTTAGACAGCAGCTATTCAAACATTACAAACACACACCATGAACAGAAACAAAGTTGTGCTTAGCTGTCCTCTTCATGGTGTTCAGTTTTGTGCTTTCACAGAAAAAGAACTTGAGAGGAAGAGCAGGGAAAAGTAGTACCTCTCAGCTTTTTTATCAAAGTTTTCACAGTGTGGTCGAACAAACACGGGCATCTTAGCAGAAGTAAACACAGATAAAGCACATTTTGCTAGGTAAGCATTCTGCAAACCTGAATTTTTGGGTCTGTCTATACCCAATTGCCACAGTGTAATATTGGATGATCTAAGCTAGCTTTAAAAAAAAATTAACCCCTGTTAAAAGTTGTCAAATGGGTACTGTCAAAGTACACAGGATGTATCCAGCATTACCTGGGTGTCTCCTGCCAAGAAAAGGGTTTGCTCACAAGGAACAGGTAACAACAGTTATTACAGCAGGAAAATAAGCCAAGAATTTTGAAAGATGTTAAAAAGAAAGGAAGGATGTGGGATTGTGCAGAGTGGTCCAGGACACTGTAACTAAGAAGAATAACAGATTTAAATGTRGCATAGGAAAATTAGGCTGATTTACAGGATTTTTTTGCTAATAATGAAGTCTATTAAGATGTAGAAAGTTTTCCGARAAAAGTGGTAGAATACCCATCCTTTGGGATATTTAAAAAGAGCCTGAACAAAGCTCTCTAAACCATAAAATAAGGAACAAACTGGCACTGACCTGCAAGATGGAAAAAGTGAAGAAATAGCTTTTTCAATAACTAATTTCCACAAGCCTATGAGAACATAAAACTAAACAGTTAAAAATAAGTGAGGCAGAAATATTGCTGCAAACACAAGACATTTATCTGGAAGAACTAATTGGTTGTCAATAAATTAGTTCCCTGGTGAGAAGAGACAACTTTTAAAAGTATTTCTACACCATGAAATTGTCCTCAACTGAAAACAAATAGAAGACTTATTTTTAGCAGTGTATTCATCAACTGTTACTTGAATGCATGTTTTTCTCCTTTGCCCAGTAAAATGATGCTTTTTGTTTCCTAATGGTAACCAAAAGAAAAGGTGATCTCTGAAAAATCAACGTTACTTTATGAGTAGAAAAAGGGACTTTTGGAATAGAGGTATAAAGGTCTTTGTCTCTCTTCATAACAGAAGTGGACAGCCCTCATGAATTTTAGCAGTATTTGGACTGCCTAACAGTCTAAACATCACTTAACAGTCTAGACATCATATAGGACAGCCACTGTGTAAAAGAATGAGATCAGAGCAAGTCAAACTTACTGAAAGCTGCCTCTAGTGATATGATCTCATTTTTTTCCCCACAAGAAAATCTAAATGAAGGAAAAGTTGGCCTTAGAAAACGTCATCAAAATAAATACATTGTTAACTTTTTAGCATGTGGGGAACTGGTGATGAGGGTGAGATATGAATATTAGGAAAACTATGGTTACTGCAAGTGCTTTGGCGATGAAAAGTCCCTTTAATTATTTTTTGACAATGAGATTAAAGTATAATAGCATTTTATTGATTTGGCATGGAAGGCCTTCAGACACTTGGATTTTATACTGCTACCACAGTTAGATGGTACCACCTTTTGTTCCTTTCCTGGGCTTTGTGTTAAATAGAGCTCAGCCCCACCAAAGATTTGGCCCTGAATCTCCTCTGCCAAAGTGAGAAGACCACCAAGATTTTTCTCAAAGCCCTGTGAGGTAGTGGTCCCAGCATGCCATCATTCGTGAAATATTTTCAATTTTTGCGGTATGTATTGAGGCCATTTTGGCCACAGTTAGTATATTTCAGTCAAATAAGAAAGTACTCCTGCTGAAGTGAGTGAGTAAATTCTCCCCAAGGCTATATGCGTCTCATTACCCGTGATTTCCATTAGAGAAAAAACAACTAAAAACATAACTCAAGAATTAAAAAAAGAGAGTCACGCTCTTTGTCACATCAGCCAGCCCGCTATTGAAAGAGACTCCTCTGTGAGTTTTCACATCTCCAGCCTAGTAGGGAATAGAATTTTAAAGTGTTTGAAACTGTTAGTTTAATAATATTGAAAGGTTTTAAAACCACTTTTATTATGAGGTAAAGGATATTGACTTTTCTCATGATTTCCCAGTTCCAGCAATCTATTATTAATTAAAACATTGTGTGCCACTGGCTTTTCTTTCCTTTTCCACTTCCCTCTGCTCTTTACTTTTCAGTTGGCCATAGGTTTTATATATTTCAGTGTTGAAAAAATAGTTTATTCTCATTCTTGCCATGACAAGCAACCAGCTCTATCCTAAAGGGAAATACGGCTGTTGTTTAAAAATAATTAGAATAGAATAGAATAGAGTAGAATAGAATAGAATAGAATAGTTCCAGTTGGAAGGAACCTACGACAATCATCTAGTCCAACTGCCAACAGCCTAATCCAACTGATTAGGTCCATCTCTATGGCTAGCCATTGAGCTGGACAAATTGTAATGCAGGTCTCTCTAAACTCTCTGTTCTTCAACTCTTGTTCTGAATCACTCTCTGAAAGAGTCTTTCTCCTATGTCCACTGTGGATAGGACCAAAATGATGGTAAAAAAAAAGGCTTGAATTGGAGCGATGACAATACGGGTAAGGATTAGGAAAACCTTTTAASACTAAGAATTATGAACTGTTAGGTTGCCTTGGGAGGTTGTGAAGCTTTCACAGAATTAGCGGCTTACAAGGACAGGTTAGACTATCTATCAGGAAGGCACAAGTAATGGCTGATCTTGTTTTAGRACAAGGAACAAGCTAGATGATCTCTCAAGGCCCTTTCCTATTTTTGAGTCAACCTCTGGGCCTAACTCTCTTCATTGACTAGAGAGCAACCTGCTGACTGGGCTAGCTGCCTAAGCCTGGGTGATGTGAATGCTCTCCATGCAGGTCTAGCACTTAGTAAATTCTGTCTCATTAAATTTCAAGGATATTTGCTAAATGCAAAGCGTGCTTCTCATTCATGTCTAGAGGTTGATTCACACAGATATAGCAGCCGCCTATTTCTCCCAGTTACTCCATTCACTTCCAGTTACTTCAGGTAGCAGAGATTTTTGCCAAGCAACCAAAGACGCCAGCTCTGCTATAAAACCCCTATGGGCTTTTATGAGGAGATTTATCTGTTTTTTTTTTTTTTTTTTTTTTCAGATTTCCCAAGCTTTAAGAGAAACAAATGCAAAAAATTCCCCTTAAAACCAAACCCCCAAACGCAGTGTATTAAGAGTGTAAAGGCAAGCTATTATAAAAAATGGCATACCAGTATATTCCTGTGGAACTCTAATCCATTATTCTTCTGTATGGCTTATGATAACCTCAATTTACCTCAGTCCATAGTCCTGTTTCCAGAAGATTGCTGTCAGTTCAGTACATTGAGTGCAGCTGCTCGGGAAATGAATCAGCCTTGAGTAGTGATTGTCTAAAAGGCCCAAGCTTTGCAGAAGTTGGAGAGGGCTGCCAAAACCAAAAGCACGTTTGCATTATTAAGGTGTTTGCCTGCTGCAATAAAGAACTGGATTCTATTTTTTCATCTGCTATGAAGGGATAAGATGGTAGAAATTTCATTTATCCCCTGTCCTTTGCCATGACTCATTTTCTCCTTGCCTGACTGGAGAGCGTAAGCTCTGATTTGCAGAAAAGTTGAGTCCTCATACATGTCATTGGAATCTCTGATCCCTGTGCTTTCAACATATGAAGAGTTATGCCATGCTTAATATGTTGAAAAATTTGGCCATAGATGTCTTAATTTTGACACCAAAAACTGATGGGTTGTTTTTGTTTACCTCTGTGTCTCTGACTCAGTTGCATGAGACAGTTTTCTAGTAGTTTAGGGAGCAGATACCACAGTGATAAGAACCACAGATAAGCTCATGACAAAGAAGGGTAGCCTTTTAAATTCAACATCTAACATTAAGTTGCCTATTGCAGACACAGAAGGTAATATTAGCTTGTCTTGCCTTCAAAACCACTTCTCCTAGAGGGGGCTTTACACAGAAATCCATCCACCTTTCTGTGAAAGAGCTTATGTTTCTCCTTTAACTTGATGGASAACCTTGATCAATGACCAGATGTTTTTGAGAAATGCAGTGAGAAATAGAGAGATATAAGTATAGCAGAAGCTAAGGTTGCTGCCATTTCCAGTTACCAACCCTTTCGTGCTCCACCTGCAAGATGGGGAAATTGGTTTGGGTGTTTGTTGTGTTTACTCTGAAAGCAAAGGCATATGCCCAAGGAAATTAAGCAGGTGTTGAGTTGCAGGTTACATGAAAATTATCCTGAACTGCTCATCAGAACCCTGATTTTCTTATTCTTGCCCAGCTAAAAATTGTTGCCTAATATTCCTTTAAACTAAAGGTACAGAAAGCACAAGAATTATTTTGCCTTTGGCTAATGAGTTTCAATGTGGTCTTTTAAAACTCCTGTGATAGGTGAGTGCTTTGGTGCTACTGACCATCCAGAATTAGGCTCTGAAATTAAGTTTTTGGTCTAGGGAAATAAAAAAGTGGTCTCCATCAGTATGCTGGAGCACATGGATGATAAGCAGTTTGCCCAAGGAAGGAGATACACAAGGCATGCCAGCGAGGGAAGCAGAGCCATAGGGTTCTGATGAGCAGCTCCCTGCTACATCTCCTGGACATTATGGTCATTTTGATGCTCATTACTGACAGCACAGAGGATAAGGTCAGTAATCAAAGGTATTTCTCTTCCCAGGGAAAAGACATTTGGCAACTGGGTGCTAATTTTAGTTAGTTTATAGTCCTACTGCCTTCTTATCTGAACTGTCCATTTATACTGACTAGAAATAGAAGGGGTTTTTTTTGTGAAAATGTATTATTTTAACAAGTTTTTTTGGGTGGGGTATTAGCTGGGTAAAAGACTTTCACTGTGTCATTTTATAAACATACACACACACACACACACATTTATAAAAGCTTGATTTAAGTCCCTGTTTTCTTCTGCTACGTTCTCTCTGAACAGGACTTTCTGTAACCATGGCAGCAATTGTGTAAGAGATGGTGGTTATCACCAGCAGTGTTACTATCTTTTAGTCTTCAGAAACAGCCTTTTTTGCGAATCTTGGCTCCATTAGCGCCAAGAAAGCTGTATCTTGTCAGATTTCTTGGCTGATTCTCTTCTTGATGTGACCTCTCACTTTGAGATACGTCAGTGACCTTGAGTTCTAGTGCAAAGCGTACTATAAAGTTGTGGGATCACCACAACGTGACAGCACAACAGGGCTCTTTTAAGCTGAGAAGATTTTCTTAAATGATGAGTTAACAAGATGATAGACCAAAAATACACTGGGACAGATTCAGTTCCATATGCTGGCCTCTCCGTGCCTCAGGAATTCAGTTGTATCTGGCCAAATGAAAATTTCCCAGCAGAAGGGAGTTTTTAGTAGACATTAGATTGGCATGGCTCTGAATCTTACCAGTCCCAGCCTATACAATAATAATGCCAGAGGCTGGAGGGGATGAGACCGGAGTGCTACTGTGCTCCAGATAATTCCAGCTGGCAGATTGCCACCTTAAGACCATTGTCATCTGGTGTAGGTTAGACCAGCCTGAGGGTTGCTCTAACGCATGCTGCCTCTGTGGCCAGTGCTGGCAGAGAATCAAAGAGTCGTAACCAGATCTTCCTGATTACTCACTTTCTCTCCTGCCCTGATCAGCTCTTGGCCACAGCAATGATTTGCCTCTGTGGGCTCAAGAATTTCTTTCCAGACAATTGTAGCAATGTTCAGTATAGCGGGTGCAAAATTAGAGATCAGAAGTGGAGCTGGGTAGGAAAAAGTTCTTTTTGTCTTGAAAAAAGTATATAGATAAAAGGGCACTTTTCTACCCCAAGAAAAATCCAGAAACTTTTTGAAATGGTTCATGGACAGTAAGAGAACAGCGAGTGTAGACTAGCCCAGGAATTAGAGCACTCACCTGAGACACAGAAACTCAATTTTACCTGTTTCTAACCAGGAACAGGAATTAGATCTTCCATACACCCTGTCAAATGCTTTGGCTATTCTGAAGTTAGGTGTATCTCTCTTTCTTTGTCCATACTTGGAATACTGTTCAACAGGTGAGAATCTTTCTTTCTTCCACTAAAAATATAGTTCAAATTGTGATGTTTCCGCTGAAAACTTAGATTTAACTAAAGCAGCATGTTTCAACGTGTGCCCATAAAAATTTCCTTGTCAAAAAAAAAAAATCCTGACTAGCTCTAATTTGAAGATCTGGATTCTTTTCTAAGGTCTAATTTTTCCCATGGCTTCTGCCAAGCTGATTTTACTTCAGCTGTACAAAAGAGTGTACAGACGCTGACTTTTCTCTAAGTGGAAGAGAGATGCTAGTTATTTTTTATTATTGTGCACCAAATGGTGAAACAATCAGATTTATCCTTTGAATTAAGAAAGTACACAATCTACTGCTATTTGCAGCACTGGAAAAAGGTGAGGAACAAACGTCAGAAGCTTCCACTTGTGGTTTAGATAATTATGATACATACTGAGAGGGGGGATTGCTAATCTCAACTTTTTCCTTTCTTTCACTGATTCCCTCCATCCAGGGTGACTCAGCTCCTTCCTGCCTTCCCTGCCACTTTCCAGTGTGTTGATGGAGACATTTGGGCTCAGTTTGTTTCTGCTTTGGGCATCAAGGTGTCTTTTGGTCCCTGATTCTGTGCAACAAGAACTTGGCCTGTTCAGTCCAGTACTTTTTAATCTGCTTTAAAATCCCATGGCTCTTTTGTATCTATGTATAGCACACATTTTAGAGAATACACAAATCTTAGAAATGGAGGAAAATAAGTATTTTGTACCCCAGAGTCTATACAGTCTCACAGCATCACAACCTACTTCATAGGGCCACTAAGTCAGTCAGTGAGTGAACTGAGCTGGAGAGCTTCTGTGTCCATCAGCAAAGCAACAAGGCRTGTCCTGAAGAAGAGCTGTGATAAGAAGGGACCGGCTTTCCTCTGCTGTAGTTCTCCAAAGGAAGGTATTAGGTATTATGCTCCTTCCCCACAGTATGTAGGAGGACTCCCTGTGCTGTTCAGTCGAAGACTGAAAAATTAATGTGACATATTCATGCATCAGCTACTTTTGTTTTTATAACACATTCACCRCCTAGCCTAAGGCTCTATACTTCTGAATCCTCAGTAGGCACTGCAACAGTAGATTCATATGTCCATCAGAAATCTAGCAAATTTTACTGGGAGTCCTTTTTAGCAGATCATGATTCAGGCTCAAGTTTAATGCAGGTTTTCTTTTTCGGACATTTAGAAGCTGAATAAATAGTGAAAGGAATTGCAAAGAGTTATAGATGATAATATCACAGACCAACAATAAATGGGAAATAGATACTTTAAACTAGAATTCTGTCCTAAATAGAGCTGTGTAGAAAAATTTATGCGGAGTGAAAAACCAGAACAAATTCTGGTTTCCTGCAGAAATTATATACTGTGTTTCATGCAGCTGAGAAACATCTGTATGGCTGATTGCTTCATGAGAGGGAAATTGTGCTGTGTATGAAGCAAAGTGAGCCTAGAAGCTTCCATTTGGTCATTCTGAAAACACTTGCTACATTAAAACTATAGGCTCAGATCAAGACATTTTAGCACCATATACCTAGGTGAAGTCTTAGGTGAAGTCTGGATGTCAAAATCCAAATTTCTATCACCTTGCAAACTGAAAATTTAATTGAAATTAATTGTCCACATTTCCAGAACTACCCCAGTCCTGGCAGTTAGTCTGCTTAACTCCTAACTCACATCTGTGCCTGTTTGGGGAAGATTTAAAATGACAGCATCAATATTAATAAATTAGACTGTGTTGGGAATGTTCCTGGACGTGATAACTCAGTCATCTAACCGTTAAATTGTTAGAAGGGTTCCTAGTAAGGTTTTGACCTGGACCAGCTAGCACTATCCCAAACAATTGCTGAGTACAGTAAGGCTTTCCAGAGGCCAAAGGTCATTCAGAGATCGCAGGCAATTTGGCTGCCACCAGCATGTTTTGGAAGATGAGAATGTAGGAGTATGGATGTAGGCTGCTCCATGCCAGTTGGACTCAGTGACAGAAAACAGTCCCACGCTCATTTGATTTAGTAGTATAGATGCAGCCAACGTGTTTTCTATCTGTCTCCGGAGAGGCTTAGTTTTGTAGGTGTTGTTGAGAAAACTACACCCTTCCCAAAGTCGGGTTCTTCAGAAAATGAAGTTACCGTTGACACTTTATGTCCACAATGTTCCATTTTCCCCTCTCCCACAAAAATAGTTCCCACTAGGTTATCCTRGTGTAAAATACTAACTCAGTTGCCTCCTGACTGAGCTCCTAAGGGAATACCAGTCTGCGTTCCCAACCTGTTACGACACAGGACAACCCTCAAACCAGCCTTTAGGGGAAGGAATTGGGATGCTGAAGCTGAGACAGTCTTCATCAATTTTTTGTGGAGTAGCATCCTAGTGCAGAGAATTTGTTCCATCTAAAAGAGAACATAAAGGCACGTAGGCAGAAGTCTAACACGTAGCCTAGCGAAGAAAAAAATCAGTTTGTGGTGGGAAGACTGGGGTTCCAGGTCTTGCTTCCAACACCATTCCTCTATTTTTACAGTCACTGGGGTGTAGGAGAGACGCTCAGATCTCCCTCCCCCTAATACAAACTTTGAACATGTGGGAGTTTCTCTTACCTTCAGTAACCTTGTAACTGGCTGTAAGTTTGATGTGTAGCTGTGTTCATCTCTTATTTTGCTGAAGAAAAGGCTCCTTCACAAAAATAGGTARTAAGAGGAGAGTTGTGTGAGGTCAAATGTCCAAAAACTCCTACCTGACACTACAGTTGTTTCAGGGTTGAGCCGTTCTACCTTGCATTATTTGCAATGAGGATACTGTCTTTTGTAGATCTGATGTCACTGGTATATGTTTACATCAGCAAGATTTTTCTAGTACATATGGCTGGGAGTTCAACACTTGATCCTTCCTTTTACAACTCAATTTAATCAGAGTTGCCTTTCTTTTCTTTATCCATGTTGGTCTAAGGTAGATGCTGAATGTCTATATCCAAAGTTATAATTAAGTACTGCTGCTTAATAAAGAAAGGGTGAATGTCACAGACATCTTTTTCAATTTTTTTWAAAAATATTTTTAAAAGATTTTTTCATCTTTTAAAAGAAGACTTTAAAAGAAGTTTTTAAGATTTTTCATCTTTTTAATTTTAAAACGTAAATTAGGACTTCACATGACTTAACTTGACCGTGCTTTCACATGCAATCAAGAATTTGCTCTTTGCATGTGTCTTTATTGAACAAATTTGTCCTGAGACTGCACATCCTTTTTTTTTTTTGGAGTGACCCAAAGCACCTGGTATGTTGAAAGTTCAAACTGTAGATGCCCATGGCAGCTCAAGTGTATGGGTTAACATACCCAAACCATTCACCTTGGAATACTTTTTGTATAATTTTAACATTGTCTTGTTTAATGGGGTGTTGGTTTGTCCCATACAGCTAAAGCCTGGAGAGAATGCAGCTTGCATTATGTGTTATTCTTTCCAGTAGACTTTTAACTCATACAGCTTGGCTGCAAACAAAAAACACAACCTAATTAGTACAGAAAAATGAGACTAATTTGAAACTGTGTTTCTTTAAATAAAATTTTCCATGCCAGCTGTACATCATGTCATACTCTTCACAACACGATAGCCTAATGTGTGCTATCCATGTCTTTGAGTTTGACCCAGATGAGGCTGGTTGCTTAGCTGCAGCTGCAGGGCCCCAGGGTTGGCCCCAGGGATGGGCCAAAACAGACAATAAACATGCGTCTCCGGCTCCTTGGTCCCTTGAATGACTTTGTGTCATTGGACCTTTGGTTTGAGAAAGAAAACAAATTCTGAAATAGTGTCTCCTGGATTTCTTCACCCAGCTCTGACTGCAAATAGTAATAAATTCATGTATTTACTGTATCACTGAGGCCCACTTTAATAAGTGTTTACTCTGTGTTTCCAAGAAAAAAAGTTGTACAAGTGGTTACTATGACAACCACTGGCTCTGAAAAAGCATTTAGCTGTATAACCTTTTGATTCTCATTTTAAATCATCCTCCCAGATTTTGTTCTAATCTTAATTTAACTTTGTGTGTCACAGTGATAGGCTGGGAGAGGTTTTCTCTACTGAGAGAAGCACTTCAGTTTAAAATGCAGTACTTCGTACATCTGCAGTTGGAGTCATACTGCAGGTGGTGACAAGTGTGTTAAAATCTCTGAGTACGTAGTTTGTACCTTCCTCTGGTCAGATGGGATGCAGAGGACGAGATAGTTATTGGGATTAAAAAGAAAAGGAATTGAATGTCTCTCGCAGACATCTACTGTGTATTTTTTCTTCTGATGGTAGACTGCAGAGCATTTGAAAATCCTCTCTTCAGTAGATTGAATTTCTTTGGATTTCAGTTCTGTGCTAACTTGCCATGTTTCGCAGATGTGACCTCACAAGCGCTAGCCCACTAGCCCTGAAACAAAACAAAGCCAGGAAACCTGGTGGTGGGCAAATATATTGCTGTTTTTAAAGGCATACATGGAGTCCTTATTTAGTTCTTAAGCCAGAGCCCATGTTTAGGGCTAAGTGGTTTTATCCTTGCTGGTGACCAGTAGCTCTGGTCATGGCTGTGTCCTTACTTTGGGTCAACCGTTGAAGTACTGCTTAGTGATCCAGGCTCCCTCTGTTGTCTGTTCTCTTCCTGGAGATGCCTTGGGTCTACACCCTCTCATCAGTAGATGACCTGGACCCCTCTTACTGCTTTATGGACCTATTTTACTGCTGACTAGATCCAAGTCACCACTGAGATACTACTTCTGACTGAGAGGCAGATTATTCCTCCGAAAAGGTGCACTTCCCTTGCTGCACCCATTTGCCCATGCTTTCTTGGATGTCTTTACTATTCTGTCCTGTTTGTTTTCATTCTACAGCTAAAGTCCTAGCAATCAGGCAACAAGGAGACAGCATAAGGGTTTGCTATCTGTGCACTGGGTAACTAGAGGAAACCAAACCCCTGTCTCTCCAAAACAGTTTCTCTGAAATCACTGGTACTGCCTGAATGAAGATCTGTAGGGTATGCCCCAAAATTGTTTAAAAAGCCAGATAGTTTCGTCTCCTCTACATCCTTTAAAATGTCTCATCAAAAGCTTTTCCCAGCAGACTCCCTCTCCAATGCGGGAGCCTCGTACCTCCTAGTGAGCTTTCAAGACGCAGCTCCGTTAGCATACAAAAAACTCCTCTGAAGTCATTGCCAAATGAAGATCTGCAATCAGACCTTTATCAAGTGTCCTTCACTGACAGCTTCCTGAATCCAGCAGGCATGGACCCAAGCCCTTCCACAACCAAGGGCTTCCCCAAAGGGAACCCAGGGTGGTAGCAATAAGAAAACAAGGTGAGATTCAGGCAGTCACATACAACTTAAGTAGGTGAGGGCTCTTCTCATTGCTCTAGAGGAACACATCCACATAAGGTTTTGTGTATGTATTTACTCAAAAATTAACAAGAGCCTCTGCTGAGCTTTGTTTTCCACACTGGGAACATATCAACATCACAGCTACTAAAACTAAAATGCTTAGGTAAAAACCAAATGTGATTTTTATTAAGTAACAGTATTTTCATAACCAAGCATAATAAACTTAAAGAGATACTGTCAACAACATACCTTTGGTAGAAAAATAAATCACATTTATCTCTGCAAGTCGGAGCAATATATGGGTCAATGTTTCAATAAAAATGACTTATTGAAAGTCTGTCTGGTGCAGGTTGATGATTTTCAGATTTTGGGACTATGACCCCCAAAAAAAGAAAGTATAAAAGACAAAAGGTATTGAGGAAAAAAATTGTCACTGCTTTCACAAATATCTTATCCAAAAATGTGACTAAAATTACAGCATACTTGGGCAAAAATATAGTGTGTACACATATGTGTATATATATATAAAATATAATGTGTATCTATATGTATACTGCTATATATACCATAATTTTAAGTCATTAATAAAATTCCTGGAGACCAGCACTCTCACCKGCACCTGCCTCATGTTTCCCCGTGAAGCTGCTCTCCCCGCATCCCTCGCTAGGTCTGCGTGGCACTGCAGCCCTCCAGCCCGGAGGAGCAGGACCCTCCACCAGGCTGYGTGGGGAGTTCAGGACCCAGCCACGCTTGCCAGTCACAGCCCTGCCAGGTCCCTCAGCCCCCATGCCTTAGAGACTTTCTTAATGAAGTTGCCCAGGCAGTAACAGCTTGATTTAAAATACATGGATAATGAAATTAAAGTGACCGCAGAAGAAAGTGGCTGGCTGGATTTACGTGTCAGAAGCTAAGTCAGTTATATTCTCAGTTTACAGTGAAAAAAAAAGGAAAGCAAGAAAGCATAGCTCGCCACCTTTGGAAACGATTTGCTCTCCGTAATGCCTGGTCAGCCTGCCAGTGAGGCAGCTAACTCTGCCAAGAGCGTTTACACTCTAGCCATGTCCAGAGGTGTCCGCTCAACCCACCGCAGATTTCACCCACCCCTCTTTTTTTAAAACAGTCTTCCACACACATATATATATGCGTAATAGTGCATGGACTCACTGTTTTCTCTGGGAAGTGAACTTCTGATGCAAACACCATCTAATAGTAATTGGCAGCTGCTTTTTGAAGGCTTAGCGAGCAAATCTGGACACCAGCTTGCTTGCACAATGCGTTTTGTCTTGTGTTACCTCATTCAGGTGAAGTTTGGTGTTTTTGTTAATTGTGCAAACAAGTTTTCATTTGCTAGGAAAAACCTAATTATCATCAGATGTCCACAATTCCCCATCACAACCTAATTAAAATCTTTAATTATATATAAATAAATGGGCCCAGTGCCCTGATCTTTCCTTCTGTCTCCCTCTGCACAGTGACCAGGCAACACGCAGGCTGTAACTTTTCAGCACAAGGGTGGTGTCTGGTCGGTCCCTTGGGAGTTACGTTTCCCACAGAGCATACATGGGAGGTGGGCAGTGGTGGACGKGGGTGTGGTGGGGGGCATGGTGCTTTCTGAGCAGAATTATTTAGACCTGAGCTGTTGCTCTAAAGTAAACCTCAGCCATGTACAACAGTTATCCATACATACGCATTTGTGAGGACTTACCACATAGATAAATACTCAGGATGAGCTGGTTAAAAATTTTTCTTGGAAACAGAATATCAGGATAAAGTAGAAGTAATTTTCAGTGTTTCTTCTTTTTCCCAACAAAATTAATTTGAGGAAATTAATTGTGATTGCAAGTCCTCACCTTTTCCACTTCATAATTGGCTTCACTGGTGCAGGCTGGGGGAATAAGAGTTAGTGGGATTCATCTCAAAGGATACGCCAGGCATTTGTAGGGACATTAAGTGATTTTAGCTCTTGGGAAAGATGCTACTAATTGAAAGAAAAACAGGTTCAGACAGAGAAAAGAAAAAATTGTATCTCCTTGTAGCATCACCTCAGCCCTTTCCTGCATCAAGTTGGAGATGCCACCAGTACCTTAGTAATGAGTTGGTTCAGTTTCTCTCTTTGTAAAGATTGTTACAATGACCTACAAAAGCAGACATGACWGTCTTTTGCACTGAGGCACTTACATGAGTTGCTATAAAGCTATTTGATGTTAATGCATTTGCCACTACTGATTTAGGCTGAATATGCTCTTTTCTTATATATGTATGTATGTATGTATACAACAAATAATAAACAACTAATACCATATGACCAGTCCCTAAAATTGTCTATTTGGGGAACACTGTTTATTTTGTGAATTAGTGGACATTATCAGCATTTATTGCATTTTTTAAGATAAAAACATTAAATTTTTAAGTGTTACTACATCCAGTTTAGAAGGAAAGAAAAGAAAGATTGGTATTAAAATACCCTTTTTAAATTCTKTTTCCCAAAGGAAAATGAATTAAGGATCCTGGAAAATGTTTCAGTCCCTTTCTTGTACCATAATCTAATCCTGAAGGACGCTCTTTGATTCCCTTGTATAATACTTTGGTTTTTTTCCTCTTGTTATTTTATTTTACTTATTCCCACAGCCAGCTTCAAATGACCTCAAGAACACAGGGCAGCTAAAAGATTGCTTAAACTTCTTAATACTTTTAATCCTTACTTGTTATAATTTGATTACTGAGACAGATTTTCTCTCTGGGCCTCATATTAAATCACTTTCAAGTTGAAACAAACCAGAAATCCTTTCAACTTAACAGAGCTTGTATTCAATATAAGCTAGTCAGATGTAGCACAGAGACTGTAGGATGTTGCATCACATGCTTCCTGGATTTTAAATACAAGGAAAGCAAACTTCAATCAATGTTACATATGAATTTACCTTCATAGAGTATCTATTTTTCAAGAGTAAACATGAGTAAAAGTATAGTTTTTGAAGTGCRTGTATATGCATGTGTGTAAATGTATATGTGTCTGTACACAGGCAGATATAGATTTCTATATAACTTTGCTGATAATACGATCTTTGGAATTGAAAGACCTTCTTTATTGTAATAAGAATGAGTCCCTAATAAGCTTTTCTTTCATGAAACTCATTCCTTACCTCATCAACTATAACAAAAAACTCTACTTTTTTCCAGGACAGCTGTTCAGTTAACTTCATAGTATCATTTTAAAGTGATGAATTTCTAATTTTCTTGGGAAAAATATGGTAAAACAAGAAGACTTGGAATTCAGCAGTAAATAGGAAATCGTACAGTGGAACCGTGGCTACGTCACAAYGGAAAGTTGATGGTGTTGCCATTAAGTTTCATTCTGAAGCTTTTGTATGAAAATGTGTCTGAGAATGTGGGTTTTGCCTACTCAAGCTCCCTGGTTTATCAGGACAACGTGCAAGCACACTTCACCTAGCTTTGTGATACTCAGAGGCAGCGGGTTTGCAAGGTTCAGGTCAAGTGCTGATCTTAATCAAAGTTGCATTCTGCTAAGGAAAGGCTGAGGAAAAGAGGTATCCAGGAAGGGGAGAATTCAGTGAAAAATTAAGGTGCCCCTGATGCTGAGGGCACTAATACCAAAGGCTCATGCTGCAGTGATATTCAGGAGGGCAACACTGCAGTGTACTCTCCTGGTCATCTCTGACGTCATGCTGCAGCTGGCGTGGCTCACTCTGCCTCTGAAGACTGGGTGTAATGGAGCGCTAAGTCACGGTGGAGATCTATTCGAGCTAAGCYGCTTCCAGAATTGAGGCCATATTTGCTAGTGATGTCTACAGCTGCAAGAGAAATGCAAATCCCTGCAGCCCTATACTCTCATCTTGGCAGAAGAAAAGCCCTTTCACCTTTAAAATACATTACAAGAAATGGGCTCAGATTAAATCCCTCGATCCAAAACCACTGAACTCTCAGAATGATCGAATCCAGACTCAGCCTTTGCTGGTTGGGCCCCTCACCGATATCTGTACATCATTTATAAACACACACAGGTGCTCTGTGAAAAATGAGGGAATCTTAGGTCTGTTAACGAATATACTGATACACCTCTTAAAGGATTTCCATCCACACACGAGTTGCATCAAGGCAACAATAAGAAGAAAAGTCCCTTCTTAAATGCTACTATGTGTTTCTTATGTTTCTGTAACTTAAAAGAGGCCAAAGAGATCCCTTTGAAAATCTGCAAGCATAAAAATTGTTTCCAGGCTGGAAAATTTTATGCCAAGTTCCTTCTGCAGTCTAAAATTTAGAAAAAAAAGAATTTTAATGAAAGCAATGACCAACTATTAAGTTTAATGGTATTGGTCGGTGTTGCTGTCATTTGCCTATTGGGCTTGAACTAGGAAAACTTAAAGGAATTAATGACTGCAAACTCTAGGCAATAGACTCAGCAGTTTAATTTATGTTTATGGATCCGGTCCTGCAGTTCCTTCATAGGCAAAGCTACTGTGAAAGTCAGTGGATATTTGCTGGGTTGAGGGCAGATAACTGGGCTTAAGATCACTTGTTAAGTAAAAAAATTCAACTTTCTGAATATTTAAAWAATACTGAAATTTCTTGTTTTTTCAAACCAAGCTAGCTAATTATTTTAATCTTAAATATGAATGTACTTCCCCTGGTTTTGTGAAGCCAGTGTACTTTCACTCGGGATACTGAAATTTAATTAGAGACTATTCTTTGTTCATCTTCTGCACATGCCAAAGAGCATAACAAGCATTTCCATGCAGGAGCCTTCTTCAGTCCCGTCACCCACGAGTTGCAAGCCCACAGCTGGAGTATTGCTGTGGTGTCGGGAAATACCCGAGTCAGACCAGGAAGACTGGGAACTGTAATCAGCAGCAGGATGGCTGTGTTTGTGTGACTGCTCCAGCTCATCGGGCATGCCAAGTGGGAGCACTGATTACCCTCTCTTTGCTCAGAGCCGTGCCAAACCATGGATGGGCTGCTGGCACCTAGCTAGCGCCTCGCCAGTGCCCTGAGCCCAGCTGAGAACGAGAGTCGCTTTGCTCAGAAGTAGCTGGGGTCACTGCTGCACAGAGCTGAAATGTATGGTACACATATGCCCATAGGTGCCTACGGCCCAACTAATTCCTACTTTTGACCTTTAAATTCAATGTGCCCACTCTGCTGCCTTGTAATTCTAGTAGTCATAAGAGCTGTCACTGCCTTTGTTAGTGTCACTGAAGTTTCTTTACCACCTGAGGGATCTGAGTCAGGGTTTGCTCAGAAAGGGGCCACTCAGTCTTCAGCAGTGATCGCGCAGTCACTGGAGGAAAAGCAGGCTCTTTTGATGATGCAGTCTTCCTACATACTGGTCTTGCAACTGAATTAAGTGCCTAAAGACAGCTGGGATGAAACCAGGCTGAGGAATGTCCATCCTGGTTGCAGCATCTGTCATGGTGCTTATTTTCTGATCACGCCTTCTGGATCAGGCTTTGCATGATGTATGCCCTATATCTGGTGTTACCATTTTTTCCACTCCAGTGGCTCAGAGTTAGTTCTCACCACACTGAAACCGTATGTTGTACACACTGGAGGATATTCTGGGAGTGGGATGTCTAAAGCCTTCCTGTTACAATTTTATATGGAACAAGCAACCATTTACACTTGCACTTTCTGGCAGTCAGGCAATATAAGCACAATTATACAGGTCATTGGAATCAGTTTTTCATTTGAGGGAGAAGTCCGGTCTCCTTCCAATTAATACCTAATTTCATAGATGTTAAACAGTCATTTTCTTACAGCTCCAAATCTGTGTCTTTCCTCTCCCAAATGTATATCTTAAGCTATAGAGCTAGCTTCACTTCTTACTCCCTCACCATCTGTATATGAAAGCATTTTCTCCAGTCTTTGAATTGGGTTTGTTGTTCTTTCCTCTATCCTCCCCACTGTTTTGCCATCTTTTCTAAAATGTGCACCAGAGCATCGTGCATCACTCTAAAATGTATAGGGCCTGTGCTGTATGAGGGATAAATTAATTTCCATAATCCTATAGTCTCCCCCCATAAGGGGACTGGTTCCCTCTTTACACATACAAGGATTGCATTAGCCCTTTTATTGTAGACCGTGTATGAAGTTCAGGCTCAGCTCTCCACCTGCTGATTCATCAGTTCTTTTCAGGCACTTGTTTCTGGGATACTGTCTTTGCAATTTGTGGGTCTGACTTAAGGCTGTTGTTTTTAGAATTTTAAGTTTTTCAGCTATCATTATCAAAATGTACAGCTGTTTTTATTTATGTGTCATGAATTTGTTGACTACCATCTGAAATAGTATCAGTTCCCTGGAACCTCACTAAGAATAACTTGATGTAATTATGATACCCTACTGGCAACTACATTTCGAAATCTCTCAGCTATCTCATTCTTAACACATTTCACACATATGCTATTGTATTGATTTTGAGACTTTCTTTTCTACAGAAGGTGAAGAGTAAGCATTGTGTTATGTCACTATTGAGAAAATTAGTGAATCCTTTAAGTCAGCATGGTAAATTGATTAGTGGACACAGATTCGTGTTTTTGTTAAATTATTATTCATTAGTTCTTTGATAGATTCCTGGTAATTAGAAGTGAAAAAATCCTGTTAGTTTGTTCAATCATGTCCACCTACTCATAAGTGCATGTATTAATCTGATACCACAGACTAATGCCTATAMATAATTTATCTCAGAGAATTGCTCTGAAAACAAATCCATATGGTATAAAAAGTAGGATACTGTTGCTAACCTTTGCCCTTTTACATGCTTTGTGATAAGATTATGAGCTTTTTAAGATGTACCAGTGATTCAGATATAACCTTTGCTTTCACTGACTTCTACTAACAATTTGTCTTCTAAGTAGACAAACAGAGAGTTTATGGGCTAGATAAAGTAGCAGTTTTATTTCAAGCATGTGTTTTTATTAGACAGGACTAATAAAATCTTCAATGGATTTTGTGTATACTTGTAGAAATCTGTAAATGACACCCAAAATTATGAATCAGAGGTGATTAGAGTTAGTAGGCTACTCCAAAGGAAACTTGAAACTAGAAGGTCTTTTTACATGTGATTTAAATTATTTTGAAACATTAGTTTCACAGAGAGAGCGCATGCGAAGGAGGGAGGAAGGCAGAGATTTCTGGATGTTCTGTGGGAAAGGGGTACAGGAGGGTGACTGAAGCCAGTAACCTTATAGCAATTCCTGGTATCACCTGTATTAAATCAGGAAAGGACAGGGAATTATCAAAGAATTCCTCTTCTTTCTGATTTGGTTACAAATTTTTTTTGTTTACTCATATTATTGTTTCTTTTTTTTCCTGTTTTTAAAACCAGCCTAGGTCCCCATCCTAGCACTGCACGCTACGCCAGAATCACTTTCCAGGCTTTTAACATTGTTCTGTGAGGAATGAGCAATTCTTTGAGTGATCAGGAAATCCATATGTGACACACTGGTCTCACAGTTCTGGTGAAAATGAAAAAATGTGGAAATCAAAATTTCACTGAGGGAGAAAAAACATATTTTCTGAGCAGCTACACTCAAAAAGCAAAATGCCAGGGAGCTGACAAAGATGAAAATACTGCACTGATTGAAACTAAAACAAATAATTACACAAACAAATGCAAACTGAAGGTTGCAGGTTATCATGGCTCTAAGTTGTCCTAGAATTTCAGTATTATCTTCTTTAAGCAGAGAAATAAAGTGCAGTTATAAAATCAACAGGACAAGTTTTTAAAAACCTGGCATGAAAATCTATCTAGATATAGTGTGGCTGACAGAAAACATGCTGAGTTGGAGTTTGCTTTCAACATTTGTGTGGCTGCCAGAGTACTATACTCAGAGATATTTAGGCCAGAAGGGACATTAGATCATCTAGCCTGACCTTCTGTGCATCACAGGCCATTGCATGTTACCTAACTGCTCCTGTATTGAGTCCATCTAATCTGGCTTCAGCTGCCATCACTGGTTCTTGTTAAACCTTTCTTTACTAGCTTACAAAGAAAGACTTTGAATGATAATATTTTTCTTAATTTCTTAGTTCTGATTTTTGAGCTATAGAACTTTTATCATTCATTTTTTCTTGTAAAGGTTTATTTATCCTTATAACGGTCACAAAGTGAATTTATAATGGCATCAAAACATCAGTACAAACACACTGTGACCCTGAAAAAGAACATAAAAAAGGCCATACTTTGTCAGAGCAAGGGCCGGTCTAGCCCAATGTCTTGCTTCCAGCTGTGGCTGTAAGCAAATGCCCCCAAAAGAGTAAGGACAGGACAAGTGTATTTGATATTTTTCTTGAGTATTGTCCCAGATTCCTACTAGTTTCAGGTCGGGAGATTTCCCAAGTCTGTTGTGGTTTCTCTCTTTATTCCCAACAGATCTCTCTTCTGAGTCCTACCCCAAGTCACCTTTGAACAATGAGTTCCATAGATCTGCTTCCTTGTGCATGAAGAGTCACCTTCTTTTGCTGATTTTGAAACTGGCTCCCATTAGCTTCACCGGATGATACTCAGTAGAGGAGATCCTGTTCCACTCATAATTCTGGTGGACCATGGTCATAACACCCCTCTTTTCCAGGCTGCAGAGTCAACTCTGCTCAGCCATCCCCCTCTTGGGAGCCATACCATACCTTTGGTCACCTCTGTCGCCCTCCTCTGAACCTTTGTCACTTCTACTATATGTTTTTTGAAATGACAACTGCAGACAGTATTCAAGACACGGGCACACCGTGAGTTTATACAGCTGCATAGCTGTGTTTGCTCTCTACTCCTTTCCTAATAATTCCTAACTTTCATTTTGCTTTTTTCATTGCTAGGAAGGAGTTGTTTTCATAGAACATAATCCCAGGGTCTTTCTCCTGAGTAGTAACAGTCAGCTCAAAGCCCATTATTTTACATATGAGGTTAAGATTATTTTCCCCATATAACTTTACATGTATATCCATGAATTTATTCTGCTGTTTTATTGCTTGCTTGGTCTCACAAGATCCTTCTGCATTATCTCAGCCTGACCATACAAATATTTCCATACGTGTTTTACTTCCCACATGGTGTGGAGTCACATTGACATGAAGGGAACAACCCTCATATGCAAAGGTAAGCACTTTCAGAGCTGCACACGCATGGCCAGCTTGAACTGTGGCTAGAAAAACCATCATGCTTTAAAGAAGTTGCCAGCTCACGATGCAACCCCCAAAAGTAATTTAACCCAACCTGCCAGTGACAACATAAGCATAGGTAAATTTATTGTGCCTTGAGGTCTACAGTGCACAGCATTTGTACTTTATGAAGRCAGAGCCAGGCTGCTCACAGTGCTATATGATAGAAAGACAAGAGACCACGTGTATAAATTAAAATGGCAGAGGTGCAGACTGGATATAGGGAGAAACTTTCTCCCCTGGGGCCAGCGTGGAAGAGGTGCAGGCTGCCCAGGGAGGCTGTGCCGGCTCTGTCCGGGGGGTTTCCAGCCCCGAGGGGGCACAGCCCTGAGCAGCCCSGTCTGACCTCGGCACTGAGCCTGCTGCGGCAGGGCCGGACCAGGGATCTCCCGAGCTCCCGTCCAGCCTGAGCTGTCCTGTGACCCTAGGATATCAAATGCACACTAGTAAGTGTTACTGGTTAACCTGAAATCTTCTTTCAGAGGTAAAGCTAAATATAAGCTAAATATAAATAAAACTTTTTTTTTTAATAGACAGATACGGAAAGAGGCAACTATCAGCCACCTTCCAAACAGTGTGGACTCAAGGGATCACTGGTTTAGACTTGATTTAGAGTGGTGAAGTATCTAGCCACTAAAGCAGAGGGCATAGCTTGAGAATAGCACTGTGAAATGTAACTAAATGACTTCTGTTTTGCAGTTGCTCTGCATCTGCCCATTTGGATCCCAGGTGGGCAAAACAGCTTGTTCCTGTTGGTACCTGTCTGAATAGAAATACCCTACATTTAGCTTAATATTTGAAAAAAGGTAATTTCAAATTAACCCTTGGGATCTTATGGGAGTTCTTTAATTTTCCCTTCTCAGAAGTGGTCAAACTGGATAAAAATAATTACTAGACTTCAAACAGATATGTGTTTGCTGAAAGGAAAGACAGATATTTTTCTTCCAAGCCTAAGAACATATTTTCTCTGTTGCTAGTGAGACATGACTGTGACCAGAGATGGGTGCACGTGTACATAGAATGCATGACAAAATTTCCTTTTCACCCCAAATATCTTTGAAAATAATATCAGATGGAAAATGTAGAAACAGAAAGACAATCTGTCTGTACAGTGTCTCATTTAGCTGCTCTCTCAGGCTAGTTGGGACAGTCCTAACCTACTTTACATTGATTAGAAAAGTCTGAATAATTACCTGCACTAGATACAGCTTTCCTCAGTGCAGACCTTTGTATCTTTTAGAAATTCATTGCTTGCCTTCAATTATTTGTGCCCCTGGACTCCTCACCCAGGCACCCCTGGATTTGAGGAAACGGGAGAAGGAGGCAATGGGTGTCTTCCATAACCAAGCAGGAGTGTTTAAATGCAAATCCCTGATTGAAGGTTGAGAAAAAAGAAGTAATCAGAAAATTCATTTCCCAGAACATTTGTCCCAAGCAATGAGTTATATTTGTCCATTTAGTCCATCACAAGTTTTCCCTCTATGACATATAATCCTGAACATGTTACATGAGAACACTATAGTTTGAAGGGCATCGTCCAGACTCCGCTGCTTTCTTCCCACCCACTGTCTCCCTTTTAGTAACAGACTCCTGGGAAAATGTCTGATGAAAATACTGATGTCTTCTCTGAATTACATAGTTGTTTAATACCTACTTTGAGATGTCTTTGACTGTCAGTCAGTTTTCTTATGCCAACCACTTGCCTCACAGGAGCACATTTGCTGTAGGGTGAGAACTATGCCCCTGGATGGCAAAAGGCTCAGACATGGTTTTGGGTCTTCTCTGATTTGAGTGCCAAATTTATTAAAGCTAGTAGTTTGTTAAGAGTTTATTTTGGGGGATATGTAGAACTCTTCTCTCTTTTCAGGACTTGTTTTAACTAAGAGATGTACAAATCTCTGCCACAGACTTGGAAAAGCTGTAACTTGCCCAGAAGTACCCATTCATTTTTGACAAATCCACTTCTGTTGACCAGCTTGAGAAATGTCAGATCTCCTCAGGGGCCAACAGAATGGCAGCCCGCGTTCACTTCAGCTGAGCTGGTAGGTACCTCAGCTTTTCTGAAAATGAAAGCTGGAGTGCTTCTGTTTGGGCACCAAGTTTTTAAATGTGGCCTTATCCATTTTGGAGTCAGTTTCCACACCGGTAAAGCAAATAATGGCCCAACACATGTTGTTTGAAGTGTTTTGGAGCTATATCTAGTTATGGTTGTAGAGTGCTTCACAGTCCTCAAAGTGAAGGTACTACTGAGGTATAAAAGTGTTACTGAATAAGCCCTGTGGGCAAAAGCTGTCAGGGGGCAGGTTCCTGGCTTGCCAGCAGTTGGTCAGCACAACAGTTTGGGTATGTTCATGGGAAAGGAGTCACCATCATGAACGTTTTGGCCTTGCTTGGTTAGGCAGTGAAAAATGGTCATAAACAGAGAGAGAAAATGCGACTTGTGTGGGGCCAGGACTGTGTCTCAGTGCCATGGCGCTCTGTAGTCTCATGGGAAAGGCTCTGTGGAGATCTTACAGTAAAGTGGTGTTCTCTGAGGCTGCAGAAGGTGCTGAGGCAGGAGAAGCTCCTTTTACCCAGCACTGGCATGTCAGCAGGAAAGCCACCAAATGGGGGTGGACTGAGCAGCATCTCCGATCCTGCTGGACATGGATCTGAGCCCCCTCCTCACCAACGCTGCATCACAGGCTGTGAGGAAAACAGGAGGAGAAGGGATTAGGGGGCAGCAGCCACACCTGGGATGAGCCCAGCACTCAGCCGGGAGACTTGGGTACCGAATTAAAGGACTACAGCGAAGGCGGTGGTTGGATGGGTGTTTTATTTACTAGCTGTGTAAATCCTCGCTGTGCTTTTCCAGCATGATGCCATGCTCATTTCCACCTCCGGTTTTTGTAGGACGTTTTATATACTGATTCAAAGCTTGTAAATGCAGAAGCATTTACTGGCAAATGTGGATGCACAGGCAGGTGTCCGATTTTATCCAGGTTCCTCTGGGAAGCATACTGATCTTAGGATGTTCATTATTTTTAAACGAAATATTTGAAAATTTGAACCTGACATTTTTTTGCTGGCAGGAGGAGTACAACTGTAGGAGTAATACTAAATCTATCTGTGTCCTAAATCCTAAAAATATTTGTTGTGGTAAGTACAACCAAAGTTTTCTGATGAGATTTTAATTCAGACCCCAGTCTAGGAGGCAGTCTGGCCCCATTTCTAGTTGTTTCTTATGTACAAACCTGAACAGTCTGGTTTGTAGTGTATCCCAAAATGCAGTGGTTCCTTTTCAATTTGGCTATATCCTCACATCTGCAAAATTATTACATCTTAAGTTGCATAAAGCAGCTATATGCAAGTCTTTTTGTTCACAAAAACCAAGCCTTAGGAAATATTATTACATATTCTGATTGCAAAAAATTAATTATTATGCATTTGAATAAAGAAAAATAACAAGTTACCCAGGCAGTGATTAGTTTTGGGTGGTTACTGAATTCTTAAAGAAATTTGCTTTTGAATTTTATTGTTGAGAAAGTTGTCAAGAAAACAGATCTTATGCTGAGGCAACAATAAAAATAAGTAAAGTAAATTTTGCATTTGCTTTCTGTGAACTTTACACCAGAAAAGTAGTTACATGTAACCACTCAGAGAAGGAAAGCATATCATGTGGTAATTATAACTTTCAACCTCAATTAAGGTAAAACAGGATGACAAAATCATGCTTTGGAATGATGAATATATTCTGTAAAATAAGAATCTCTTCACCATCATCCGATTATGAATAGAAAAAAACAGGGCTATCAGATGACATGTCCATGGAAATCCAAGCTGCTTGGAAATGAAGTTTGTGTGATGAAGAAGGAATTTGGCCATTTCTTTGGAATGGCCGAACATGCAGTAGCCTGCGTGCACAATTGATGTGCACGTGAACTAGTCTAACCAGTCTGGAATAATTGGATGTGCATGTGCATCTCTGCAGTGTGCACATAATGAATTCAATGCATCCTGTATCACCTGCAATACATGACTTTGCACAGGGTGTGTGCCACATGTGCCTATACTTCCATCTGAGATTCTCGTGTCTGGGAACCTCAAGAAAAGAAAGGAAGAAACTTTTTACACCAGTGTTTTTCTGTAGTGAGAACATACAAACAAGATATTATTTCTTTCTTTAGGGACTGCTTTGTATAGTTAACACTTCAGTGGAACGTTCTATCATAACCTGTTGATGCTCACCAACCCACTTTTTTTGCAGGTGGACTGACTTCAGTCTTTTAGGATTTCCTTCTGTGTAGCTGAACCAAGCAAGACTCTTGCGTTAAACTGTTGAGTTACAGAAATCTGCATACCTGTCATCAGTTAATTTTTTCATCGTTTATTCTCCTAATGAGCATGAGATATGCTGAAGCTGCTTTTCAGTCTTTGTTTAGTTTAGCTTGTGCTTTACACAACTGGGAGCACTGTAGCTACTTTTTCTAGTTAAATGTTGATACTGAACAATCAAACATACTTTGCAGTAGAGAAACAAATGATTTCCATACGCATAAAAAATCCCTAAACAAATCCATCAAATATGTTGTCTCAACTATTTTTCTTCCAGCACTGAGAGAATACTGGCACACAGTTAGTATACAGCATCTGGTTAAGCTGAGAATCCATCAATATCTCTGAAGTTTTAAAACCTTTTCTTTGAAAAGCAGGTCTTTCCCACAAAGTATGAACCATCCACCTACAGCATTTGACTGTGATACTGATTCCCCAGACTTCTAGTATACTTGACAGGCAGTTTAGGTAGGTTTACATGTAGAAGGTTGCAAACACATACTTTCAGTGCTGGCAAAAATGGATATTTTTATAATTTGCTCTTTGGAAATTATAATTGCCATATTAAACATTTGTATTTCATGTCATATATGTATTGTTTATAATCACAGGGCTAGAGAAAATGGCATGTCATTTGCCAAGTAGACTATTCTTTATACTTTATAAGTGTTCCCATTCTAGTTCTAAAAAGGAGCTCTCGGCATTGCTGAAGCCAATAGTGAAATTCCCATAGACTTCAGCAGCAGTTGGCCTCTATTTCACCCTAGGAATTAAAGACTGGATTCCAAAGGGGATCTAACTCTAGGTCCAAAATTTAGATCCTTAAAATCTCTGCTCAGATGGTGTCTAAACTCTCTAGGCACCTACATTTCTGTTGTTAAAATTCTCCATCTGACTGTAAAATTCTCCAGCTGGCTATTACCTTTGCCGTGAGAGCTCTAAGCCATTTGGTGCCTATTTTAGACCTGCTCCTCAAAAAGAATCGCACATAAGTGTTCTCCAAACTGTCTTACCCACGGTGCTCAGTCTGGTAGCAACTTCAGGGAACAGCTGAAATTTGATGGACTGGGTTGTGTACGTGAGGGTAAAGGTCCTTTTCTCATCTGCAGCTCCAGTTCTCTTTGTTGCTATTTCTCTCACTTTCTAAAGATGTTCTGGCTCTAGCTTAGGGGTCATCTGAGCACGACTTTGTGGGGACTGACTGAAGAGAGGACAAAGAAACAGAGGAAGAGGACTTGTAAGCATGGTGCTGGAAGGACACTTGGCTTCTGGTTACCCCCTTTGCTCTCCTGCATGTGTTTTATTCAGGGAGGTTTAATCTTAAGACTATGCACACTGTCCTTGGAGCAGGGACAGAAAGCTCAGTCTGATCCTCTCTGATGAGTGCTTACTAGGCTCCAGAATTACGCTAACACCAGCTCCATGTCTCTTGCCAAATTTATATTTAATTATTCCCTGTAAAGTGAAACAGCTTCCTGTCTCTGAGTACCCAGAAGCTTGGCAGTTAATAGTTCAGGCATTTTTGCAGACGAAGTGTGGGTTCAAAGCGCCTAAGGGATGGGAAAGAAATGAACTTCTGGCTCCCAGCCTAACTGTACCTGTGGTGCTACTGGGGGAAAGCAGCTTTCACGATGCTCGGGGGTGCCTGGAGGACCCCCTTGCCAGACAGAAGTGCTGCGCTGCTGCAGGGCCCAGAGGGCTTCTCCCCATCASCACGCTGGCCGGTCCCGAGCTGCCGAAGCACAAGCAGTGGGCACCACCTGAGGAACAGCAGCTGCATAGGGAAAATCCTGGGGAATTATGGAGGGAACGTGGTTGTAGAGAAACAGCATCGTGTGCTGGGAGGCGTGGGGGAAAATCCTGCTGGAAGCGATGGCTGGGATGCCAGCTAATGCTTACCAGACTTTTAATTCTTTTCATTTCCGACCTTGTTGAGATCCCAAGGCACCCAAAAGACAAAGTTTGGAAACTATCCTGTAAGCTGGTACCTTTAAAGAGCAAGCAAACAATGAACCCATGCTCTAATTACACCAGGAATTTTCCAGACTTTTCAGCTGTTATGTAAAACATTTTGCCTCCCTAATAATAATTATAAACTTCTTAACTAGACTGATTTACTCAGGAACAATAAAGTTTAGTCTAAATTTATATGTTATTCAAAGAAAAGCAGCTCAGGAACTTGCTGTTCAAAGGGAAATTTGTAGTGCTGTTTAATACAGAGCTAAAATTAAAAAGAAAGAAAAGAAGTCTGTGTTTTACATTAAACCAAACCTTTTTGATAAGAATGCTGGCCTGGAGCAATTTAAGCCATGAAAAATGAACTCCCTGAGCACTCCTGTCAGAGTCCAGTGATGGAAGGATCCCTGTAAATTCTTAATCTGCCTTTCTTCGTGGCAGGACAATATAGTTCTATAGAAAGGAAGGTCAAGGAACTGAACCCCCACAGTAGGTATCCAAAAAAGCAATCAAGCTAAACTAGCAGGGAGTGGATTCCAGCTGAACTCTGTAGTGAGGAGCTTTTCTCTTCCACCACAGGTACCTTATAGAAGGGAAGATTCCTGGGACTAGTGGTTTAATTTCTCTGGCTACCATGCTAATCACATACGTCCCATAATTACTGTCTTTCTTTCTTTTCCCCAGACTGTCATTCTTCTGTCTCTTAGCTCCGTCCAACAGGCAGACAATGTGGACACAAAGGCTGTGCAAGCTGGCGAGGCACCTGATGGAACTCCGAAGCTCCGTGACACAGTACCCTGTGCCCCGCTCTCTCTTTCAAATATTTAATTTGCATTCTTTCCCAGCAATAGCCAAATGCTCAGGGGCTGCTTTCCATTTTCACCTCATTAGATTATATGTCTGAACATAAAAATGACTGAGAGCTGTGAACCAAATCAAGCTCCTGCAATGTGTGCTGCAAACATGCCAATCATAGTGATGACACAAGGCGAGGATTTGGCAAAAGTCATGCATGCCATTAATGTTAATTGTGTATTTGCAGGTTAGACCAGTGTCAGCTTTACAGCAAACTCATTATCTTATTTACAGAACAATGATGGATTTCCCAGAAGGCAGAGTAAATAATCCTACAGCAGGCTCTGAAGAGAAAGGGTCTCTGACCAGAGGAAACAACACAGCACTGGTCGAAGGAAATGGCCAAGGGACAGCGGTTTCTTTCCATCCCAGTCAAGTGCATGGGTCATGCACCTTCTCTGGCTACGTAAGACAGAGGAAAAGGATACAAATCAGACTAAACCCTAAAAGTTGGTAAAGCTCTCCAAGAGGCTTTCAGGTAGGTTCAGAGAGCCACTGCCTCATGGAAGTGCTTTGCTGACAGGGTAGGGGCATGGGAGATGTTTGTTATGACCACAAGTAGGAGTGCTGTCCTCGCTCTGTGTCCTTCCCCTGAGCTGGACCTCCGGCACAGAGAGCACCCTGCAGACCCCAGCTGCCCGCCTTCCTGGGCAGTTTGCTCTGCACCAGCAGCAAAGGGGCCGAGGGCCCGTGGCCGCTTCCAGGCAGACCACAGCTTGCAAATAAAGACAACAGGGAGGGCTCTGCATCTGGGAAGAGCCATTCATATGTGTCTGCAGGGACTACTTCTAAATTTAGAGAAATATATTTCAGACATGGTTTTACATAGTGTGGTGTCCTACATAGGGAACACGGTGAACACTCCTATAGCTTGAGTTTTAAATGGAAAGAGGAAATTGAGAGGCTTTTTAATAAGCTGAAGTGTGGGATACCTATACAGTAATTCCTTTTGTGGTCTATTATCTCAATAAGAAGGTAAAACAATTAGGAGATGCGCACAATGGTATAATCAGGTTTAAAAATGTGGCAGAGGGGTTTTTTTCACCTTTTTCTTTCCCCTGTTCAGTTGAATACTTGGTGTAAATAACACTTAAATATCAACTCCTGTGTGACATAGTATTTGGAGAAGTGCATTTGATTTCATGAAAGAAAAAATGAGAAAAGGAAAAAAAAAATACTGTGGTAAGAAGATACATCTTGTATTTAGAGTTTCTTGGGAGGAAGGGGGCAGCCTGAAATGTAAGAGAGGGAACACACTGGGGAGAAACCCACCCTGCGCCTCATCAGCACCACGCTCTGGGATTTTATAATGACTGTAGTTAAAGTGGCAGGAAAGCCTTTCTCTTCATCTTTGAAAAATGTGCCTGCAGCCTTCCTGGGAACCCTGATTAGGCAGCTGATTTGAAACTAATCTGCTGTGTGCGTTAACTGTGAAAATATACCTTCAAGCGTTCGGCAGTTTTCTGCCTGGCTTGTGAGAGATGCGGCCCTCAATTTGCACAATTTGGATTGCAATTTTCCTGTAGCTCTAGGATATGTATATTTAAGGCTCTGATAAGAAGCAGCTTCTATACACTGAGGCAGAGAGTCTGTTGCTCGTGAAGGTGTGAAAAGATGGGCAGGAGGCAGGGTGGGCTGAGAGAAGGCAGCCCCCACCAGTCCTGTGCAGGCAAACCTTTTGGTCCAGGGGAATATTCACCAGAGCAATTCTATTTAGGAGCCTGAGCAGGGTTTTAAGATGCTTGATCATTTGCAACTCTGATCATCAGGAGTTTTGTATGTCCCCCATTTCTGAATATGAGGCTGCCTCGAGCACTTACACACACACCGAATCCACTGGAGCTTACCAACTGCAGCTGAACTACCATGTCTGTGTGTGGGCTCTGAGCCTGACACACATGCAAGTTAACTCTTTCTTCATGGGTGAGCTCAGCTGAAGGTGTGATCCACACACCTTCCCACTAGTGAACAAGACGGGCTCAGGTCCTCTTTGCTACATTATATATGACAGCTCCATGCAGGGACACTTGCCCCTTGGCTCCTTCAAGTGGGAATTTGGACAATGTTGAAGTGGGCACAAGCTAAGAGCTTGCATAAAGAGAGCGTTGACAGCATAGCTTATAAGYAGACTTTTAAATTTCTGCTGCTTTCCTACTTTCATATCAGAATTTTCCACGGATGTTAGTAAAACTCTCCATAGCTTGCAAGCTTAAAGAGCTTTCTTTTAAGGAAAAGAGCCTCCTTGCGTGGTGAGATTTCTCCAAGCTAAGCTGTACCAGCTCTACTATAAATCTAAATTCTTGCATTTTCTTTTATATTCTTTGGCGAGGACTCACTCGTATTCCTTGATTCTTAAAGCCAGCTTGATGGAAAGAGCCGAATATGTAAATGGCTCCTTGACTGAAAATCTAGGCCAGAAATTTCAAAGAAAGCATTGTCAAAATCCTTTAAACTACAAAATCATAACTCAGCTACTTACATATAACAAAACTATCTTCTAGCATTTTACTTTATCGCTGAGCACTATCATCTTTAAAGTGACTACTGAGACTGACCAGCTTTATTAATGACCTCATAGCTGATAAATTTTGCAGCTAAGTGTCTTACTGCCTGTGAGGTAACGCTGGAGAAACAGATAAGTGCGTCTATCTGACTGGCTTAAGAATTGCACTTTTGTGAGCTTCCCTCTCGATTCTTTCCTTTAAAGAACAGTACAGCCAATTTTTTTTATCTGCACTGTTAAATACAGTTCTCCAGGGCACATAATAAACAGAACGTGTAATATATTTAGTGTTCTGGTTGAACTGTAGATGGGCTCCCTCATAAATGTAAGAAGGCACTCAGCAAGTTTTAAACAAGAGGAGGAAATGCTGCTGAAAGGAATGAGCAGACTTGCAAGCTGTGACATAAAAGTCATCTGAATAAGTAAACACAGTAAAGAAAGTGCAAAGAAATGGCTAGACCTATGTTAGCAGACGAAACCGGGGACCTCTGGAAGTGGTTCAGTGAAAACTATCTCCAAAAGAGGTCTTTCCAAGCAGCGTGATTATGGACGAATGAGTAGTTGGATTGTGAGCCAAATTTTGAATGATTCTGAAACAGCAGATGCAAAGGTTTGGGGACAGAGGGTGTGGGGGAAATGGGTCTTCCAGCAACGAAACCTGCAAAACATCTCCCCTACTTCTTTTAGGATGCACAGTAACAGAGATAGGGCCAAACAGCAGCAGGCCAGCTGCCTGTCCGTTCATACACTACCTGTCTCTGAGGGACACCAGAAACTTCACAGGAAAAGTGCATAAAATACCATAGCAGGCAGTCAGGAATAACTCGCTTGTAGAGAAAGCTTCTCCCTAATCAGTTAACGTTTGACTTATGCACTAGATGGTATCTTTCTTTTTGTAAATGTTTTCTACTGCAACTCTGCCTCTGCTCATTACCCGTTTTAAATCTCTCATCTGGTTTTGATTCCTATGAAGACTCTGGATTCAGCTTGTATCTTACGGCTGTACTTGCCTTTATTGGTGTTAAATATTTTGCCTGATAATTTTGTTGGATATCCTTCTTTCTTTTATTTTTTTTCAAATGAATGAGTAGTAGGAATATAGTTGGCCACAGCTCTATTAATAAAACCAAATTCAAGTAGAGAATGTATTTTTGCTGGAATGAAAATTGCTTTATAAAACTGTCAGATTCACTATAATTTTGTTACAAAAGAAAATTGGGAAAAAAGTTCCAGAAACACAAAAAATCCCATCTTGCATTTCATTTTGAAATCTTGTTTCATTTCAACATTATTTGATTTTGTATTATTATGTTTCTAGAGTCTCAGATGAAATATTCTGATGCGCCTGGATCAAATTGTATTTTCAGAACGCTCATTTATAAACAAGTTGGAAGTTTTCAGTTCTTACTGTGATTCAGAACAGCAGTTTTGCAATACTAAACAGGGCATCCTGAAATGGAGATCTTATCTTCAGCTACAGCTTTACTTAGATGTAAACAAAAAACACTAATATGCACCATTCATTGTTTCCTCTTTGTCCTTGCTTTCAGTCTTAATTTTTTCACTGTGTCATTGAATGGGAATTATCCTGTGTGTTTAGTAATAATTAACACACATCTCTGGATTTCTGTTTTCATTCTGTTATTCTGGTATAAAGTTGCCAGAACCGAACAAAGTTATTCCAGATATTAATGACATATAARGTTATTCACATCTCCATAACTTCCTGTCATAATTTCTATACTATCTTTTATTGATTTGATTATATAAGATAATTTGAGTTTATAGACCTTCATTAAATAAGCCATATAGCATGCACACACATGCACACAGCTTTACTCTGTAGTTTTACTCCTCCGGAGAGAGGCTAAGATATTTCCCTCGGACGCTTATTCATGGATACCTTAATTTTGATCTTCTTTGGATGCTACTTGACATTTATCACCTCTGACTTTTATGTAACTTTTGTTGCTAGGGTGGGAAAATTTTTTAAGTGTTACTCCTGAGGAACAGTAAGACAATAAGAAGGTTCTGGCTACGTATTGGCTTTCTGCTCAAGAGAATGGAATGAACAAGTGTCTGCACTTATGCTGGAGTTCCCACTTAACAATCGTCCATCCTCACAGTATTATGTCATGGTTTACATTTAGTATTTCTAGCTTCTTTTCTGAGGTTTCCAGCAATGCTCTTTGTTTTTCAGTGTCACGGGTTACTGAGTAGTGCAGTGTATTATCCCTCTTAGGGAACCAAGGATGCTGCCTCCAAACTCCTCCCAGCTCTGGAAATGGATACTTGTTGCAGTTTATCTAACCTAGATCTAGACAGCAGAAAAATGAATTGCATAGTATAGCTATGTGCAGCTAATGAGGCTATCTAGAGGAAGCTGACAAAATACAGGCATGGGTTGTGAAATGCCTACTTAAAAAGAAGCAAAAATATGAAAGTTAAGTAACAATATTTAAGTGTCCAGCTGAGTGCCTATCTCCATGGTCACCTGTCTCATGTTGGCACTACATCCCATCCAACAGAGGATCTGGCTATTATTCAGCATTGCTTCCAGTATGTGGCTTGGGCACATCAGCCTTTTACTAGCTGCACTTCCCAGATGGACACACAGACAGCCGTCCGCTGAAATTGGTGTCCGAGTTCTGGAGTGGGGTAAGAGACGCTCCCTCTTATTCTTCTCCCTCTCCCTCTGCTTTAAAAATGTTAGGACTTATTTTTTCCTGTTCTGTATTGACATGCCATCAACRCAGGTCAGAATTTTGGAGGGGAGAAAGTGACTGAGTCATCCCAACACTTCTCTCACAAGAGCCAGATGGACAGAGCACTCATATGCTATGGAAAACTCCATCTGAAGTTAGTCCCTGGCTCAGCCAGAGCAGTAATTTGAATTACTGCTGGGTGACTGTCCCAATAACAAGGTTTTACTTAGTACACAATGGTCATGAATGTTTGTCTTGTTCTTCAGTCTCATGTACCTGGGAAACCCCCCTAACTCTACACTCTTTAAAGCTAGCAGATTCCTCCAGGAGGTTTCAAGTAGGGTGAATCAAGATTAAAAAATCCCTGACAGTGTTACAGAGATATTTCAGACTTCCATTAATTACTTGCTTCCCCATTAGTTAGTTACTTACTTTACCCCACTACTTACAAATACCACATCCCACACCTCCGCACCAGACATTGTGCTGGTACAGCTTCTTGTTTAACTCCTTTGCTGGGCACAGAAAAGAAATTTAATACATAAAGTGAATCATTCACTTTTACAGCACTTGGGAGTTAAATATCATGTTATAAACAAGTCCTGAGACTCAGAGCCCTCAAACCTGAGCTCATTCTCTCCCTAATATGTAGACGTGACAGGGCTACTGATGTGCTCAGGCCACTGCCTATTCTGCTGATCAAAAATGTCTTTAGCCTCCTAGTGCTCCCCTGTCTGCTTTAGTTAGTTCATAATCTCATTGGAAGGATGTAGCACAGCACTGGGTGCAATGGGGTTCCTAGTCCGTAGCTGAGGCTCAGTGAAACGCTAACGTAACCAGCAGTAATTTTCAGACAAGAAAGCCAGCAAGCCTCCTGGTCCCTTTCCTTTATAAATCTTCAAAGTCAGTGATGACACTGTGTTGTGAATGACCAGAATCCTGCTTTTCCGTAGGGTTTCCCCCTATGTAGTGTTTGCACTCGTATTCCATGGGAGGGGAGCAGCGGCCAGGGAGCCAAAGGTGGGCATTTCTGGGCATATCTGGATAGATGCAGAAATCTGCATTCTTCTCCCAGTCTTGCTAGACCAGGCTAGTTTTATTTTGGAATCTGCAGAGTGGCTTTGCTTAGCTAGTTTAAGATTGGTGGTGTACTAATGTATGAGTGCGTGTCTTTTGCAGGCAGCGTTTGTTGCACATATGGTCTGGAGACTGCAAAACTGCAGTTAGGAAAGCACTGAGCCTGAACTAATAAGCCCTGTCTGGCAGTACAATGCAAATTGTATAGACAAGGAGAGTCCCAAACCCAGAGCTTTATGAGGAAGGCAGGACCAGGACCTAAAATGCTGTTGTTTTTTGTTTTCTGTTTCTTTCAAAAATGACTCTGTGCCACAGTAAACATGGCTACAACTCTGCCTGCTAGTTCAGAGTGCTGGCGAAGGGAGCTCACATCTGCCTGCAATCGACTGTGTAGACATATCCTACGTGGCTTCTGTACCGGAGCTGGCTCCTCTCCGGCTAGCCCCGAATACAGGCAGAGTTCACTTGTGTCCCTTTGCACCAGCTCCTATAGGCATACCCAAATCAAGGGGATGTAGGCTTTATGAGCATTAGCCCTTTACTGAGGTGTGAAAAGCCTTTTTAGGTCCGGCAGCCATATGAATTCAGTGTAATAGGTTGTAATTGGGCATGTCCTGGCTTGTTTGCACTCTTAACACAACACAGGGTTCATAATTTGACACAGATATATCCCATTCTGTCACAATGGTAGTTTGCCAAGATTTATTCTTTTAACAAGGAACACAGATTCTTTTAATGTCTGAAAGCTAATGAGGAAGGCTTTTCCAAGTGCAATGTGTTTACACAGAAACGCCAATTTGTATTTTTCTTTTCTCTTTTCTTTTCTTTTCTCTTTTCTTTTCTCTTCTCTTTTCTTTTCTTTTCTTCTCTTCTCTTCTCTT